>OY754973.1:12212252-12812252 GCA_963576475.1 Molanna angustata
CCTACTTGTTAATCTCGTTTTTGGAAGTCTAAAATCCTGACATCCTCTCGTAGGGTAAGTGTGAACATTGTCATTGAATAATATATTTTTCTGCATATAATTTGGAAGCATATTATTTTTTAGTTTGAAAATCAAAGTTTATGTGTTATATAATATAATGTATTGCTTTACTGTCATTAATTTTAGTTTATTTAACATTAGGTTTATTTTTGTGTATCTGTTACATTTTAAAATTTTTCTCATTCCCATATTATGAATTATCGTCTTGTCAAAATAAATAATGATTTTACGGAACCTTAATCTGATACTTGATTTAATTAATAAAACTCCGTAACAATATTTTGACTAACTAATTTTTAACTGAATTTGTAATAGATCGAGGTATGCAATTTCCAAAAAAAAAACGAATTACCTTAAGGGGCCCTCAAAAACACCCCAATTCCAAACCAAATCCCTCAAATATATTAAACAGTGTGTTTCTAGAAAAAAGAGTATAAGTCTTTTCAACATTTCTCTAGTGAATGTTCGTCTCATAATTTTAAATTTCAGCCGAAACTCCCATAAAAAAATAATAAAAATATCCTTTTCTTCAGAATTTTTTAAAATTACTCCATAACTATGTTTCGTAGAGGAATAAATATTTTATATGCTTAAAGAGTGCATAAAAGTGAATCACCGATAATTTTTTTTCAATTCAACTAAGGTTTGTTCTTAAAATGCAAAAAAATCAAGAAATTTGGGGTTTCCGATAATTTAAATCACGTATAAACCTTTTTTAACGCACGCAATAGTTGCACTTACTAACTCGTAACATCATAGTGCATTGGGCTGTTTAATATATCATGTTTTCAGTCACTAAATTTAGCGTTATATGTCCTCTTTCTCCTCTTGATAATATATCTAACGCGTTGCTTGGGTTTTTATACCCTCTGGATGGTGGTCTAATGAGTAAGTGCCGGGTGTACACTCCGATTCTAGAACGTTTCATAGAAGAGTACATTTTACAATGTAACTATCGTCAATTTTCATCTCCGGTTACCGCAACTAGTCCTAGTGCAAATTAAACATAAACAAGTTGCACTTGCAACGGATGTACATATCCTCCGTAGGTACTCTTCTTTTATTGCTGTGAAAACTACTGGGGCCGTGTTTATCTTATAAACATAGGAGTAATGACATGTAACCGTTATATAGCATTATTGATATTTTTTTGACAAACATTTTAACATCGCAATAGAGACGAATTAGGAATATTATAGAAGAACCAGGAACTCAAGGCACTCAGGGCTTACAACCTGTCATCGGCTGGTTACGTGAGCAACGTTCACCAATGATGCCTTCTTATTGAGTTCTCTTATCGAGTAAATATTTTGAATGTTCTATATATTTTAATAATGAGTAACAGATCGCATGAAAATAGGACATAATTATTACTCTTGCCATCTATGAAGTAACGAAGAAACCTTTTTGTAACGCATTCCATTGAGAAGTTGGTTTATTTGTACCTACACAATGAAAGCAAAAGTCCTTATTAATGAAGTGACTCGCACAGATGTCACTCCTGAATTGCGCCTCCGCCAGAAATATTATTTCATTTTTGACTTGTTTACCTACTTGTACCAGCAGGTACATGTATAAGACAATGTTTTTTTAGCATCATTGCCTTATACATTTTATTATTAATAGTGATTTCTAGTAATGTTGTTATACACTGTTTTGAACCATACATAAGTAATCCAACTGTCGATTCGTTCAAGAGATAAATAACATGTTCTTTACAAAGTACGTCAAATTCTACAAAATTAATTGTTATTAATTTAGTAATTCTAAAATCATTGTACTTCAGAGTCTACAAAAATAAATAATGTTATTTACAAAGTGTTCGTTAATAATACGTGATGCAACTGAAAAATAATGTTATTTATTTATTTATTTATTTATTATTTTCATCAACGGCTAAATAGCCTTTTACAAGTACATACAAAATAAAATAGTATAAACACGTTTAATACATACATACAATAATATTATAAAATAAAACAAAAAGAGATGTATAAATGTACGAAATATCTACCAGAACATTTTTTGCATATTATATCTAAACATTTTTTAAGAAACAAATATCAAAAACAAAAAGAATCAGCAAGAAATAGCATATATAAATTATATACCTAGGTATAAAGTTAATTCAAAAGTGTCATTAAAAAAGAATGAAACATAAAAACAGTTGAAAAATAAGCCATGAAACTAAATATAAAAAAGAGATGCCTAAAAATATGTATACATCCATACAATATGCAATACACAAAATATATAGATGCAGAAACAAAATTAAATAAACAATTAAAAAAAAGAAGATATATAAATAACCAGTAAATAACAAAGTAACGTAAAAATAGATTACAAGAGAGATAGAAAAAGAGTACCCATACAAGTTAAAAGAGAGTCCCATACAATATACCATAAATTCAAAATAAAAGAGTAATTGATAAAATAATAATAACATCTTATAGGGAAATAAAATTGACATTTTGCATCAAGAAATATTGATGCAATAAGTTTCTATATTTTGTCAATGACAAGTAATAAATATCGCCTAGACTAGAGTATGCATTACCCAAATAATGAAGCCGTGCTATTGGCGAGTAATATTGTTGCAGTGTACGTGTGTTAGAATAGTAAAAAGGTACCGTTTGCCTGTTAGAACGATTTGGCGCATGGTATGTAATTTGTTCAATAAGAGCAGGGCTGTCAAAACTCGAATGTACCATTTTGTGTAATGTAATTAAATCAAAAATTATTCTACGGTCAGATAACTTTGTTAAATTAGTCCAATGCATAATTAGTCCATATTTACAAAGTGTTCGTTAATAATAGGTGATGCAACTGAAAAATAATGTTATTTACAAAGTGTTCGTTAATAATACGTGATGCAACTGAAAAATAATGTTATTTACAAAGTGTTCGTTAATAATACGTGATGCAACTGAAAAATAATGTTATTTACAAAGTGTTCGTTAATAATACGTGATGCAACTGAAAAATAATGTTATTTACAAAGTGTTCGTTACTAATACGTGATGCAACTGAAAAATAATGTTATTTACAAAGTGTTCGTTAATAATACGTGATGCAACTGAAAAATAATGTTATTTACAAAGTGTTCGTTAATAATACGTGATGCAACTGAAAAATAATGTTATTTACAAAGTGTTCGTTAATAATACGTGATGCAACTGAAAAATAATGTTATTTACAAAGTGTTCATTAATAATACGTGATGCAACTGAAAAAAAAGAAACAATCTAATCCAACTGTCGATTCGTTTAAAGGAATTCGTTTCCAGTCAAGGGTCATCATTTTTTTAGTATTTTTATATTTGTTTTTATTAAAAACAAAAAAAATATGTACCTATCTCAAAAATCATAAAAGGAAAAACGCTAAAAAATGTACATGTATAGATAAATACAAAAACTCAACATTATTTTTTGAAAAAAATCCTGGGTTCTCAAATATTTTTTATATTATAAAAGTTTTTTTTTTATTATAAAATAATTTAATGACAAATTTATGTGTATAACTGCCAATATTTTCAAATTTATTAAAAATATCGATTAATGGCGAAACACCACAACTAGATAATTTCTTTGTTTTATAAAAAATACATACATTATAGTAGTACATCTCAAAATTATTTGAACTATGGTGACGATATCGTTTCATATAATTTGTTTGGCAGTACACTCTAAACAATATCTACGGGGACTCTCAATAGTTTGATACTTAATCTCCAAACATATATACATACAAACCATCAAGCTGTAATTATATTCTGGGTAAGAAAAAATGACTAACCTCTTTTCAATCCAATCCTGACATACATACCTTCATACATGGTTTGTATAGAAAACGAAATATCTTAAAAAATTCAATGATTTTTATTTTACGGTTTATAGTTTTGTACGTATTTTTCAACTATGTATACAATACATACTATCGCCATCGACAGTTCTTCTTGTTCCTAGCCTTCCCTCCACTGGTGGATGTAGGCTTCTTCCATCTGTCTCCATTTTCCTCTATTCTGTGTCGCTTCAATCCATTTCTTTTCGGCGACCACAACAATATCGTCAGCCCATCTCTTCTGTAGCCGACCGACACCCCTTTTGTATTCCCATGGCCTTCACTTTAAGATTCTGGAAGTCCATCTTTAATTTGGCTGTCTGGCCACGTGTCCTGCCCATTGCCATTTCAATTTTGCGATCCGATCCATGATATCGGCGACTTTTGTTCGGCGTCTGATTTCTGTGTTTGTAATTGTATCACTCAGACTTATGCCCAACATTTGTCTGATTTCTGTGTTTGTAATTGTATCACTCAGACTTATGCCCAACATTTGTCTGATTTCTGTGTTTGTAATTGTATCACTCAGACTTATGCCCAACATTTGTCTGATTTCTGTGTTTGTAATTGTATCACTCAGACTTATGCCCAACATTTGTCTGATTTCTGTGTTTGTAATTGTATCACTCAGACTTATGCCCAACATTTGTCTG
Source organism: Molanna angustata (assembly GCA_963576475.1). NCBI lineage: Eukaryota > Metazoa > Arthropoda > Insecta > Trichoptera > Molannidae > Molanna > Molanna angustata. Next base: position 12,216,806 of record OY754973.1, read on the forward strand.
ATTTCTGTGTTTGTAATTGTATCACTCAGACTTATGCCCAACATTTGTCTGATTTCTGTGTTTGTAATTGTATCACTCAGACTTATGCCCAACATTTGTCTGATTTCTGTGTTTGTAATTGTATCACTCAGACTTATGCCCAACATTTGTCTGATTTCTGTGTTTGTAATTGTATCACTCAGACTTATGCCCAACATTTGTCTGATTTCTGTGTTTGTAATTGTATCACTCAGACTTATGCCCAACATTTGTCTGATTTCTGTGTTTGTAATTGTATCACTCAGACTTATGCCCAACATTTGCCGCTCCATGGATCGTTGTGTGCATTTTAATTTGTGGACAGTATTTATGGTCAGGGACATCGATAGATGGATCTCATTAAATACATGCAACTAGTAATAATTAAGATTTCCTTGCACCTTCTGCAAGAAACTATTACTGAATGTCTTCTTCTAATTAATCAGTGTTTCCAGCCCAAAAAAACAGGATCAGCATTGAATAAAGTTTTAGATAATTTTATTTATTTTTTTGAATCTTCTTGTACATACAATTTGTACACTGGCGGGCTTATTGCCTAATGGCATATAATAATAGGACATCATGTGCAAAGAAAATATAGGACACCAGCACAGAAGAATTATGAATGAAAAACAAAACTTCGCAAGTTTTAACATGTCAAAGGTAACAGAATGATTAAAAATACATACAAAGAGAAAATAGTACAAAGTACTTTTTGACGGAGACAGGAGAGATTTGCACTTGCGACTTTCTATTCAATTTTTACAACAAAAAAATCTAATTAATGTAATGAAACAATGCTTAGGAAGAAAGTCATATGTGTTTGTTTTCTTTAACTTAGGATCAACTTAATTAATTATTTAGCTCTCAAGTGTTTCTCTTAAGATTTAAAAATCTTATATCTTGCTTTCCATTTTATTCGTATGTGGAATTAAATCGCTTTTTGTATTATTACCTATACCGCTTTACGCATGTACATACATACATATTACATCCCTAATGGAAGACTGTATCTTCGTTCCTAAGAGTAATCCCTTAAAAATGAGAGAAGCGAATATTAATCTCCTGAGCTAAAGAGACTTATGTATGACGTCAAAAGAGAATGTTAAGAAAATTCACTCGGCCCTATTTCTTCATAATATAAATTCATTAATAATTTATAATATGAACGGCTAAATTTCAAAAACCCTTGCTTGTATTTTTAAACCAAGAGTTTATGTAAGAAGATTCTAGATGTAGGCTATTATATAAAAATCAATAACTATTAAAAACTAATATCAATGTTTTGATAAATGGTCGAGGAAGAATGACTTGTATTTGGTGATATAACTTATTATATTTTAACTTTCCGCTTCTATGTAATAGTGTAGAGTGATGATTTCACGATTTTAAGCATATTTTTATTACATCTTGTTCTCAATGGGTATCACGTAGAGAGTGCACGCTATGAGATTCGTCGTGATGTGTTTGTATACGTATGGCGTACTCCGTACACAGTGTCCTTTTTGTATACTCCCTACAGCCCAAACTACATATTAGTCCGATTGACTTCATATTGATATTGTTATATGTGGCGTCTACTGGGAGATAAAATTAAAGACTTTAACGAGAAAATTACTGTTGCATATTAAAATAAGTACATGTTATACAAAGAAAAAAGGTTCACGGAGACCTACTACTTTTGACGAGATTTTACTCCTCGCAAGATGATGTTACGTGTAGATCTGGCCTGAGAAGAGGAACGTATGGCATTTTATTGGACTTATTCATCCCCACCATAACATTATCTTCCCACGAATAATTCAATATATTTTATGAGGGTTCTTTTCGTCCAAAAAGTAATAGGTACTTCGTTATACAATAAGTTGTGAACAATAGCCTTAAGAACTATTCAAAGATATGGATATATTATGTGCGACAGATGGATCAAAGATAAAAATCTTTGATATACCTCCAAGTGACAATTACAAAGGTATAAGTTTATTAATAAATCAGGGAATCTTTTTCGTATGCACTACAGATGTATCTAAATGACCCAACATGGTTATTACCTAGTATCTTTTGAAGTATGTTATTCACAAGATCTATAGTGATTTGGCAAACTTAATAAATTGAAACAGTTTATTGGTTTTTAGATAATGTCTTTTGTATGAAATCTGTATAAAGGCAATTTAGGTGAATAGCAACTATAGGATGTAATTTAGATGAATTCAAGGAATGTGTATGTACATACACATAATATAACAATATCTGTAAAGTCCATAAACTTAGAGCTGATTAGTTTGCCATAACTCGATATCTGTTAATTTCTTCTCTATGATTTTGTTGGATACAGAGAGAAGGGAATTCTTCTGGAGTTCTTCACGGAAGGCACTCACTGTTCTCTGGTATCACAACACACACTATATTGGTGAAAGACCACTTCCAAATACGATTTGGGTATCGAAAAAGGGGGCGCACGGCGCGTATTTTTTAGTTGATCAACACGAAACGTTTTGAAACTAATTTACTTCAACTGTGTGTGACGTACACGATGACGAGTTGACAACGATGTATACACTGATGTATCGTGCAGCTGACTACACATGTAGGTAACTATATATTAGTAGAGGAAAAGGTCTGGTGTGTTGCCACATTTACCGAACAGATTTCATCTGTCAAAATTTTCAAACCGCCCTCACTGTCTGGAAAATCGAGATTTTTTCATATTGTTTGAACTATTGATACAATAAAAATTCTTCAGAAATGCATTCAAGGATTGTCAGCCTTAAAAGAAAATAAATCTATGGTCTGTTACATGTGAAATAAATTGCATGTTTGTATGAAAAATACATTATATAAATTAGAAGATAAATAGCTTTTGTATGAGAAAATTGAGTGACACATACAATATCAATATGAAAATTGAACTTCATATTGATATTGTATGTGTCTCCGTAGACAAGTGTATTTTTATTCTCCACCACTATCTTCCTCAAGGGGTAGGCAGTGAGAAACGCACACCGCTTTATTCTATCTTGAAACATATCCATCGCCTCATCAACATTGATATACATGTAAACATGATGCATTAAAAATTTTAACAATGTCTTTTTCAGTTTGAGGCCTACATTATCTCTTGATGACAATATAAATAACTTATGAATTATATCATATTTTTTTTAAAATCATGCAACGATTTTATTGCAATGTCCTAATTGAACCTCAACACGGCATGTATGTTAAATTGAATATGCATGCAATATTAAAAATATTGTCAATTTTCATGTTGTCAAACAAAACGACATAATATTGATTGGTACAGCCATGTGTGTGTGTTGTTTGAGAATTAAAAGGATCCATAATATTAAAACAATATGTCGGGTCTATGAAAAAAGCGACAAAGCCGGTATTGCATGTACAAAGGACTGTATAATCCATTTACCAAGTCAAAACAATGACTTTGTTGACAGTTTCGAACAACGGGGTGTGACAAAATGTGAACAAGATTCAGCTGATATTTCCTCTGGACTATAATTTAAGGTCATGAACAAGGTTCCTTATCGGATTTTTTTTAATAATCATAATATAATGTTTAAACGCAAAATGGTCTGAGCCACGCCAACAAAATGGAAACCCGCTGATATCTCGATTATTCATTTCAACATAACTGGATTGTTAATTTTATACATTCTATAACTTGAAACTATTTTTTCCCCAGTAGGTGCCTCTTTTTTTCAAAATACAATCTATTATTTTGAATTTTTAAACATAATTAATAAAAATCTTTTATTTATTACGAAACATGGCAATAGCTACTAGGCGTGCCAATATAGAAAATTAAAAATAATTGTTTTTTTTTGTCTTTACAGTAGGCGTGCTAATATGAAGATTTAAAGATAATGGATTTTTTTTCGTCTATCCTAATCGAAGAGACTAAATATTAATTTATTTATTTTATTTTTTATTTTCTCACACCTTTATAAAAAAACGACAATTATAAAGATTTCTGCTGCTCAACTAGGTAACCCTGTTCTAGGTCTAGCAGTTTATAATTTTACCAAGCCAAATATTTGACATTTCAGTTTTACGCGAAGAGAAACCCCAATGAATTGCAAGTGTCTTTCAACGGAAGCACCCTACCTAACAGCAGCTCTATCGACCTGCTTGGAGTATCTATAACGAACCAATTACACTACAAGGGCTCCATCGAAGCTAAGGTGAAACTCGCCTCCAAAAAATTGAGCGTACTATATAGAGCGCGCAGATATTTTACTAAGACCCAGATCTGTATACTCTACAAAGCGCAAATACGTCCAATTATTGAATATGGCAGTCACCTCTGGAGTGGCGCCCCCCAATACCTACTGAATACCCTCGACGCTGTCCAAAGGCGTGCTATACGTCTGATTGATGATCCATCACTGACTGATGGATTGCAATCACTAGAACACAGACGCAGAGTCGGTATTTTAAGTTTATTCTATAGATACTACCACGGGAATTGCTCAGAAGAACTTGCATCTTTGGTCCCTCCTCCACCCACTCGCAACAGAGTCACTCGCTTCACTCAATCGCAGCATCCATTCACAGTGGACTTTCAACATATACGAACAAGTCGCTTCTCGAATTCCTTTATTAACACAGCAGCCCGACTGTGGAACGATCTTCCGAATTCTGTGTTTCCATCTTCGTACAACCCGGGTCTTTTTAAAATCCGAATTAATAAACTCTTTTCTAGATTGCAAACCCCTCCCAACGCTACGTAGTGCGCTTCTTCGGAAGAGTAAAATGGACCCAAATCCTAATAGCTGGCGTCCCCTACGTAGACATGTTAAAAAAAAAAAAAAACGTAATTATTGTGACATTTTCTAACAAATATTAGAGCGGACACCAAACATTATAACTCAACAAACAATATTATTTTCATTATATCTTAACATAAACACGTCATTATTCTAGTATTATTATTTTTATCATAATATGCACACCCGTTGTTATCAATTTGTTATGTAGCATTTTAACATACTAAAATATTTTAAAAGATATTTTTGACATAAAATATGAAATATATGGTATTTTCATATAAAAATAATATGAAAATACCATTTCAGAGACCCTTGGAGGTTTGCGGTAGCTGATTCCTGGTTTGTAGGTACAGTTTGACTACGAATGCCACAACCTTCCTTTCCTTATATGGAGGTTTACGGTAGCTGATCCCTGCTTTGTTCAGTTTGACTACGAATGCCACAACTTTCCTTTCTTTCTTTATGTTCTTTTTTCTTCTGAATTTGGAGTACCCACTATATTTTAATAGCACTTGTTTTAAACTGTGCAGCTTAAAAAAATAATGTAATATCCGCAAACAAAATTGGTCTACTATATTATAATTGAATTTGATGCAATATTTGTTTGTATGACTGCGTGTTTGTTGGGTTTAAATAAAAGTAAAAAATAAATATCTGTAAATAAGGCAATAAATATTGATCTTCATCGTTTATTTTCCAGAGGGAGACTAAAAACACCTGGATACACAATACATACATAGCGATACCCAATACCGCAGAGTATATACCCTGAGGACGAAAAGAGTCGACTCCAGTTGTCAATATAGGCATGAAATTGAGACAGTGCCAGGGATAAGATGTGATTTTTGGATCAATATTAATTTAAACTTTAAATATACAATCAGTAATTCAACTGTATAATTTATAAATACTAAAACTTATTTTATATCTATTTTACGGAAATACATATTTCAACTTATTACATATTTCAACTTCATCACCCTAGCAACACTAATAAATAATTTTCACCATATTCTTTTAGTTGGTGCAATAAATGGAAATAGTGGCACCTAATGCAATTAAGTGAAATTCAATTTTATTATTATCTGTTGGCCTTTGAAGAGGATAATATCCTACATGGTATGTATGATAAAAACACAATCCCCATAGCATATCCTCACGGCTTTCATCACAAGCCAAAGGATCTCATACGGCTGATTACAAATCTATTATTCCTTTTGGTGTCGCGTCACCAAAGAATACATTGAAAAATGTATTAAGGGGCTTTCTCACTACGGAATATATATTACATTCAAAGTCATAAATTGATATCGCTCACCGTACTTTTAAATGGGACTGTTCACACTGAGACAAAATATATGTTACATTACAAAATATACATATTTTGTCGGTCGATCGAGCGAATATATTTTCACTATTTTACTAGAAAACTCCGCCGGCGTTGTCCAGCCTGTTTTTTTATTTATTTTTATTGATTTTATAGAACCAACAGTTTACAATATGAAATTAAAATATGTATAATTATATATAACAGGTTATAAACCTTTTAAAGGTTCATTTAAATAGTTTTAACTAAACAACTGCAAATTTATTTTTTTTAACACAGTTATATTAAAATATAAAAAAGAAAAGAGTTAGGAAGAGTAGGTATAAGGAGTAGGTAAGTAGGAAGAGTATTAACTATTAAGCTATCTGCATCCGCAACAAAAACGAGCCAATACTGTCCGACCAGTCAGTATTGTGTTCACCAGTCAGTATATACAGTACATATACAGAGTACAATGCCTATGTAGGTAATTTATAATATTGTTACAAGTAGTATGCACCGAAGTTTAGCACCACAAACCATTGTAGAATACACAACAAAATCATGTAGCTGTGTTAGAGGTCTACGTATATTTTTATTAATTTTATATGTTGCATTAAAAAAAAATATTATATTATTGTATAATATAATGAATGTAAAGTAATAATCAAAACGTAATTTTATTTCGTAGGATGTTAGTGACAATTTTTGTGCGAGATGTTAAATATGTCAACGTCATTAAGTTTAGTATTAAAAATATAGCATGATCTATCAATGAAGTTATTTTTTCTTGTATTAGTGTTACACTTAGTGATTTCGAACGTATTATTGGTTCTGGTATTTCGGGAGGGAACATGAATATTTATAATTTCTAGTAGATAAGAGCAGTATATCATATTGTTTAAGATTTTATATAAAAAAAATTGCGTCGTTGATTGTTCTTCTTATCTCCAATGGTGGAATTTTTAGATGATTTTGCAAATCAGAAATAGAATTTTGGCTTCCATACGATTTATATTATTATATATTAACAAAATATATTTTGTATTCTATCAATTCTCTGTTTAGAACTCTGTTAATATATAAAAATGGTAGATTTGTATGTTTTATTTATTTTTTTAATATTGTTATCTAAAATCTCTAATTAATCTGTCCCTTCATTCCATTCCGTCCTTTCAGTCCCTACCGTCCCATCCGTCTCATCAGTCACCTGCAAGTGATGAGCAAATGCAAGACCAAGACCTAGGTGGTATTGGTCTTGAATTTACAGATGTGGTCTTGTTCTTGATCTTCGTCTTGCATACTCAATCGAGTTTTGGTCTTGGATACCCAGTCCTAGTCTTGCATACTCAATCGAGTCTTAGTCTTGCAACTTATTTAAAGAAACATTTTTTATTTTGCTATTAAAATTCAGTAATTATAATGAAATATGACAAAAAACACCAATGTATAGTTTTATGTCGAAAAAATGTAGTGAATAACATTTAATCAAAAATAAATTAGTTCATAAAATTTTACGAGCCTGCAAGACTCTTGGTCTTGCAAAGTCTGGTCTTAGTATTGGTCTTATGCTTGCACCTCCCGATCTTGGTCTTGGTCTTGCGGCGACTCATGCGGTCTTGATCTTGGAAGTCTTGCAAGACCAAGACTGCAAGACTTGCAAAACTTTTACTCATCACTAGTCCCTTCCGTCCCTTCTGGCCACATACATTCAAACATACATAAATACATATATACCAACATCAATTTTTATATATTTAGATGTTTTGATGTAAAGTCCGTACTGAATGGAACTGTTTACTCAAATATCCGCAACAATATTTTTTCGGCCGATCGAGCGGTTTCAAAATATATATTTTGCTCGCGTCTTCGCACGCCGTTTTTCCCGCGTTAATTTGCCCTCTGTTCGTTTCTGTGAGTGACCACGAGCGTTTATTGTTAATTTGTATTTATGAGATAATTTTTTGTATTATCAATTAAATAATTAAATAATTTAGTAAGTAAGTATTAAATAAAAACTAAAACAAAAGAATAAAAAATTCTGTATTATTTTGAAACCAACCTTAAAGTCATCGCTAGTCTCTCCGTTATTTTTTTCGCAAATGCGTGTTTAGCTTCATAATGTCATCTCATAATTAAGTTCGATTAATTTGATTTGAGTCATCCGGTAATAATTAAAAAACTTTAATATTTCCAATTCATTAAAAAGTCTGAAATCATCATATTTTATATGTATTTTTTTTTAATTTTGTATAAGTTTTTCTTTATATTTCTTCTTTTCATTGTTTATTTATTTATTTAATGTAGCTTCTCGGGCAACTAACAGGTGCTATGTCAAATAATTATTTACCACGCACCCAATAACAAGTTGCCACATTCTGGAGACTTACGACATTAATCGTCTCACAGATCCAGACTGAAAACACAATTTTTAAAAACTGTGTCTCCACCGGGAATTGAACCCGGGACCCTTGGATCAGCAGTCAGGTATCCAACCAACTGAGCCACGAAGGCCGACATTATAAATTGGATATGTTTGTTTTTTTATGTATTTTCACACTATATGTACATACTATATTTTGTATCTTTTGAATACTTCATGTATGTAAATGCCAAACACCGTTAATAAAATAAATAAATAAATATTCCTCTAGACTTTATATGATTTGATATCCAGTGTCTACGCTTATATTTTTTACTTAACAGTAACACATGTAAATCGAATTCTGCATCATCTTCGTCTGATGAACTATCGAGGCTTTTTAGCAAAACAATATCCATTTTTAACTTGACGGACGAGGTGACGTTATGATGCAATGGCGATCGCAACTGAAATGGTTTGGTTAAGGCCCTGTTCAATTTTGCGAAAATCACAAGGATACAAATCTATTGACCTTGCATTAACGCCTTACTATTCGTTGATTACTTCGCGGATACCGCAAAAGCGCCATGTCTGAACAGGCCCTAGAATATATAGAGAACGTGCCATGTCTGAACAGGCCCTAAATATTATATCTCACAGTGTGAACACCAATTGTGGGACAAAAGTTATATTAAGGAATATAATATACGTTATATTCCACAGTGTGAAATGAGCTTTACAATGTGTCACGTGCATTGATAATGAAGCATCGGTGTACATATGTACGTATTAAAACATCAAAAATTGTAATATTTTTTATCGTGTGAATTTAACTTGGTTCAAAAAATAAATGAAAACTATATTATATTATTTAACAAGTGAAGACGAACTTATGACGTAACTTCGGACCCCATTTTAAGCAGACCGCGCGCAGGGAGGAGTTTGAGATTTGAAATAGTTCAAGTTTTTAAGGAGAAGTGCAGAAAGCTAAAATAATTAGGTGAATGTGTGTAACAAATCAATTTAAGGGGGCATATAAACCTAAACTCCCCAATTTTAAATCAAATTCCTCAAACATGATTTACAGTGTGTTTCTAGAAAAATACCATAAGTATTTTCAATAATTCTCTAGTGAATGTTCGTCACAAAATTTGAAAATTCACCCAAAATTCCTCTTAAAAGAATGTTTATAATATCCTTTTTTATTACATTTTTTTTATTACTCCATAACTGTGTCGTGGAGAAATAAATCTTTTATATGCTTAAAGAAGTGCATAAAATCAAAGTGAATGACCGATAAAGTTTTTTCATTTCAGTAAGGTTTGTTCTAAAAATGCAAAAAAAAAATCAAGAAATTTGATTTATCCGATAATTTAAATCACGTTTAAACCCTTTTTAACGCACGCGATAGGTGCCCTTACTAACACGTTACTTCATAGTGCATTAAGCGGTTTTAATATACTTATGTTTTCAGTCACTAGAATTAGCGTTATATGTCCTCTAAATTAGATAAAAAATAAGACTCTTCAAACCAAAGATTATTAACTATCATACTGATAATGTCAAACACGTAATGTCGAACACAGTTTTTTTATATACCACACAAAAAAAAATCAAACACAAAACATGTTAAAGCAAATACATAAACTCTCGTGAAACAATATAAATGGTAGTTCACTTTTCAATGTGTGAAATAAATACTTTGTACCCCTTGATGAATATATGATGTTTTTTTACCATTCAATGAATTGAGAAAAAAAATGAATAACGGTTCGAATTTTGACAAGAATAAAATCTTTTTAAAAATTTAAAGAAATTACGTTTCTGGATTCAATCTTAGGCATTGAAAAAAAATTCTTTATGTCCATATTGGAGTTGGTACAACCACTTTCCCAAATGGATCCTAAATTCTATAATGAACAACCATTACAAAGAATTGAATCAATGAATAAACGGTGCGAAATCCATTTTTATTTTAAAATATAAAAATATCCATGGTTGAATGAAGTTATTTTTACGCAATAGATATACCTAGACGCTTCAAAATAAAACAAATCATTGGAACTCTAATGCATTTTTTTAACATGTCCACGCAGGGGACGCCAGCTATTAGGATTTGGGTCCATTTTACTCTTCCGAAGAAGCGCACTACGTAGCGTTGGGAGGGGGTTGAAATCTAGAAAAGAGTTTATTAATTTGGATTTTAAAAAGACCCGGGTTGTACGAAGGTGGAAACACAGAATTCGGAAGATCGTTCCACAGTCGGGCTGCTGTATTAAATAAAGGAATTCGAGAAGCGACTTGTTCGTATATGTTGAAGGTCCACTGTGAATGGGTGCTGCGATTGAGTGAAGCGAGTGACTCTGTTGCGAGTGGGTGGAGGAGGGACCAAAGATGCAAGTTCTTCATTACTCTAATGATAATTTTTGTATCAGAAATGTAATATTTACATAGGTAAACTTTACGGTTACAGTAAATTTATGTACATTTAAAATTCAAACGTTTGTTGAATTTAATTTTCCAGATAGTTTTATCGAACAGAACCACTATTTAATCCGTTAGAATATTCCACAGAAGCTTTTAGTAATATTAGACGAACGAATAACTTCCATTGAATGCAATCATGTCTCGAGGTTGATAAATCAAAAGTGAAATCACTAAGTCCATTTCCCTTCTGAAACGAATATCCATCGTTCGTTTCCTGCACTGAAAGAAATATTTTACATTTAAGTATTTTTCCAGAGAAACTTCGATTTACTCCATATACGTGATTTATATGTATGTAATAATATTTTTCGGGTTATAAATTTTGTGCTTTTTAATATTTTAAAAACCCTTGACAATATAAATCTAAAACTAAAACAGAATGAGTAACAGTTAAGTATTAAATCACTTGTTATACTAAAATACTTAATTAAATATATAACCAAAAAAATTGAGTAATTGTGAATTTGTGTTTAATGGGCACTAATAAGTCATTTGCGTACGAAAAATTCGAAAGAATACTGAATGTAGAGCGTTAGCAACTTGTTATTAATATATATTTTAAATGTTTTCAAGAAATTGACGATATTTTGCTCCCAATAAGTATCCCAATAATGACTAATTGTTTAAAATTGTCTATAAACATAATTCTATGTACATAGAATTGTAACAATTCTTACATGGAATCTCATTTTTTCGTAAAGAAGTTATACGAGTGTAGAAATATTAAAAGGGCGACTGCTTCCAACGTACCTATGTATTTTTTCAATTTGATATTGCTTCATTTCTACAAAACGAATCATTTTGAAAAAAAAATAACTTTGTTAGTTTGTATATTAATAAAGATAAACGTACCTTAACTTTTTAATAATGTTCTGTATATTATATTCTTGTACAAAAATAATAAATATTCCCCAATTTTTGACATTTATCTTAAATTTTAGAAGAATAAAATATCGGGAAAAATATGTTGTGACGTTGCATTAATGCATCAGGTGAAGTTAACCAAAATAACTTTTATATCACAATGGCGCTGAATATTAATGAGAATATTGTAGTATAAATTTGTTAAAAATCTGCAAATAGCTGAAACCGGCAAATTTTTAAAAAATCTGCAAAAATCCTATGGGGTCCTAGTATGAATAAACAACCAACAAAACGTAATACTGGTTGTATGATATCAAAAAGTATTTAAATGATACAGAGAATACCTGCATAAAGATTATAACTTTTATGTATTTTCATTGCAAATTAGAAATAAATGTCTGATGAGAAAGCATTGGCCGCCAGGAGTGACCTCCGCAGTATTAAGTGAAACAAAACCAACCAACAACCCAACGATTAGGTCCAATATTCGGAACTGATTTGAAGAAAAAAAATTGGACCTCTTTGTTGTCACTCGCAGTTACAGTTTGAATAGTCACTGTTTGGTTTGGCCAGACATAAAACGAATCTGCAAAAGAGAAGTATGAATAATTCCCATGGCGAATCAAATAGGACGGAAAAGCATAGGAAAATATTTGACACTTATTCCGAATACCTATCACACGACACATTCACCTCCCTCTCTTTTGTGTTTATTATCCAACTGTCTATTAGTTCAAGATAACTTCGTTCTCTTTGCATATCGATATTCAAAACTTTTCGCGTGATACTTTTCGCGTGACTCTTTACGCGTGACACATTTCGCGTGACACTTTTCGCGTGACACTTTTCGCATGACACTTTTCGCGTGACACTTTTCGCGTGACACTTTTCGTGTGACACTTTTCGCGTGACACTTTTCGCGTGACACTTTTCGCGTGACACTTTTTGCGTGACACTTTTCGCATGACACTTTTCGCGTGACACTTATCGCGTGACACTTTTCGCGTGACACTTATCGCATTATACTTTTCGCATGACACTATTCGCAAAAAGATAAAGATTAAGATAAAGATAAAGATAAAGATAAAGAAAAAGAAAAAGAAAAAGAAAAAGAAAAAGAAAAAGAAAAAGATAAAGTTAAAGATAAAGATAAAGATAAAGATAAAGATAAAGATAAAGATAAAGATAAAGATAAAGATAAAGATAAAGAAAAAGAAAAAGAAAAAGAAAAAGAAAAAGAAAAAGAAAAAGAAAAAGAAAAAGAAAAAGAAAAAGAAAAAGAAAAAGAAAAAGCATAACAGTTTTCGCGTGAAACTTTTCGCGTGAAACTTTTCGCGTGACACTTTTCGCGTGACTCTTTACGCGTGACACTTTTCTCGTGACACTTTTCGCATGATACTTGTCGCTCGAGTGTCAAGCCACAAGTGGAAAAAGAAAAAGTGCTCTCCCGAAACTTGTAGGATTCATTTCAAAGATAATTCATTAAGTGGTATGTAACACGGCATTTGCACGGCAATTATTGAAAGGAAATCATTTATTGTCTAAAAAATTCCATCAGATTCATTTATCTTTCTAAAATTATTGATTATACCTTATTGTGGAATTCCTAATTATTTTATTTTTATTTTTTATTTATTTTTATAAATAAGAAATATGTAAGAAAAATATTATTAAATTATGTAAGAAAAAATACTTCATATATTTATTTTAAATTTTACGTTGTTTGAGGCACCGATAAGAAATAGTGCTTCCACTCTACTGTATCATTTTCGGGTGTCTCGTAAGATCCGGGTAATCGAAAATACAAAAAGTAAACTACATATCGTAATAACATCTCACATAGTTCAGCAATGACGTTGGCCATCCATTCTGAATTTTCAACTAAAATGCGACTAAATACAACTAAAATACAACTCAAATACAACTAAAATGCAACTAAAATGCAACTAAAATACAACTCAAATGCAACTAAAATGCAACTAAAATGAAACTAAAATACAACTAAAATGCAACTAAAATGCAACTAAAATACATCTAAAATGCAACTAAAATGCAACTAAAATACAACTTAAATGCAACTAAAATACAACTTAAATGCAACCAAAGTACAACTCAAGTGCAACTAAAATTAAACTAAAATACAACTAAAATGCATCTAAAATACAACTAAAATACAACTAAAATATAAATAAAATACAAATAAAATACAACTAATATACAAATAATACGGAATGGGACACTTGGCTGCGACCACTTGGGTGTGGGACACGGCTGCGAGACACTTGGCCGCGGCGGACACTTGGGTGCGAGCCCACTTGGTTGCGAGTCCATTTGGTCGCGACGGACACTTGGATGCGAGCCCACTTGATCGCGAATATTAAAATTATTATAAAAATATTTTTTTCTGCTTAGGAATGAAGTGTTTCGTACTGATTTTTGTAATGCTCTTCCAACTGTCGATTTGATCAGGAGAACTTTGTTCTCTTAACATATCGACAATGTTTCAAGCCAGGATACACGAGGATTGTATGCAGAGGTCTACTTTTTTCACGGCTTTTCCAACTTTGAAGTCAAAAAACACCAACCTAGAGGCTTCGGTGTGTGTGTGTGTGTGTGTGTGTGTGTGTGTGTGTGTGTGTGTGTGTGTGTGTGTGTGTGTGTGTGTGTGTGTGTGTGTGTGTGTGTGTGTGTGCGTGCGTGCGTGCGTGCGTGCGTGCGTGCGTGCGTGCGTGTGTGTGTGTGTGTGTGTAAGTGTGTGTAAGTGTGTGTATAAGTGTGTGTGTATAAGTGTGTGTGTGTGTGTGTGTGTAAGTGTGTGTATAAGTGTGTGTGTGTGTGTGTGTGTGTGTTTGTCCGTCCTTCTCTTATAACTTTTGATCCGCTCAATTTACAGAGCCCAAAAATTCAGAATATATAAATAGTTATAGGCCTACAAAACTTTTATACTCATTTTTTTGAATTTTCTTTTCAGTCAGGGGTTCTCAACTTATGAATTTTTACTTTTTTTTCAATTTATCTCAGAAAACATAAAATCTAGAACGATGAAAATAGGTATAAATATAGATTAATACATCATCTCAAATTTAAAAAATATTTACATTGTAGAAGTAAATCTCAATTTTTTTTAACAATTTTTATAAAAATTGAATTTAGTGACCACATCGCTTCATACAACAATTTGTATGGCAGTCGCCTATACATAATATGTAAGAAGACTTAATAGTTTGATACTTGATCTTTAAACATACATACATACCATCATGCTGTTTTCATATTCCGGGTAGGAAAAAATGAATGACCTCCATACTGACCTATCTTGACGTATATACCTACATGTGTTGTATAGAAAACTAAATATCTTAAAATATTCAATAATTTGGATTTATGGGTTAAGAGTTTGGTACTTATTGTTCAAATATACATACTATCGCTATCGAAAGCTGGATATCATGTGTTACATGCACCTAGTCACTAAAGAAAATCATACAGCAAATCTGTTATTTACAGTATGTAATTTAGAAGCAAGGAAGAAAAAGAAGTAGGTAAGCAGACGGTATCCAGTTATTTGACAGTTTTAATCTAAATAAAAACAGTTTTCTCGAGATATTATAAGTGAAATTGAATATTAATAGCACCTGTGCTACGGTAAATTATAACGGTAAATTCAACTAATAAATCATTTTGGAGGTAGTTTACTTATTTTAATATTTTCTCGCACCAAAAATTTTATTATAATACTTCTAAGAGTTTTTCGTTAAGTTTTTAATTGTTTTGTTTATCAATATACATCTTTCGTGAATAATATATCAGTTTAGTTAATAGTTTTATGTTTTATATTATTTTAGTGTATTTATAAGCCATGCAAATCATCATTATGGCTCTCGTAAATTTTGTATAAATTGTTTCAATTGACGGTCAGAGATGTGAGGTGTAATGTTTTTTTTTTTATCTTGATGGGTACCCAAAGTCATGCATAGAGACCATGGGGAAAAAAGAATAGATTGATCAATAAAAAGATCATGCCCCCAAGTCAAATTGAAAACGCTGTTCGTTATCGCCAAGCGCTAATTTTTTTTTCTATGTGATTTGACGTTTGTTGTAGAAATTTTTTCTACAATAACAAACAACAAACGTCAAATCCCATACAAAAAAAAATTAGCGCTTGGCGATAACGAACAGCGTTTTCAATTTGACTTGGGGGCCATTCCTGTTATATGTACTTGGAATTCATTCAACGAAACAGGTGGAAAGGAGAGGATTGTGGCCAACACTTAGCTCTTGACAACGTTTATATTCAATAAAATTTCAAATCACTTTGTAAGACTCAATCTTGTTGGTGTTCTATACCCATTTTATGAAAATATATCCAAACGTTTTATTCGTTTTATTCATATTATTCAATCAAGTTTATTATCACATACAGTACATATTTACTTGCTTCTGATGACAGAAAAAAAACGAGTGAGTTGTGGCCAAAACCAGACACCTTACAATGCTTATAGTTCAATCATATTTAAACCATTTTCCATCATCCGATATTGCTAATATTTTCTGTACACACTTGCTTTCGATGGTGGTGGGAGTAGCGACTTGCTTTCGTTCGACACTCATCCACTTGACAAAGTCAACAATATTCGGGATCTAGGAATTGTATTTGATAGCAAACTGCATTTTGACATCCATGTTGAAAATATAATTAACAAAGCATACAAAATGATGGGATTTGTGCTAAGATTAACTAAACAATTCAAGAAAACCAGCTCATATTTGATGTTATGTATATAATACGTTAGTCCGCTCACAACTCGAATATTGCTCTCAAGTATGGAAATAAAAGCAGATAAATTTTGTTTTAAAGGACGCGAAAGCATTTTCAAAATTTTGACACGTGATATCATATGAAGAAATTTTTTGTTATTTATGGAAAGCTAATCAGTTCTATGTTCAAACTCACATTATAACATGAAATCAAATAACTGAACTTTTCCATACATAGAAATTTATCTATTACATTTTTATTCATACTAAATGTTACTACCAGGAATATAAATTTTCTTCCGATAGTATATTTTTGTGTTAATATAGACAAACTATTAATGCAGTATAGTGAAGAATGAAATATTTTAATAAAAGCAGATAAATTATGTTTTAAAGAACGCGAGAGCATTTTCAAAAAAGATAAAGATAAAGATAAAAAGATAAAGAAAAAGAAAAAAAAAGAAAAAGAAAAAGAAAAAGAAACGGAAACGGAAGCGGAAACGGAAACGGAAACGGAAACGGAAACGGAAACGGAAGCGGAAAAGGAAGCGAAAACTAAAACTAAAACTAAAACGAAAACGAAAACGGAAACGGAAACAAAACGAAAACGAAAACGGAAACGGAAGCGGAAGCGGAAGCGGAAGCGGAAGCGGAAACGGAAACGGAAACGGAAACGGAAACGGAAACGGAAACGGAAGCGGAAACGGAAACGGAAACGGAAGCGGAAACGGAAACGGAAACGGAAGCGGAAGCGGAAGCGAAAACTAAAACTAAAACTAAAACTAAAACGAAAACGAAAACGAAAACGAAAACGGAAACGAAAACGAAAACGAAAACGAAAACGAAAACGGAAACGGAAACGGAAACGGAAACGGAAACGGAAACGGAAACGGAAACGGAAACGGAAACGGAAACGGAAACGAAAACGAAAACGAAAACGAAAACGAAAACGAAAACAAAAAAGGAAAACGAAAACGAAAACGAAAACGAAAACGAAAACGAAAACGAAAACGAAAACGAAAACGAAAACGAAAACGAAAACGAAAACGAAAACGAAAACGAAAACGAAAACGAAAACGAAAACGAAAACGAAAACGAAAACGAAAACGGAAACGGAAACGGAAACGGAAACGGAAACGGAAACGGAAACGGAAACGGAAACGGAAACGGAAACGGAAACGAAAACGAAAACGAAAACGAAAACGAAAACGAAAACGAAAACGAAAACGAAAACGAAAACGAAAACGAAAACGAAAACGAAAACGAAAACGAAAACGAAAACGAAAACGAAAACGAAAACGAAAACGAAAACGAAAACGAAAACGAAAACGAAAACGAAAACGAAAACGAAAACGAAAACGAAAACGAAAACGAAAACGAAAACGAAAACGAAAACGAAAACGAAAACGAAAACGAAAACGAAAACGAAAACGAAAACGAAAACGAAAACGAAAACGAAAACGAAAACGAAAACGAAAACGAAAACGAAAACGAAAACGAAAACGAAAACGAAAACGAAAACGAAAACGAAAACGAAAACGAAAACGAAAACGAAAACGAAAACGAAAACGAAAACGAAAACGGAAACGGAAACGGAAACGGAAACGGAAACGGAAACGGAAACGGAAACGGAAACGGAAACGGAAACGGAAACGGAAACGGAAACGGAAACGGAAACGGAAACGGAAACGGAAACGGAAACGGAAACGGAAACGGAAACGGAAACGGAAACGGAAACGGAAACGGAAACGGAAACGGAAACGGTAAGCTTTGCCCTGATACTTTAAACACTATTTCAAGTTACCTTCAACAACCAGCTTTACCCCGATACTTTTAAACACTACTGCCAGGAGATGTGGTCTTAGTCAAATCGGGAAGATTTTATCTTATTATATACATTTTTATTCATACTAAATTTTACTACCAGGAAAATAAATTTTCTATTATTGCAGTATGGTGTAGAATGCTTATGTTGGATGAAATATTTTAATAAAAGCAGATAAATTTTGTTTTAAAGGACGCGAAAGCATTTTCAAAATTTTGACACGTGATATCATATGAAGAAATTTTTTGTTATTTATGGAAAGCTAATCAGTTCTATGTTCAAGCTCTTTACATTATAACATGAAATCAAATTACTGAACGTTTCCATACATAGAAATTTATCTAATTACATTTTTATTCATACTAAATGTTACTATCAGGAATATAAATTTTCTTCCGATAGTATATTTTTATGTTAAGATAGACAAACTATTAATGCAGTATAGTGAAGACTGCTTATGTTGAAAAAAGAAAAAAAAAAAAGAAAAAGAAAAAGAAAAAGAAAAAGAAAAAGAAAAAGAAAAAGAAAAAGAAAAAGAAAAAGAAAAAGAAAAAGAAAAAGAAAAAGAAAAAGAAAAAGAAAATGTATTCCATTAACGAAACCGAAACCGAAACCGCATGACACTTTTCGCGTGACACATTGCGCGTGACTCTTTTCGCATGACACTTTTCGCGTGACACTTTCCGCGTGACACTTTTCGCATGACACTTTTCGCGTGACACTTTTCGCGTGACACTTTCAGCGTGACACTTTTCGCGTGACACTTTTCGCGTTACACTTTTCGCATAACAGTTTTCGCGTGAAACTTTTCGCGTGAAGCTTTTCGCGTGACACTTTTCGCGTGACTCTTTACGCGTGACACATTTCGCGTGACACTTTTCGCGTGACACTTTTCGCGTGACACTTTTCGGGTGACACTTTTCGCGTGACACTTTTCTCATGACACATTTCGGATAACAGTTTTCGCGTGAAACTTTTCGCGTGAAACTTTTCGCGTGATACTTTTCGCGTGACTCTTTACGCGTGACACATTTCGCGTGACACTTTTCGCGTGACACTTTTCGCATGACACTTTTCGCGTGACACTTTTCGCGTGACACTTTTCGTGTGACACTTTTCGCGTGACACTTTTCGCGTGACACTTTTCGCGTGACACTTTTTGCGTGACACTTTTCGCATGACACTTTTCGCGTGACACTTATCACGTGACACTTTTCGCGTGACACTTATCGCATTATACTTTTCGCATGACACTATTCGCAAAAAGATAAAGATTAAGATAAAGATAAAGATAAAGATAAAGATAAAGATAAAGAAAAAGAAAAAGAAAAAGAAAAAGAAAAAGAAAAAGATAAAGTTAAAGATAAAGATAAAGATAAAGATAAAGATAAAGATAAAGATAAAGATAAAGAAAAAGAAAAAGAAAAAGAAAAAGAAAAAGAAAAAGAAAAAGAAAAAGAAAAAGAAAAAGAAAAAGAAAAAGAAAAAGAAAAAGAAAAAGCATAACAGTTTTCGCGTGAAACTTTTCGCGTGAAACTTTTCGCGTGACACTTTTCGCGTGACTCTTTACGCGTGACACTTTTCTCGTGACACTTTTCGCATGATACTTGTCGCTCGAGTGTCAAGCCACAAGTGGAAAAAGAAAAAGTGCTCTCCCGAAACTTGTAGGATTCATTTCAAAGATAATTCATTAAGTGGTATGTAACACGGCATTTGCACGGCAATTATTGAAAGGAAATCATTTATTGTCTAAAAAATTCCATCAGATTCATTTATCTTTCTAAAATTATTGATTATACCTTATTGTGGAATTCCTAATTATTTTATTTTTATTTTTTATTTATTTTTATAAATAAGAAATATGTAAGAAAAATATTATTAAATTATGTAAGAAAAAATACTTCATATATTTATTTTAAATTTTACGTTGTTTGAGGCACCGATAAGAAATAGTGCTTCCACTCTACTGTATCATTTTCGGGTGTCTCGTAAGATCCGGGTAATCGAAAATACAAAAAGTAAACTACATATCGTAATAACATCTCACATAGTTCAGCAATGACGTTGGCCATCCATTCTGAATTTTCAACTAAAATGCGACTAAATACAACTAAAATACAACTCAAATACAACTAAAATGCAACTAAAATGCAACTAAAATACAACTCAAATGCAACTAAAATGCAACTAAAATGAAACTAAAATACAACTAAAATGCAACTAAAATGCAACTAAAATACATCTAAAATGCAACTAAAATGCAACTAAAATACAACTTAAATGCAACTAAAATACAACTTAAATGCAACCAAAGTACAACTCAAGTGCAACTAAAATTAAACTAAAATACAACTAAAATGCATCTAAAATACAACTAAAATACAACTAAAATACAAATAAAATACAAATAAAATACAACTAATATACAAATAATACGGAATGGGACACTTGGCTGCGACCACTTGGGTGTGGGACACGGCTGCGAGACACTTGGCCGCGGCGGACACTTGGGTGCGAGCCCACTTGGTTGCGAGTCCATTTGGTCGCGACGGACACTTGGATGCGAGCCCACTTGATCGCGAATATTAAAATTATTATAAAAATATTTTTTTCTGCTTAGGAGTGAAGTGTTTCGTACTGATTTTTGTAATGCTCTTCCAACTGTCGATTTGATCAGGAGAACTTTGTTCTCTTAACATATCGACAATGTTTCAAGCCAGGATACACGAGGATTGTATGCAGAGGTCTACTTTTTTCACGGCTTTTCCAACTTTGAAGTCAAAAAACACCAACCTAGAGGCTTCGCTGTGTGTGTGTGTGTGTGTGTGTGTGTGTGTGTGTGTGTGTGTGTGTGTGTGTGTGTGTGTGTGTGTGTGTGCGTGCGTGCGTGCGTGCGTGCGTGCGTGCGTGCGTGCGTGCGTGTGTGTGTGTGTGTGTGTAAGTGTGTGTAAGTGTGTGTATAAGTGTGTGTGTATAAGTGTGTGTGTGTGTGTGTGTGTGTAAGTGTGTGTATAAGTGTGTGTGTGTGTGTGTGTGTGTGTGTGTGTTTGTCCGTCCTTCTCTTATAACTTTTGATCCGCTCAATTTACAGAGCCCAAAAATTCAGAATATATAAATAGTTATAGGCCTACAAAACTTTTATACTCATTTTTTTGAATTTTCTTTTCAGTCAGGGGTTCTCAACTTATGAATTTTTACTTTTTTTTCAATTTATCTCAGAAAACATAAAATCTAGAACGATGAAAATAGGTATAAATATAGATTAATACATCATCTCAAATTTAAAAAATATTTACATTGTAGAAGTAAATCTCAATTTTTTTTAACAATTTTTATAAAAATTGAATTTAGTGACCACATCGCTTCATACAACAATTTGTATGGCAGTCGCCTATACATAATATGTAAGAAGACTTAATAGTTTGATACTTGATCTTTAAACATACATACATACCATCATGCTGTTTTCATATTCCGGGTAGGAAAAAATGAATGACCTCCATACTGACCTATCTTGACGTATATACCTACATGTGTTGTATAGAAAACTAAATATCTTAAAATATTCAATAATTTGGATTTATGGGTTAAGAGTTTGGTACTTATTGTTCAAATATACATACTATCGCTATCGAAAGCTGGATATCATGTGTTACATGCACCTAGTCACTAAAGAAAATCATACAGCAAATCTGTTATTTACAGTATGTAATTTAGAAGCAAGGAAGAAAAAGAAGTAGGTAAGCAGACGGTATCCAGTTATTTGACAGTTTTAATCTAAATAAAAACAGTTTTCTCGAGATATTATAAGTGAAATTGAATATTAATAGCACCTGTGCTACGGTAAATTATAACGGTAAATTCAACTAATAAATCATTTTGGAGGTAGTTTACTTATTTTAATATTTTCTCGCACCAAAAATTTTATTATAATACTTCTAAGAGTTTTTCGTTAAGTTTTTAATTGTTTTGTTTATCAATATACATCTTTCGTGAATAATATATCAGTTTAGTTAATAGTTTTATGTTTTATATTATTTTAGTGTATTTATAAGCCATGCAAATCATCATTATGGCTCTCGTAAATTTTGTATAAATTGTTTCAATTGACGGTCAGAGATGTGAGGTGTAATGTTTTTTTTTTTATCTTGATGGGTACCCAAAGTCATGCATAGAGACCATGGGGAAAAAAGAATAGATTGATCAATAAAAAGATCATGCCCCCAAGTCAAATTGAAAACGCTGTTCGTTATCGCCAAGCGCTAATTTTTTTTTCTATGTGATTTGACGTTTGTTGTAGAAATTTTTTCTACAATAACAAACAACAAACGTCAAATCCCATACAAAAAAAAATTAGCGCTTGGCGATAACGAACAGCGTTTTCAATTTGACTTGGGGGCCATTCCTGTTATATGTACTTGGAATTCATTCAACGAAACAGGTGGAAAGGAGAGGATTGTGGCCAACACTTAGCTCTTGACAACGTTTATATTCAATAAAATTTCAAATCACTTTGTAAGACTCAATCTTGTTGGTGTTCTATACCCATTTTATGAAAATATATCCAAACGTTTTATTCGTTTTATTCATATTATTCAATCAAGTTTATTATCACATACAGTACATATTTACTTGCTTCTGATGACAGAAAAAAAACGAGTGAGTTGTGGCCAAAACCAGACACCTTACAATGCTTATAGTTCAATCATATTTAAACCATTTTCCATCATCCAATATTGCTAATATTTTCTGTACACACTTGCTTTCGATGGTGGTGGGAGTAGCGACTTGCTTTCGTTCGACACTCATCCACTTGACAAAGTCAACAATATTCGGGATCTAGGAATCGTATTTGATAGCAAACTGCATTTTGACATCCATGTTGAAAATATAATTAACAAAGCATACAAAATGATGGGATTTGTGCTAAGATTAACTAAACAATTCAAGAAAACCAGCTCATATTTGATGTTATGTATATAATACGTTAGTCCGCTCACAACTCGAATATTGCTCTCAAGTATGGAAATAAAAGCAGATAAATTTTGTTTTAAAGGACGCGAAAGCATTTTCAAAATTTTGACACGTGATATCATATGAAGAAATTTTTTGTTATTTATGGAAAGCTAATCAGTTCTATGTTCAAACTCACATTATAACATGAAATCAAATAACTGAACTTTTCCATACATAGAAATTTATCTATTACATTTTTATTCATACTAAATGTTACTACCAGGAATATAAATTTTCTTCCGATAGTATATTTTTGTGTTAATATAGACAAACTATTAATGCAGTATAGTGAACAATGAAATATTTTAATAAAAGCAGATAAATTATGTTTTAAAGAACGCGAGAGCATTTTCAAAAAAGATAAAGATAAAGATAAAAAGATAAAGAAAAAGAAAAAAAAAGAAAAAGAAAAAGAAAAAGAAACGGAAACGGAAACGGAAGCGGAAACGGAAACGGAAACGGAAACGGAAGCGGAAAAGGAAGCGAAAACTAAAACTAAAACTAAAACGAAAACGGAAACGGAAACAAAACGAAAACGAAAACGGAAACGGAAGCGGAAGCGGAAGCGGAAACGGAAACGTAAACGGAAACGGAAACGGAAGCGGAAACGGAAGCGGAAACGGAAACGGAAACGGAAGCGGAAGCGGAAGCGAAAACTAAAACTAAAACTAAAACTAAAACGAAAACGAAAACGAAAACGAAAACGAAAACGGAAACGAAAACGAAAACGAAAACGAAAACGGAAACGGAAACGGAAACGAAAACGAAAACGAAAACGAAAACGAAAACGAAAACGAAAACGAAAACGAAAACGAAAACGAAAACGAAAACGAAAACGAAAACGAAAACGAAAACGAAAACGAAAACAGAAACGGAAACGGAAACGGAAACGGAAACGGAAACGGAAACGGAAACGGAAACGGAAACGGAAACGGAAACGGAAACGGAAACGGAAACGAAAACGAAAACGAAAACGAAAACGAAAACGAAAACGAAAACGAAAACGAAAACGAAAACGAAAACGAAAACGAAAACGAAAACGAAAACGAAAACGAAAACGAAAACGAAAACGAAAACGAAAACGAAAACGAAAACGAAAACGAAAACGAAAACGAAAACGAAAACGAAAACGAAAACGAAAACGAAAACGAAAACGAAAACGAAAACGAAAACGAAAACGAAAACGAAAACGAAAACGAAAACGAAAACGAAAACGAAAACGGAAACGGAAACGGAAACGGAAACGGAAACGGAAACGGAAACGGAAACGGAAACGGAAACGGAAACGGAAACGGAAACGGAAACGGAAACGGAAACGGAAACGGAAACGGTAAGCTTTGCCCTGATACTTTAAACACTATTTCAAGTTACCTTCAACAACCAGCTTTACCCCGATACTTTTAAACACTACTGCCAGGAGATGTGGTCTTAGTCAAATCGGGAAGATTTTATCTTATTATATACATTTTTATTCATACTAAATTTTACTACCAGGAAAATAAATTTTCTATTATTGCAGTATGGTGTAGAATGCTTATGTTGGATGAAATATTTTAATAAAACGGAAACGGAAACGGAAACGGAAACGGAAACGGTAAGCTTTGCCCTGATACTTTAAACACTATTTCAAGTTACCTTCAACAACCAGCTTTACCCCGATACTTTTAAACACTACTGCCAGGAGATGTGGTCTTAGTCAAATCGGGAAGATTTTATCTTATTATATACATTTTTATTCATACTAAATTTTACTACCAGGAAAATAAATTTTCTATTATTGCAGTATGGTGTAGAATGCTTATGTTGGATGAAATATTTTAATAAAAGCAGATAAATTTTGTTTTAAAGGACGCGAAAGCATTTTCAAAATTTTGACACGTGATATCATATGAAGAAATTTTTTGTTATTTATGGAAAGCTAATCAGTTCTATGTTCAAGCTCTTTACATTATAACATGAAATCAAATTACTGAACGTTTCCATACATAGAAATTTATCTAATTACATTTTTATTCATACTAAATGTTACTATCAGGAATATAAATTTTCTTCCGATAGTATATTTTTATGTTAAGATAGACAAACTATTAATGCAGTATAGTGAAGACTGCTTATGTTGAAAAAAGAAAAAAAAAAAAGAAAAAGAAAAAGAAAAAGAAAAAGAAAAAGAAAAAGAAAAAGAAAAAGAAAAAGAAAAAGAAAAAGAAAAAGAAAAAGAAAAAGAAAAAGAAAAAGAAAAAGAAAATGTATTCCATTAACGAAACCGAAACCGCATGACACTTTTCGCGTGACACATTGCGCGTGACTCTTTTCGCATGACACTTTTCGCGTGACACTTTCCGCGTGACACTTTTCGCATGACACTTTTCGCGTGACACTTTTCGCGTGACACTTTCAGCGTGACACTTTTCGCGTGACACTTTTCGCGTTACACTTTTCGCATAACAGTTTTCGCGTGAAACTTTTCGCGTGAAGCTTTTCGCGTGACACTTTTCGCGTGACTCTTTACGCGTGACACATTTCGCGTGACACTTTTCGCGTGACACTTTTCGCGTGACACTTTTCGGGTGACACTTTTCGCGTGACACTTTTCTCATGACACATTTCGCATAACAGTTTTCGCGTGAAACTTTTCGCGTGACTCTTTACGCGTGACACTTTTCTCGTGACACTTTTCGCATGATACTTGTCGCTCGAGTGTCAAGCCACAAGTGGAAAAAGAAAAAGTGCTCTCCCGAAACTTGTAGGATTCATTTCAAAGATAATTCATTAAGTGGTATGTAACACGGCATTTGCACGGCAATTATTGAAAGGAAATCATTTATTGTCTAAAAAATTCCATCAGATTCATTTATCTTTCTAAAATTATTGATTATACCTTATTGTGGAATTCCTAATTATTTTATTTTTATTTTTTATTTATTTTTATAAATAAGAAATATGTAAGAAAAATATTATTAAATTATGTAAGAAAAAATACTTCATATATTTATTTTAAATTTTACGTTGTTTGAGGCACCGATAAGAAATAGTGCTTCCACTCTACTGTATCATTTTCGGGTGTCTCGTAAGATCCGGGTAATCGAAAATACAAAAAGTAAACTACATATCGTAATAACATCTCACATAGTTCAGCAATGACGTTGGCCATCCATTCTGAATTTTCAACTAAAATGCGACTAAATACAACTAAAATACAACTCAAATACAACTAAAATGCAACTAAAATGCAACTAAAATACAACTCAAATGCAACTAAAATGCAACTAAAATGAAACTAAAATACAACTAAAATGCAACTAAAATGCAACTAAAATACATCTAAAATGCAACTAAAATGCAACTAAAATACAACTTAAATGCAACTAAAATACAACTTAAATGCAACCAAAGTACAACTCAAGTGCAACTAAAATTAAACTAAAATACAACTAAAATGCATCTAAAATACAACTAAAATACAACTAAAATACAAATAAAATACAAATAAAATACAACTAATATACAAATAATACGGAATGGGACACTTGGCTGCGACCACTTGGGTGTGGGACACGGCTGCGAGACACTTGGCCGCGGCGGACACTTGGGTGCGAGCCCACTTGGTTGCGAGTCCATTTGGTCGCGACGGACACTTGGATGCGAGCCCACTTGATCGCGAATATTAAAATTATTATAAAAATATTTTTTTCTGCTTAGGAATGAAGTGTTTCGTACTGATTTTTGTAATGCTCTTCCAACTGTCGATTTGATCAGGAGAACTTTGTTCTCTTAACATATCGACAATGTTTCAAGCCAGGATACACGAGGATTGTATGCAGAGGTCTACTTTTTTCACGGCTTTTCCAACTTTGAATTCAAAAAACACCAACCTAGAGGCTTCGGTGTGTGTGTGTGTGTGTGTGTGTGTGTGTGTGTGTGTGTGTGTGTGTGTGTGTGTGTGTGTGTGTGTGTGTGTGTGTGTGTGCGTGCGTGCGTGCGTGCGTGCGTGCGTGCGTGCGTGCGTGCGTGCGTGTGTGTGTGTGTGTGTGTAAGTGTGTGTGTAAGTGTGTGTAAGTGTGTGTATAAGTGTGTGTGTATAAGTGTGTGTGTGTGTGTGTGTGTAAGTGTGTGTATAAGTGTGTGTGTGTGTGTGTGTGTGTGTGTTTGTCCGTCCTTCTCTTATAACTTTTGATCCGCTCAATTTACAGAGCCCAAAAATTCAGAATATATAAATAGTTATAGGCCTACAAAACTTTTATACTCATTTTTTTGAATTTTCTTTTCAGTCAGGGGTTCTCAACTTATGAATTTTTACTTTTTTTTCAATTTATCTCAGAAAACGTAAAATCTAGAACGATGAAAATAGGTATAAATATAGATTAATACATCATCTCAAATTTAAAAAATATTTACATTGTAGAAGTAAATCTCAATTTTTTTTAACAATTTTTATAAAAATTGAATTTAGTGACCACATCGCTTCATACAACAATTTGTATGGCAGTCGCCTATACATAATATGTAAGAAGACTTAATAGTTTGATACTTGATCTTTAAACATACATACATACCATCATGCTGTTTTCATATTCCGGGTAGGAAAAAATGAATGACCTCCATACTGACCTATCTTGACGTATATACCTACATGTGTTGTATAGAAAACTAAATATCTTAAAATATTCAATAATTTGGATTTATGGGTTAAGAGTTTGGTACTTATTGTTCAAATATACATACTATCGCTATCGAAAGCTGGATATCATGTGTTACATGCACCTAGTCACTAAAGAAAATCATACAGCAAATCTGTTATTTACAGTATGTAATTTAGAAGCAAGGAAGAAAAAGAAGTAGGTAAGCAGACGGTATCCAGTTATTTGACAGTTTTAATCTAAATAAAAACAGTTTTCTCGAGATATTATAAGTGAAATTGAATATTAATAGCACCTGTGCTACGGTAAATTATAACGGTAAATTCAACTAATAAATCATTTTGGAGGTAGTTTACTTATTTTAATATTTTCTCGCACCAAAAATTTTATTATAATACTTCTAAGAGTTTTTCGTTAAGTTTTTAATTGTTTTGTTTATCAATATACATCTTTCGTGAATAATATATCAGTTTAGTTAATAGTTTTATGTTTTATATTATTTTAGTGTATTTATAAGCCATGCAAATCATCATTATGGCTCTCGTAAATTTTGTATAAATTGTTTCAATTGACGGTCAGAGATGTGAGGTGTAATGTTTTTTTTTTTATCTTGATGGGTACCCAAAGTCATGCATAGAGACCATGGGGAAAAAAGAATAGATTGATCAATAAAAAGATCATGCCCCCAAGTCAAATTGAAAACGCTGTTCGTTATCGCCAAGCGCTAATTTTTTTTTCTATGTGATTTGACGTTTGTTGTAGAAATTTTTTCTACAATAACAAACAACAAACGTCAAATCCCATACAAAAAAAAAATTAGCGCTTGGCGATAACGAACAGCGTTTTCAATTTGACTTGGGGGCCATTCCTGTTATATGTACTTGGAATTCATTCAACGAAACAGGTGGAAAGGAGAGGATTGTGGCCAACACTTAGCTCTTGACAACGTTTATATTCAATAAAATTTCAAATCACTTTGTAAGACTCAATCTTGTTGGTGTTCTATACCCATTTTATGAAAATATATCCAAACGTTTTATTCGTTTTATTCATATTATTCAATCAAGTTTATTATCACATACAGTACATATTTACTTGCTTCTGATGACAGAAAAAAAACGAGTGAGTTGTGGCCAAAACCAGACACCTTACAATGCTTATAGTTCAATCATATTTAAACCATTTTCCATCATCCAATATTGCTAATATTTTCTGTACACACTTGCTTTCGATGGTGGTGGGAGTAGCGACTTGCTTTCGAAGACACCATATAAGAATTTGTTAGTCACGTCTAACTCTTTACAAAACTTATATTAAAAAATATTTAAATCCATTTCATAAAGTTTTTATTGCAGAAATATTAATAACTTTATGAACGCTTGATGATAAGAAATATAAAAACTAATGAAATGTGGCCAATCAAATTATAGCCAATCCATCATCCTATATTGCAAAAATTTCAATATACATTCAATATTCAAACTTTTTCCCATAGTCTAATTCTTATTCTTTTTCTTTTATCTAAAAAAAATCCCATCATCCAACATTGCTGAAATTTTGTACACATACTTCCTTTCGATAGCAATATTATACAAACTTTTACTTATTCCTTCATATTAACCAACGGCGGCGCAGCGGTGGTGCATTTAAGGTAGTACTTAATGAATTAAGTGAAGATTGTGTACCAGGATGGCTGACTCCGGGTGAACTGATAAGAAACAAGGGAGAAAAAATCGACAGAAGCTGCAGTGTATTAATTTGTGCCGTACGCAATAGTTAAAAAAATCCTTCATGAAATACATATAATTTAGAGAGTGTTCTTATAAGTTTTAAGAAGTACATTCATACATCCTTAATTCCTTAATCCAAAAAGCGTGATGAAACCAAATGTTATCGGATAAAATATAAAACTGCACAAATGGGTTACATTTATATATTATTATGATATATAACAACATATTCAATTCTCCTGGGGATATTCAGGAAAACTTTGTCGAGTATCGCATTATTTGCGTATAATTTAAAATTTTCGAAACTTCGTAACACATTCGTTGAACGCCGCGCCGTGTTGTGCAGTGTTGAGTTAATTTAAACACGATTGCGATTAGGATTAAATTTTTCTTTCAATCTTAAATATTCGTCGGATCATTTGTGAAAGATCCGCCAATTCGAAATATTTGGTATGACGCGTTAGTCAAGCGTTAAACAACTTCTAGACACGTCCTAACTTGACGTCTACTAAATAAAGGTGCCATAAATATAGTTACGGTTTATATATTATAAACTTTTTCGTTAATCACGCTCTATCATAAGGTACTAGAGATAGTTTACGTTTATAAGTAAGACGGCGTTTAAATAAATTTTAGAGTTATATATATTTACTACTGTATCAACTTATACTGTACCTTCATCAGATTCATTGTACATGTCGAAAAGGATTTTTAAATAAATAAAATAAACAAAGAACAAAGCACTCAGGCGCCCCCTAGTAACGACTCTGTCGGCTTATCTTTTCACCACCAAGGCTGGGCTGTTTCAACAAATGTATCAGTAATAATTTAGTTTAATACTTTGATTTCATAAAATTGTTCAAAACTGCGTCGTTTGACGGCATAAGATTTAATTGAAACCTCCAAAACTATTTTATGAAATTTAAGTTAACTATACTTTTACTTAAATCTTTGTTCTTAAATAACTCTCGTTATACGACCCTAAGTCATCACCAATAATTTGGACGGTTATTTACATAAATAAGCCTTTAGAATATTGTCTGATAGTTAAAAATATTATATGATTTTAAGCTAGAGTTTTCTAGTCGAAAATTCATGTACCTATCCAATTTTAACCAAAAATCTTCAAATTAAAACATACACAAGATCACATAATTTGAAAAAAAAAAATCATAAATGAATACATAGTGTATACCTACTGTAAAGAATAAAAGACTTCATCAAGAAATAATCAAAGCCGCAGCTTATAATAGGTGTATGATTACTTTTATTCATGAAGTTTCTGATACTGAATCATAATGGGTCCTTAATATAACTTCATCGCTAAATTTTCATTTAAATCCTTCTAAATATAACGGATATAATGGACAAAACCTTGTATTTATAAGTATAACCGAGTTACAGGGTGTGACATCACTTTCATAAAATGGTATTGAAGAAAAGATTATCAAGAATTCATAAAAAAATATTAATTCCAAAATCTCAATTCATGAAAATTTTGGAAATTTTCCATAAAAAAATTCGAATACATTGTGGAGTGTCTTGGAAGTGAGATGTATAGGGTTGGCCACAACCATCTCGTTTTATTTAGTCTTCCGACAACCGCTTCGGGTGTTGAAGCCATAATCATCTGGTTGATTGTGACCTTACATATAAGCGTTTATATTTTTTCTAATTATAGTTTAGATTTTTAAAAATTAAAAGCGATTATAAATTAAGGTTACTAATAATTATACAGATCCCTCCAAAAATTTAACTTACTCTAAATAAGATTTGCATATTTTCATAATATTAGGCACATAATATTATAGCTTGGTATGTCTATCTACAAAAATAATATCTACGTATTCTCGTTTAACGGCTTATTTTGCACGTAGATAGGTAACAATAATACCACACGAGTAGGTATCTTAGTGAAAACTCATGTTAGTATTATTCCACAGCTTTGTGATGTTTATCCATTTTTAATTAGTCGGTAATGAAAATTATTATGTAGAGTCTAATTAATAAAGCAAATTGTATGTCTGCCTGTGTGTATGTCTGTCTGTGACCGCTGTAGCGAATAAACTATGTATGATATGGTTATTGTCAGACATCTAGAAACATATGGGGTTGCACAGAATACAAAATTATTTTTTTCTTGGTTGGTTTGATAAGTACATATTTCTGAAAGTTTGAATCTGTTCACTGATCATTAAGTCTTTTTGAAATGATCAGAAATCTTTTAATTTTATATTATATTAAATAAGCATATTTTAGTTTCACTAAGTAGGAATAAAAAAAAATAATGACAGTTGTTTTATTTTCGAATCAAGAAACATAGCAACATGTTTTTAGATATATAATGATTAACCTACCAACTTTGTTTTGAAATTTTATTAAACTAAAACTGTTTGATACTTTGGTATTTGTCCCTTAAATAAATAAATAAAAAAATACTACAAATTAAATTTAAAGATATAACTTTGTATTAACCACGTTTTTTGGTTGAAACGATGCGACCGGTTTCGGAACTAACCGTTCCCTCATCAGGCTAACTTTCAACTGAAACAGAATGTGACGACGTGCTTACAAGAAATCTATGGGGGCGGAGGTAGAGGTAGGGTGGGGGTACTTAGGGTTGGGTCTTGTGCAGGGTGGGTCCGATTGGCTGAAGGATTAGAAGTAAAAGGAAACATATTTAATAATGGACTGAAAGATAAATTTAACTGATTGTTTATTATGTTCTGTTTTGAATTAATACACTTTTTAATTTCTAGCGACTCTAAATTATCAAGACGGAGACCTACTTTGTTGACGTGTAAAATTTTTGTTCCCGATTGCATATTAAATTGATGATCATTAAGTACTAAGTGTTCTGCGAATTCTGAAAAATTATCATTGTTTATACATCTAATATGTTCTTTTACTGTAGTCTCAAATTTCCGTCCTGTTTTTCCTATGTAGACTGCAGAGCAGTCTCCACATGTCAGTTGGTATACGCCGGAGTTTTCCATTTTATTATCTTTATAGCCTACAAGTCCACTTATAGCCGACATTTTTGTAGATTTAAAAAATAAAAAATACTAACGTCAATAGATACCTACATAGTTATAATACAAATATCAAAAAAGATGAATATAGATGGAGACGCATATTGTTTGTTAATAATTTATCCCAATTAGTCTCAAATTTCTTACCAAAAGACATAAGACCGGCATTTTACACTGACAATAATATTGGAAAAAGTTTAATGAATTCCAAAGATAAAGATAATAAAATGGAAAACTCCGGCGTATACCAACTGACATGTGGAGACTGCTCTGCAGTCTACATAGGAAAAACAGGACGGAAATTTGAGACTACAGTAAAAGAACATATTAGATGTATAAACAATGATAATTTTTCAGAATTCGCAGAACACTTAGTACTTAATGATCATCAATTTAATATGCAATCGGGAACAAAAATTTTACACGTCAACAAAGTAGGTCTCCGTCTTGATAATTTAGAGTCGCTAGAAATTAAAAAGTGTATTAATTCAAAACAGAACATAATAAACAATCAGTTAAATTTATCTTTCAGTCCATTATTAAATATGTTTCCTTTTACTTCTAATCCTTCAGCCAATCGGACCCACCCTGCACAAGACCCAACCCTAAGTACCCCCACCCTACCTCTACCTCCGCCCCCATAGATTTCTTGTAAGCACGTCGTCACATTCTGTTTCAGTTGAAAGTTAGCCTGATGAGGGAACGGTTAGTTCCGAAACGGGTCGCATCGTTTCAACCAAAAAACGTGGTTAATACAAAGTTATATCTTTAAATTTAATTTTTTAAATATGAACCACAAAGTTCACATTCAAACATTTGAAAAAAAAAAAATACTACATGAGATAGACAGACAGCACTATTGATCGAACCGGTCCCATTCGTATTTATAATAAACTAAAATTGCGAAGATTCCAATGGGTAACTACAAATTATATGATTTTCTTTGTAGATTTGCTGTTTTCACTACTTTCACCACCACCCGCTCTGTATATGGGGACTGTAAACAGCCCCTTAACAGAACGCTAAATGAGAGAAAAAAAGATGCATAGCATGAAAAGTAACTCATGGAACCCTCTAGATTAGCATTCTCGGCACCATAGTGCAAAAAGAATGATCGATTAAAAATAAAATATTCACACTAGTGGACTGTCATCGACCTCAGATCTTTTCAAATGTAAAGCATTAAAGGTGGGACTAAGATCTCTTTAAAAGAATAAACCTAACACCATAATGGAAATCAACCTAAACACCATAACTATGACAGAACTTCTTGGAGGCTTTAAAATTGTTATTCGAGATCACGAAATCCGCATGACCAATTGGTCCTTGAAAAGGCCCACGGACAGCATTGAGAAGCTTCGATCTATAAGAAGACACCAATGTGTGGCAACAATCCCACAGGTTATTTACCGAAGTTTGGTCCGGGTATCAACAGAACTGACTTGAGGCAAATAAGGCAATTTTAAATCGATAAAGATAACTTTTAAAATTTCCCCGTGTCCTGTGAAAAATTGGGAAGTCCAAAAGTCGGGGACAACTCTGGAAAATTTAAGTGGATTTGCTGTTGTGTGGAAAAAACTAACAGATAATATCATGATACCACTGATTAAATAACTGATTTTAATAGAATGTACGACAGCATGCCAAAGGGAGTGCTTATGCAACGCTGTGCGGGTCTGCTAGTTATTTATATGATATGTTTATATGTACGTACATATACACAAAACACGCACAAGTCATATTTAAAATTATCCTGTGTTTCATCATCGGATGGCGAAGATATCCTATGCCACGTTTTAATGACGGTACTTAATTAAATTATGGTAAATTGTTCTTAATTTCGAAATACGCGCGTATGAAATTTATTATTTAAATTTATCACGATTATTTTGAAAGCTGAATATACCTGGACCACGAATGGGAATTCGTCCCTTTTTAAAATTATTATCAAAACTGGTTTTTCTTATTCTGTTTATGCATCTTCCCCTTCCCCTGTCCTCGGTTCTGCATAGCTTAGCATATCCTGCCTCACTACTTGTTTCTATCATGACCCGAGATACACGGAACCGACTGCTTGAAGCAGTCGGTTCAACTGCCACACGACTGCATGATGCGATATGGAGTTGTACCGATTTCTTGGAGTAGTTGGCCCAACCGCTTGAAGCAATCGGCGAGCAGTCGGTTCAACTGCGACACATGTATTGTAAACGAGAATTTTGTATTGGAACTGCAGACCGCCGTACTGCGAAACCTTGAAGCAGTTGACCACGGCTGCTACAAGCAGTCATTTTATCTCTGGTCTGGTCTCCTTTTGGATGAAAATTTCAATCAAAACTATTTCTTTTTTAATTCCGAAGTGCCATAGTTTCTTTCACGCCTGTTTGTTTTTTTAAGATTGGATTTTACGCTGTGATATTAGCCAGATGTCAAATTCCATACAAAAAAAAAATCAACAACCTAGCTATTGTAATGACATAAACGTTAGTATTAAATTTGTATCATGGCAAGGGACTACCACTTGGCTGATAATCAAAGGAAATCATTTATTTGATATATTCAATAATACAAATCCGCAATTTCGCAGGAGTATATCGGCAATGACGCAGTGATAGGAGCATAGAATACCTAACTCTTTTATCCCTCCCCACTCCCCCCCAATTCCTATATTTGCCAATATCATTTTGTCAATATCATGGTCTTCGTTGTTTATTTTTTTTTAATGATGAACATGTCCTTGAAAGAAGTACATATACTTCCTCAAACATTTCCTAAATCAAGCATTACTCATTCTACTGCATACATATGTTTTACTAATTTTATTTTTATATTACACATAATATAATGTATGATGATGAAGAAACTATTTTGTCAAATATTTAATATTCATTGGTGTATTTTGTAATTTGCAAATTGCTTTATATCTCCCCTTAAATTAAATTATGTACCGAAAATAGGTAGAAACACTTCCGAGAAGATGGAAACCAATCTTAATGTTTATTTATTTATTTATTTATTTAGGGACAAATACAGTCTTAAAATACTAAAATAGAATAATACACTATAAAATAAAAACAAACAGACCAATTAAATATGTCCACAGATTTAAATATAAAACATTTTAAACATCATAAATTTAAATATAACTAAGATGTATGTTTGCCTGTGACGGGAAAGGAAGGGAAGAGAAAAAAAAGGATGGGAAAAGGATTGTGACAGTTGAATTGTTATATTTTTGTTACAAACAACAACAAAAAATGTAAATAAAAGTATACAAAAGATAATATTAGAAAAAACAAAAATAATTAACAAAAAAAGAAAAAAAAATTAAACATACGAGTTCATGCTATGCACTTATAGAGAGAATTTTTGTATGCGTTATTACTAGCGGTAATAATATTATGTTGGCGCCAATATGTAATTGTAATGATTGTCGTATTTTTTATTTTTCATATCAAGTGACATATAATAAATATTGTTGCAATCGCTGCCCGCCCTACACCAAAAAAATCAGTCTCCTTATATACCGCGTCCTGTTGACACCATCTACATCTCACCAGTTTTTAACCAATTTTTTACACTCACTTCGTCATAGTTGTTTTTCTTACCGCGCGTGTGTGGGATCTAAGTGAAAGTTGTGACCATCTACCAAGGCAGAGCACCAAGGAAAAATCAAGTAAGTGAGTGTTCCTTATGTATATATCCTTCCTTTTCCTTGCAGTGGTTGCAACGAATCGCCCTTCAAAATACAGTGCACTTTTTACTTCCACTTTTTTTAGTGTATAAATCATATTCGCGTCTTCACTTAGGATTGTAACCCATACAAGAGTTAGAAGTCGATCAAAGATCTATTGAATGAAAAAGGTATTTTTTTTATTTTATTTTACCAAGATAAACAAATGACTTCACAAACGGACAGTCGAAGGTATTTATTTAATTATATTAAGATCGTATTGTTACTCTTTGAAATTCAAGTTGTTTACTGAATTTGTTCTACGCTGTCTGTTCGGTGTAATTTGAAGTAATTAAAAATCGTTGACAACAAAACTCATTTACGGACGTAACAAATTGCCGGCCGTTATATTTATTTTGTTTTGCCGTTAAAGTCAAAACATACTTTAACTGACGCTCGAATATTTGTCACATTTACGCACTTTCAAAATAAACATGCCTACCAATTTCTCCTCGCTTCAATCTCTCTTTTCATTCGAAGATTTATCTACATTTCGAATTGATTTTTGTTTTAGCGATGATGTATTGTTGTCTCAGTTCAAACAAAATATATGTAGAAACGACAAAGAAATATATTATTTAAGATGTTGTCAAAACAATTCCAAATGAATAAACTTCCTGAATCGTTCATATTCCATCTTTCTTTTTCCACCTCTGTATTTATAGTGAAAAGTGTTTCATAAAGTTACACAAAACTAAACTATAAACGCATTTTAAATAATTTTGAATTATCAGATGAATCAATACAAATTTTGATGTTAGGTGTTCTTTAAATTCGTAACTACCACATTAAATAATTTCAGCTCACAGTTAACAGCATTTTTAAAAATTGTATGATAAACAAACTTATTTGGACATTACACCATATATTTTCAAAATGATTTAATAAAGTGAATAATAATAGGGGGTATTGTTCATCTTTATTAAATCATATAACGCCGTTTAATGATTAAAGTTCATTCCAAGGGCGCTGACATTTTAGTTATGTGCAAAAAAACAAAACTGTTTTCATTGTTTTATTGAAAGTTCTCTTGCTTTGAGCACTGCGGACATCTGGAGGCAGTGCATTCCACGTAACTGGACTACTCACATCAAAGCATCAGACAAAGTAAGCCGCTTTGTTAACTGTCCAACTTCTTTAGGGAATTGTTACTCTATGATCCAGACTACCTGAGTGTGAGATGCCTCCCAATGATCTCTTTTCTCTAACACAGCTCTTGAATGTATTATGGTGCTAGATTGTTTTAAGCATTGAACACCATTCTAAATCATCAAATATATCTGATGCAAATACTTTTATACAAGGTGTCTCAAAAGAAAGTTTATATTTGTATTCAGAGCGTTATAAGAAGATGTTAGACGTCTTCTTGGTGCCTGAACTGCAAAACTTTCTTGGCTATAACCAAAGAACATGGTTCCAGCAGGACGGAGCAACGTCACACACTTCCAATACATCTCTGCCACGAGTTCGAGAAAATTTCGCAGGCAAATTGATCTTCAGGAGAGGTGACATAAATTGGCCTCCACGCAGTCCAGGGGGGTAAGTCTGGTCCAACCGGCGAAATCAAAACCCTAGTGATTACCCATAGTTATCATGGATATAATTATCATATGGAGTTCTATGAAATTTAAATATAGAACTCCATATAATAATTACATCCATGATATGGGTAATCGTCGAGTTCTATGACATCCAAAGATATTATAGAACTCCATAATATGATAATTATATCCATGATATGGGTAATCACTGGGGTTTTGATTTCGCCGGTCGGACCAGACTTGCCCCCCAGATTTAACCCCTATGGACTTTTTTCTATGTGATTATCTTAAATCGAAAGTTTACGCCAGTAAACCGACTTCCCTGGCGCATTTAAAAGAAAATATCCGTCACGAAATGGTTGACATCACTGCCACCTGCGGAGCCGTCATAAGTAATTTTACTGTTCGATTAAATGAGTGCTGCGAACGCGAGGGTCTAGATTTGGACGATATTATTTTTAAGAAATAAATTCCCATATTGTTTACATTAATAATTAATAAACATTTTTTCGATACACGGCTTACTTTTTTTAAATCGATCCAATAAATATAAACTTTATTTTGAGTTTGCAGTTAACAGATTTTTTAAAGAATGTATGATAAACCTCCTTCCATTCCGTTGTAAAATAACTCTAGCACAATCACTTCTTCTTCCATTGCTTGATTATACCGATGTATGCTAATTGGATGCAAATGAAGTGCATCTCAATAAACTTGAACGTCTTCAGAATACATGCATATATCAGATTCATCTTACCGCATAGTGGCCCTAATCCAAACCTGCAACAGTACCTCAAAATCAAATTCACTTATTTATCCAATCACGGACTTCCACTTCGATGTGCTGACCGTACAACACTATCCATCCTTAAATACCTACAGAATTTCTCAGCTCTTCGTGCGAATTACAATCAGCAAGATTATGGAATAGCCTAAGTCCGGATATTGCATCGTCTAACTCACTTTGTATTTCCAAGAAAAAACTAAAGAAGGAATATTTATCCCTAAACACCTGATCCCGATTTCCTCTCCTTATCCTTTTTTTGCTATGAAGTATAATCATTTTTTTTTAATTGTTATCTTAGTGTAATTTTTTTTGTCATATATATATTTTTAACCGTTTCAAGAGTTTGACATATTCCACCTCAGTTCCTAAACATTTAAATACTCAATACAAAAGAAAATCAATGCCCGATTAGTCCAACTGTCGATTTGTTCAGGAGAACTTTGTTCTCTTAACATATCGACAATGTATCAAGCCAGAATACGCGAGAATTGTATGGAGAGGTCTACTTTTTTCACGGCTTTTCCAACTTTGAAGTCAAAAAACACCAACTTAGAGGCTTCGCAGCATATATGTTCCATACACGGATTTACTCAGAATTTGGAGTAGAACATTTCGTGTGTCTCTGTGTGTGTGTGTGTGTGTGTGTGTGTGTGTGTGTGTGTGTGTGTGTGTGTGTGTCTGTATGTCTGTGTGTCTGTGTGTGTCCGTCCCCCCCTTATAACTTTTGATCCGCTCAATTTACAGAGCCTAAAATTTCAGAATATATAAACAGTTACAGGTCTACAAAACTTTTATACTCGTAATTTTAAATTTTTGTTTCAGTCAGGGGTTATCAACTTTTGAATTTTTATTTTATTTTTCCATATATCTCAGAAACCATAAACGCTAGAAAGCTGAAAATTGGTACAAACATAGACAAATACAAAATCTCAAATTAGTTTTTTCAAAAAAATTCCAGGGTTTCTCAAACATTTTTTATTAAGAAAAATATTTTTTTATGATAAATTTATGAGTTTAACTGCCTATATTTCCAAAACTTTTACAATTATCGAAAAAAGCCGAAACATCCCAACTAGATAATTTAATTTTCTATAAAAAATATTAACATTGTAGTAGAAGATCTCAATTTTTTTTTAACAATTTTTTTAAAAATTGAATTTAGTGACGACATCGCTTCATACATTTTGTATGGCAGTCGCCTATACACAATATGTAAGAAGACTTAATAGTTTGATACTTCATCTCCAAACATACATACATACCATCATGCTATTTGCATATTCTGGGTAGGAAAAAGGATCTTCCTCCATACTATCCTATCTTGACATACATACCTACATATGTTGTATAGAAAACAAAATATCTGAAAATATTCAATAATTTGTATCTATGGGTTTATAGTTTGGTACATATTCTTCAACTATACATACTATCGCTATCGACAGTTGGATCTCATGTGTTACATGCAACTAGTATAGGAAAACATGACGGTATTTTACATGTTGTACGCTTACGTATAAGTGTACCTACGTTTTATGTTTTGGATTAATTTACACAGTTTTGTATACATTGTTTATAAACTTTGTTTTAGATTGTTTATAAACTTGAAAAAAAAAATGTAATATACAAATTGTAATAGGCCTTAATACATGATGTCATTATTGTTTTGTTTTTTTCTAAAATATAATATATTCATTATTGTATTGTCATAACGCTGTTTTTTGTCCAAATTTAACTCAAATAAAATAAAATATATAAAATAATCTGGTTGATTAGAAAAAAATACTATATGGTAACAAGTCCGCCAGTGTGTAATGTATATGTAAATACTATGTTCAAAAAAAAATATAAATAAACAAATTAATTTATGATGGAGTAAGAGAGGAAAAAAATAATATAAATTATAGTTGCGTATATTCATAAATTAAATATAATATTTCTTGATGGCAATCATCCTAAATATATAGAAGGTACTTACTTACTAAAATTTTCAGCGAGAGCATTATACGAGGAGATTTTCCATTTTCATAAAACGTTCGTATCTTAGGATGGCAACAACATGAAAAATGTTAGTGGGGTCCACCGTCTCATATCGGCAACTTACAAAATTAATCTGAAAATTAATTGTCTGGCCAGTCCCGAGCGGACCATACCAATTAGCCCCTGTCTTAAAAATCTGCCCCTGATAAAATTCTTTATGGCCCATTGGACACTCCGAGGGGACCACTGGAATGAAATTAGAAAAAGAGGGAAGCGGAGACTGGGAATAATTAATTGAATTTAATTTAATTTTTATTACTTGTGCAACATGACATCTATGCTATTGCGACTTTTGCAAAGATGTCTGATAACACACGACCTTCAAAAATGGATAGATAGGTTATTCCACAACGTGGGGTAACCAGCGATAGTTGTACGGTGTCCATTTCCTTATAAAAGAAAACACAAAACATGCGTGTATACCCACACACCAGTGTTGTTTCACCTGAAATGGCACTTCATTCAGAATGAGTGGAAATCCTCATTGCTGAATTTTTGACTACCCAACTCTTACGGTGATAGTAGAAAAGAGTGGACGCATTATTCTAAGTCGTCTGTGCCCCGAAGCAACTACCTATATTATTTATTTCTTATTATTTTAGAACAATATTATATATATTTCTTCAATAACATATAAATGTAAACATATTTATGTGTGACATTTCATATCAACTATATAGATCAACCTTACAATTTGCTTAACCTGAAAAAAGAATTCCTTTAAAATTAAGAAATAAATAAACATTATCTAACTATTGATAATTGAGGATGCGATCGCAAATGACATCAAAGATAAATTACAAAGCATTCATTAAAGTATAATTTAGATGGGTGGTGGAAGAGCGGTTAGCGGTAAGCGCGCTGGGTTAGTAACAGTGGTAGCGAGTTTGAATCCTTCCACGACCGCTTTCGTTCACCTATAGCACAAGCATTTATGCTTAATTTAGGGAATGCATGAGAATGTATATGTAATTGTTAGAAGGACATATTCATTAATTTAAAAAAAAATACAATTACAAAGAATTTATACCATAGAATTAAGGCATGTCATTATGTGGAGGTTCTGTTGAGCATCACGAGAGTATTGAACTAGACAGATCCGCAATGGCGAGGATAATTATAATAAGTCATAGGGACTTCCTCGTATCCCCACTATACATTGAGATTTTGCTGAAAATCAGTTTTTGGTGGCTTGTCCCGATGCTTCATAACTGAACAAGCTCATTGTGAGCTGTCGATTTATTAGTACTATATTCATATTTGAACTTTTAAGATGTGAACTACACATGCAAATTCGTCTAAATGAATATTAAAAATGCATTGAAAGAAACGATTCTGGAATAGAGACCTCATTATTAGAATTGTCTTTTTCAAATCATATTTCTAATGCCCTAGGTATGTAGGTATCTATAGATAACCGATATCGATTTCAATCCACAAAAATGAATGTTTTAAACAAATCTTTTCAATAATAAATTAATTTTGCACCATGGTATGTATATCGATTTAATTTGCCATTCAAAGTACACATAAGCTATGTAACATACCAATTGATTTAAGATAAAAAACATCATTTTTTTATACATACATACATACATACCATCACGCCATGCCCCTCACGGGGTAGGCAGAGAGAACCGAACGCCACATTTTTCTATCTTAACACGCATTCATCGCCTCATCAACATTCATACATCGTCTTATACATGTTCGTCTGTTGCTCACGCTTCTTACATTTCCATCTTTCAAAATATCGTTTACATGGTCGTGCCATCCTTTTCTTGGGCGCCCGTGACCTCTTATTCCGTTCCTGTCAGCTTTATATATTTTCTTCGTCAGGCGTTCTTCGTTCATTCTCCCCAAGTGGCCAAACCATCTCAATGTGTTAACTTTCATTCTGTTAATTACATCTTTCTTTATCTTACATTCTTTCCTTGTATCTTCATTCCGAACTCTGTCATACATCGTTCTGTTACAAATTTTTCTAAGCGATCTCATTTCAACTGCATTTATTCTGCTTTCGTGCGACTTCTGTCATGTCAGGTCTAACTTGCATACGTCAGGGTTGGCACTACGATTGCGTTATGAATGGCAACTATGTTGTGATATGTTACGTCTCTTGATATGTTGCGATCATTCATAACTGGTCTAAGCGCTCCATTCACTCTGTTTCCTGCCATAACTCTTCTTTCAATATCCTTGTCAGGCCGTCCATTCCGTTGGAACATACTATCCAGATAGACATACTCGTCGACTTGTTCAAGCCATTTTTTCTCTACTTTTATTTGACACACTGTTCTGCTTTTATTTGACACACTGTTCTGCTTTTATTTGACACACTGTTCTGCTTTTATTTGACACACTGTTCTGCTTTTATTTGACACACTGTTCTGCTTTTATTTGACACACTGTTCTGCTTTTATTTGACACACTGTTCTGCTTTCACTCTTTTCTTAGATTTTTTTTAGGATTTGAAATTTTAATTCAATGATCATATCTGTGTTATATACCAACTAAGCATAGTTTAAATATAGGATGAGACACTTTTCCCATATTCAGATTTACCTTCA
Organism: Molanna angustata; assembly: GCA_963576475.1. NCBI lineage: Eukaryota > Metazoa > Arthropoda > Insecta > Trichoptera > Molannidae > Molanna > Molanna angustata. Next base: position 12,260,296 of record OY754973.1, read on the forward strand.
CATAAAATCCTATAAAAGGGATAGCTTATTTGAGATTATTCCAAATCTTTTGAAGAAATAATGTTTATCTATTTTTTACGCCTTGAACAAACTAAGAACCTCACCAAAAAAATCAGCGAAACACTTTTCTATAAATGTTTACTCTAAGTTGACATGAAAAAATATTATTTTTCTTTCAACAATGAAGTTGAAAAGTCTCCATATGTCATCTTTCTCTTATCAAAATAATTCAACAAAAGTCGAAGTAATTCCATAAAGTTTAAAGCTTGTGTTTCCGAGTTTTTATATTTTATGATTTTAATGGATTTATTTTTGTGTTTAAAATTTTCCTTAATGATGTGCCCCGACCAATTGATTTATTTACAAGTGTATTTAATTATTTTTGAGTTTGTTTTTAGTAGCTATATTTTTATGCTTGAATCATTCCAAATCCGATTTGGGATATGTACATGAATTACTTAGGATTAAATACCATCACGCCATATCCCACAATGTAGAGTAACCAACAACAGGTGTGCGATTGTTTATTACATTATGAAATGAAGCACAACACATGTAATTATCCCCCACACCAGAATATTCAAACCTAAAAAGGTTACATTCAGAATGTGTGGTGAACCACATGATTGAAATATTCGAGATGTTATGCCTCGTGTACGTATTTTTCATAACCCGGCTTTTGCGTGACACCAGAAAAGAAAAATATATAATAAAATTTATGCACAGCATTCTTTCATATATAGAGCATGCAGATATTATGATTCTTTCTTCCATGACATTTGCATCTCTCAAATATTTGCATAGAAGATTTAAACTATCTATTTTGTCCACATTCCCTCATAACTCTGAGTGATCTCACACACGCTCTCCCATAGCCCCCCATATCCTTCCAAATTCCATCCACAGCAAAAAATATTTTTTTTTTTTTTATTAAGTTTACAATAACACATACAAAATATAAAACAAACAAACTATATAGAAAAGATTCACAGTAAGACAAAACATATTTACCCTTTACTAGAGTGCAAGCACTCGTGTGTAAAGGAGACAATTTAATACAGAATACACAAAATATTATACAAACATAATTATTATCTATACAAAAAGAAGTTAATATAATTTACATATCAGTCAAATAATAAGTTTGATTTATTCTTTATTTTTTTTTTTAAATCATTATGTTCAATTGCCAGTCTCAAATCTGTTTCAAGTTGGTTGAACCACACCACCCCATTGTACGTGTAGTAGTGCTGTGTTGTGTATGTATGTGTTAATGGGGTACACAGTTGACCCACTATATTATGTCTATCACTCGCCACACGTACAAAGGCATGGTGCGACCTTCCAATGTCCTTATGTATTTGAAATAGCACATTTTTTTATAGATATTTTTAAAAGATGGCACTTGAAAATCACGAAATAGTTGCAAAGTTGGGTAGTCAGATGGTTTTCTATTTATAATTTTTATTATCAACCTTTGCGTAATTTCTAGAGGCAAAATGGATGTTTTATACGCCCCCCCCCCCCCCCCCCCCCATGCAACAATGCCATATTGCATTATTGAATGGGCGAAAGCGTAATACACATTTTTAAGTAATTTTAAATTTCTAAGGTTGATAAATATGTAAATAAGCTTTCTTAATCTGTTTATAGTATTATTTATTTGAGTTTTCCATTTAAGGTTACTGTCAATTATTACTCCTAAATATTTAATTTAATTTTTATTTGTTATACATAGACAATCATTATTTTTACATGTCAATACTTTTGTAGAACAATTTTTTGAGTGGATTTTAATATTTAATGCAATGGGAGGTATTTTCTTGTTTATGGTAAAAGATATATATAAAAATGTGTTTTAAGTAATTTTAAATTGAGAATGTTTCTAAGGTTGATAAATATGTAAATAAGCTTTCTTAATCTGTTTATAGTATTATTTATTTGAGTTTTCCATTTAAGGTTACTGTCAATTATTACTCCTAAATATTTAATTTCATTTTTATTTGTTATACATAGACAATCATTATTTTTACATGTCAATACTTTTGTAGAACAATTTTTTGAGTGGATTTTAATATTTAATGCAATGGGAGGTATTTTCTTGTTTATGGTAAAAGATATATAGTAAGTTTTCTCAATATTCAGGGTCAATATATTATTGTCAAACCATTCTTTTAATAAATTTATATCAGTGTTAGCATTTTCTTCAAGCTCATTCCATGAATTTGCCTGAAAAATAATTGCCGTATCGTCTGCATATGAAACAAGTTTTCCTGATATTGTCAAATTAAATATATCATTTACATATAAGATGTACAAAAGAGGGCCCAAAATTGTGCCTTGAGGTATTCCAAAATCACTTTCACAAATTATGTTATTAAGGATGTTTCTTTTTCAATTCATGTTTTTTAACCAATAATATTCATCAAACATTTTGGTTTATTTATTTAATATTGCTTCTCGGGAAACTAACAAGTAATATGTCAAATATTTATTTAACACGCACCCAATACCAAGTTGTCAAACTCTGGAAACTTACGGTATTAATCGTCTCACAGAGCCAGACAGAAAATACAATTAAAAAATGTGTCTCCACCGGGAATCGAACCCGGGACCATTGACTCAGCAGTCAGATATCTAACAATATAAGCCACGAAGGCCGACAGCTATTTGCTATTTTTATTTTTTTTAGCTGTCTGCTTGTCCTATTTTCTAAATTGGGTGTAGGTTTGTTTTCAATAAATAAAATAGAAAAAAGTGGATACACTACACTAAGTCGGTGTCCTGCAGAAAATATGTAGAACTGATTAATATTTTTAAATTATGGTCATCTTATCGCTATTCTAAGAAAAATTTTGTAAGGGTTCCATTGAATCAAATCAAAGCATTTTCATAAATTATAACAATAAACCAAATTATATAGCATCGCGAGCTTTCAGATATATACCAATAAATTAATTGTCTCTTAAACACTTGGGTAAACTATGGAGGTGAGCAGTGTATATACCTACATTGTAGAAAAGATTTCTTTAGAACGGAACGGTTTAGCCATAAAATATAAAACATTTGATCGGTAAAGAAAATAATGTTTGGTTAGGTCGGTCGGTTTGCTAAAAGTGTTCCAAGCTCTATCGTAAAATTTCTGTTATGGCTTTCATTCCACATTGAATGTAGACACCTGTAATAATACCGTGTGTAATATGGATTCCGCTTAAACAAGCCAAAGGTAAAAATAGTATAAAAAAGACTACAAACATATCCGACTGTAGGTCATTTGTTCCGTTGGTCAACTTACAAATTGCCTCACGTAACCGAGGGATTTCTTTCAATTAATGAAATGTTTTCTCTTTTCAATTTTTGCCATACAGTTGGTTTAATTTTTTTTTTAAATTTCGATTTCCTTATAACTTTAAGAAAAGTCGACAGTAGTGTTAATAAAAAAAATCACAGTCTTACAGTCGTATTCCAAAAATTGGCTGATTGTGTCACTACAACTCGTGAAGAATCTTACAGATTAACAAAAGTTCACATACCTCTACTTTTTTTATTAGCCTTGCTCTACTTAATGTAGGGTCGGTTCTCCTATTCCTTAGACGCCAGGATGATCTATACTGTACTGTCGGAATTGTTTAGGTTTAAATACCTATGTATTTATTTTTTATTATTAATGATTTATTACACCATTCTCGGCCAGTTAAAGCTCTGGAATTTTGAAAAGTTGTATATTCCCGCTGATTCATTTAATATTTTGATAAAATTGAACAAATTTATTTTCATATAAATCTTGAAATCTGTAAAAATGTATATCAATCGCCATTTCAACGTAAAGTGCTGCGTCCATAATTTTTTTTTATTTATTTTTATATTATATATTTATTATCTAATAATTATCTATCGTCGCATTTGTTTATTACTATTTGCTAGAAATATTATAACGGTAGTACATACTTTTAAGGAAGAAATCAACTTAGTTTTGGTTCCGAGTGTGAATAAAAATTGCGACAAATTTTATCAAAAATATTTATCATACATATCTGAGCCGGAAACACTACCCTTATTAGAATAAATTGGCATTTAATCAAATTTATTCTATATTTGCACCAGGTGCAAAGGATTTGCTTATTTTATGCTTTTGAATCAAATGTTTAAAGCCGGGTTAAAATTACACAAGGAAAAGACACATCTTCGTAAAATTGTCGAATCGAAAGGCGGTGGGAAACACATATGTAAAGTAAAAGTATTCGTTTTCGAGACTCATTAAAATGGGCAGAGTCATATATACATATATGAGGGGCGAGTGACCCTGGCTGGTGGATGTAATTTACTTTTTATGCCACTGCGACCCCGCAAGAGCAAACATTAATTCTGCCTTGTGACCCGACTTTTAATTATATAAAATATATGGGCCGTAATTAAGTCACACATACGACTTTATCATTTCTGTAAGAAAGAACAAAACTTTAATTACATACCGAACCTAACCTAACCTAACCTCTGAAATGTGAAAAAAAAGACATGGAAATTGTTAAAGGCGAGTTTTGCTAGTGTTGTATAAGTACTTACCGATTACTTTATTCCAACTCAAAGTTGTGCCCTGTGTTGCGATAATTAAAAAAGTTTTTTCCAACTGTAGAGATTTTCTGTGTAATACGCCCACAAAACTCGCTTCAACTTTTTTCTCGTTGTTTTAATCAATATACATTACATTATTATTATTCACGTATGTATGATTTTATGAAATACTCCTTTGATGAACCTTAATGGAATTAATGTTTCAAACGATTAATTTATTATACTAAGCAAACGTTTGTTTTTCGACTCGCTATTATTTGTTCAACCAATATTTTTATTATTTGATTTTCAAAAGCAGATTATGCCTGTGACATAATGTTTTTTTTTTCATATTCAGACAAGTTTTTATTGCGGTAATATCGCTCGAGTTTGACGTCTGGGGTTTTAACTCTCAGATTTTATCTATCTGCAAAACAACTTCTAAGAAGAAATTAAAGTTATCTCGAATATAAAAATTAGTAAAATGAGCAAGCTTCGCAGGGAAATGTCTTTACTTGGAATCTTATTATATAACTGTATACAAAAAAAAATTGAGATCGATTTCCAATAAAGCTACTTCGTCTTACAGTATGTAATTCTGTAAAAGGGGACTTTTATCGACCCTTTCGTAGGACGCTTTTTTTCAACAACAACAAAAAATGTAGCACGAGGCATAGCTCAGAGGATTTACTGGAACAATAATCACTCTCCTCCCATCGCTGGATTCTGCCGATGTTAATTACCTTGATGCGAATGAGGAGCATCTCAATAAACTTGAGTAGTTACCTTTTCTAAAGAATGTTTGTATTTTGGAACTAAATAATAAATATTTTTTTTCCTTGACCATAATCATCTTCTTTGACTAAGATATGACAAAGGCTTAACATACATACTTAGTCATTTTTATACAATATTCTCTGAAATCCTCATACCTACAATTTTTGAACAAAATCCACATTTCATAATTACTGAGCTTTTCGTTTGAACTTTTTTCACATTCAGGTAGAGTTAAACAAGTAGAAAAAGTTAAAAACATTGTAAAACTTGACCTTAAGAGTATTTTTAAAAATAAATAAAGAGAATTAACACTTTAATCCTTCTCAGTTATGTACCTACTGTAATATTTTTTAACAAAACATGGCAATATCAAATAATATACTAATCGCTAACCAATGACAATAAAAAAATGACAGTAAAATTTATTGGTCTAATCATTGGTACCTATATATTCAATTTATTCTTCACTTCCTCAAGGGGATAGTTATGAATTCGCAATTTTTTAGAATATTTGTATTGTATACCTATGTATTATCAACAAGTAGGTATCATACTGAGATTGTATTCTGACAGTTTCATCACAATGTATCTTTGAATGTGCTAATTGTGCTTTGTGTCATGTACTATATATATTTATGCTATGTTTATACGGCGTGTTCATTCTACTTTATCAATTAAAGACTAAAGCTCTCATTTGATTATTTTCAAATTTTGTAAATCTGCATATCTAATACCTACTCGTTTAGACCCCATTAGATTTTGAAGGTTTTTTATTTAAATAAAAATGAATATGTCCTTGTTGAACAAGTACATATACATCTTCCTAAGTTCCCTAAAATAAGCATGAACGCTTGTGGTATAGGTGAACGAAATCGGTCGAGGCAGGATTCAAACTCGCGACCACTGGATTACTAGCCCAGCGCGCTAACCGCTCTACCATCGATCCATCTGATCAATGATATTTTAATTGTCAAATATTTCAAAGTGACCTCAAGCTCCGGAAACATTAAATTTTATATTTTTATTTTCAAATCGCTTAAAAGGCATATCACATTCAAAAAATGGCATTGAAAAATTATTAAGTTTTCATAATAAAATATTTAAATCAAAAATAAATTAAACATCTCATTTCATGAATATGATGAAAGTTTTCCATACTAAATTTCAATACTTTGTGGAGTGGCTTAGTATTGAGGAGTATAGCGTTGGCCACAACCAACTCGTTTTATTTAAAATATCATTCAACCTGTGGCCAGTAAAGATCGGATAAGATGAGATTGACGACGACCTACAAGGGATCCATAGCAACAAAAAAAATGGGGGTCCATGAAATGAAAATGGGGAACAACGATAGTGGATCTCTTGTAAGTGGGTTGTTACTTTAATTTTGGTATTTCATAAATGGAATAATCCACATTCACATGTAGTTTCTACCTATTTACATACATCACATTAACATTTATACTGGATTGCCGAAGTATCAGCTCGATAGACAACAGATGGTATTTAACAAAGCGGCAAGACTTATTTTCGGTGCAGAAAAACGATGTCACATAACTCCACTACTAAACGAATTACACTGGTTGAAGTGTCCAGAGCGAATTGATTACAAAATTTGTTTGACAGTATATAATGCTTTGAACAACCTGGCACCAAAATATATACAAGAGCTGTGTCAGAGAAGAGATCTCTCTGGGAGGCATCTCACACTCAGGTCGTCTGGATCACAGAGTAACGATTCCTTAAAGGAGTTGGACAGAGTCAACAAAGCGGCTTACTATGATCCGATGCTTTAGTGTGAGTGGTCCTATTAAGTGGAATTAACTGCCTCTAGATGTCCGCAGTGCTCAAAGCAAGAGCACTTTCACTAAAGGATTAATAACAGCTTTGTTTCAGAGAGCAACACGACATTAAAATATCAGCGCCCTTGGTATGATCTCGAATCATTAAACGGCGCTATACAAATGACTTATTATTATTATTATTTATCACCATCATCAGTGAACCCAGGATGAGCCATAGCTTCCGAGGAATCGTCTCCATTACACCCTGTTCATGGCCTTTTCATTCTATTAATCTATTTTTTTATTAATCTTTCCTTGTGACCTCGTTTTCAATCTTCGGAATTGATCGCTAACAATAAATAATAATAAGAAGCTATTCAGGTACCTACTCTAACTACATTCCCTTCAGGAGTCAAGAATCAATTCTGAACCAAAAGGAGTTGAGCCCTCGGTTCGGTCTTTCCCGAAAGTACCTTAAACCTCAGTGGCTCCAGTCCACACCAGCTTAGTTATAATATATTATGTAAATTCGTGGTAAACATTTAAAAACATGTTTTATTTCGTATTTTTTTTAGAATAATTCATATAAACGGCTTATTTTTCATACGCAGTATTTTCGAAAACGTGTAGCTGGTTTGAAACATGGATTTAAAGGAATAAAATTTGAATTTCTCCTCTTCCAACTAAAGGCTTATTTCACATAGATGTTTTTTTTTGTGTCTGATCACTTTTTCTTAGCACGAAGTTCTCTCATCTGTTGGACTGTGTTGTCTTGTAGGGAGGAGAAATTCTCTTTCACTAAGATTCACGTAATAGTGTTTACACTTTTTATTTTTCTAATTAACTCGAACCAAAGTTCCATTCCTTCTACTAATCTTGCACTGTAATGAATGTTTGTCATGCTTCGAGCATTCTGTTCTGAGAATTTCATGCAATTTCAAGAATGCTTTTCATTATTAATTAATACTATACAAATTGATCAGTGTTGTGTGTTCAATATCTATTTAAATTTTATACTTAAATTAGTTAAATTATTACAAAATTGTAAACAAAATACTACATGATATTATTTTTCTGCAATGATATATCTCAAATTAATTTATTCAGTCTGTGATACATAAAGGTAAATCAATTAAAATAGGATTGTAGTTCTTCTAATTTTATTTATATTTTATCGTCTCTGTCTTAATCTATAGACTTTTAGTTTATGGAATTGTAATTTGTTGCTACACCACAGATATAATATAAGAACATCATGATGATCTAGAAGTTCGTAAGGACACAATGCACTTATTTACATGAGAACAACATAGCATAGTTTTTTTTTTATAATGTTTGTAACTGTCACTTCATGAAAGATCTCCATGATTGTTTTACTCAATAAAACTATAAAGAAACTATTTTTTTTTATATTTCAGTATTATAATATGCTAAAAACTGTTTTCATATAATGCATGATATAAAACGACATCAGAAAAATTTATGTAGTATATATACCTAGATGTAAAAAGTAAACAAGTACATAGGTACCTGAATCCAGGACAAAGCTCCCGATGGTAGTTTCGTGCTACGAAGCCGTATACGAAGCTTTGTGTAACTAATGATGAGTGTAATTAAGTTTTTGCACTTTTTATATAACGGCTTTAAGCTTACATCACTGAGCATCCCTTAGCAAATTAACTGCCGGCATTTCAGGGGGGTTAAATGCATCTAGACGCCATGAAACGCGAAAAAAATCCTGAATAGCTTGGTCGCTATTTGCTTTAGATAAAATCTATTCAGTTCCTTACATTTTTTCCCGAAACAAAAAAAAATACCAAGAAATATTTCTTTTTGATTATAACAAGATAAAAGTGACTAAATGTATGCGTTGACAAATTAATATCTGGATAAAACACACATTTTCGTTAAGTTATGAAATTACGTATTTCTTTATTTTTTATTTAACGTATTTGACTTGATAGAGCTATATTATTAGTTATATTAATTCTTTAATTTAGATTCTAGTCTTGATAATGTCCTGGGCTGGAAACACTGGTTAGATGCCATAATTGCCATATGGCAATAAACTCATCACTTGCGCAGGGTGCAAGGAAGGGTTTATTATTTATATTTTTAGTATAATCTTGCAAAATAGTATTTTTAAATAGTTGATAATTGCTATTATGATAAAGTCGTTTCCTTAAAAGAAACACGTACCTACTGTTAATAAAATGAGTGTTTCAATTTTTAATAGGAATATCTCATTTTTTGGTAAAAACATTAATTTTATTTATTTATTTATTTAATATAGCTTATCGGGCAACTAACAGGTACTATGTCAAACATTAATTCAACACGCACCCAATATCAAGTTGCCACATTCTGGTGACTTACGATATTTATCGTCTCACAGATCCAGATTGAAAACATTTTATCAAAGATATTTTGATTAGCCATTTTAGAAAATATGATTTAAAAATGAATGTTACTTACTTAGATGTTTTTGAGAAATCATCAAATAAAATTTGACAACACACGGAACTGCGAGAATGAATTAAATAAAACGGATAGATGGCCAATAATGGTATAGCTACCTATTTGAAAATTTAACTGACGCCATAAGAGCAAAACACATTACAGTTCTACGCACGTTCTAATATATATGTGAATAAATAACAAAAATGCCTTACAGCATTTTATCGCATCGGATATCATTTATATAATCTCATAACATATATTATTTCTCTTGAAAAACCCTATCAAATTTTCAGCGTGGAGAATTTTCCAGCGGATGATTGGTTTTTAGTGATATTAAAATTACGCCATAAAAATATGGTTTTGGATTTACTCCAATCCTTTTAAATCCACGGACCCTCGTTCCGCAAAGATTAGATTTGATTCATTATTACACATTTACTCCTGGATCCATTTAAAGTGAAATGATATTTTCAAAAACCGTCTACACTCCTAAACTCCCTTTGTAATAATCGTTAAATAAAATCACTCTTAATGGTTATCTTCCAATATACATAAATATATTTTGAATATAATGTATATTATTGTCCAAGTTATATTAAATTTATTTATTTAGATCATATTTATAACAAAGCAAATAGATTAAAAATAACTGCTTCACTAGACGTAGTCTGTTACAAAGCAACCACCTGTATTGTTAGGAACGTTTTATAATTGTAAAATATTATACAAAAGAAAAAAATACAATAAAAAAACGACCAAAAATACAAAATGTAGTCAAAAGTTCAAATATTATAAAACTGTTGTCATTTATTAGCTATTTATTTTATAAAACTGTTGATTCTTTGATTTCATTTATTAGCTATTTATTTTTTAATACATTATATGCCCATGGCAGAACTATAAACGACAATGACTGGTATCAGTCTTAAAATGACAGTCTATTACGGTATTAATGGTCTCGAAAAGATCGATTTTGGTTAATTTTATTAAACAAAATTTGTTTTTATTTATTTTGCTAATTTTAAGATTGCGAAATATTTTCTTGTGTTACTTTAAAAAAAAATATAGTATAATAATCAAAAGTTTATTTTAGGATCTTCCTAAAAATTGGCTACTCTGATGTTTCAGAAATATTGATATCTTAGTACTCATAAAATATTATAATCAAGATTAATAAAAATCTCAATGTCTTTACTTACCATTAATATAAAAGTGGCGTGGACGTAGAAGATAATAAACAATTAATAAAACTGTACAAAAATAGAAAAAGATTTTTTTTCTGACAAACTTTTCGACACCTCAATAGAGATGCAGTTGGAATATATTAGAAGAACCAGGAACTCAAGGCACCTACAGGGCTTACAACCTGTCATCGGCTGGTCTATGCGCTCACGCAACGTTCACTGATTATGCTTTCTTATTGAGTTCCCGTATCAAAGCAAATTTTGAAAGTTCATGTATTTGAATAATGAGTTACTAATCACCTGAAAATAAGACGTTATTACTATTGCCATCTATGAAGTAAAGAAGGAACCCTTTTTTGTAACGCCATCTATCGAGAAATTGGTTTATTTGTAAACAATGAAAGCAACAGTCCTTATAAGCGAGGTGACGGTGACTCCCGACAGGGAAAAAAATCCAATGATTGCGTAAGTATATGCAGTTAAAAAAATATTCGATAGAAAAAGATTATTTGAATAAACTTTCATCAGGCGACATGGTCGTCCATTTTGTACAAATTAGAAAATGTATGAGTAAAACAGTGAGATTGGTTTATTTAATAATTCAAACCTAGAAAAATTATTTTACTTAAGTGACGATTTACACACTTGAATTCAAATTATGACATACATAATGTACCTATTTTATATGAATCGAATAAAATATTATGATTGAGGAACATTTAACCTCGTAATATTTAATTTTTCACTGAAAGCTCTAAAGGGATATTTGACGAGTAATACAGTCGTACATGTTTGACCTTTGAATATATTTTTCATTTCATCGTCAAATTTAAATACTCGAGTATATTGGATATGTTAAGTGGATACTCTACATATTGATATTACCTTGTTAATCACATGAAAAATATTTGAAACCAAAAATATATTTGAAAAAACGGTTGGGTTGTTAACTCTTTGACACATTTTATTTGAAAATAAGTATATCTTCAAAATAAAATTTGCAATAACTAAACCTTGTTGTGAATGAAATTGAATGGAGGATTTTTCTATTTAAGATGGCATATAATGCTAAATCTAGTGACTGAAAACATGATATATCAAATACCTGTTACGTAAAAATTCATGTTAGTAAGGGTAACTATCGCGTGAGTTTAAAAGGGTTTATGTAAACGTGATTTAATAACTTACAAACAAACCTGTCTTGAAATGAAACAACTTTGCCAATCATTCACTTTGATTTTATGCACTCTTTAAGCACATAAAATATTTATTACTCTGACACATATGTTATGGATTAAAAAATCTGTAAAATAGGATATTCATAATATTTTTTGGGGAATTTAACTTATAAAATTGTATGACGAACATTCACCAGAGAAATGCTGAAAATACGGTGATCTTTTAGACACACTGTTTAACATATTTGAGAAATGCAATGCCAAAGTTTATATGCCCTCTTAACATATTTAATAATAAAAATAAATTCACGTTATTATCAGGAATTGGAGAACAACTTGATTCGTTCCACAGATGAAACCATCGCAAGAAATAAATTTGTTGTCTATGGAAAACATCGATTGATTATTGATTAGATGCGATACCTATATTCAAAAACATCAAGACGATGTTCATATTGCTTTACACTTTCTTACAAGTACATAAACATTCCCTAAATTAAGCATTAATACTTGTGATATAGGTGAACGAAATCGGTCGTGGCAGGATTCGAACAAGCGACCACTAACCACTCTGCCACCACCCATCTGAACATCAATTTGTACATCAATATTTTTGACCTACAAGCTTTAAAGAAGTTTTTTCATAGTTATAGTGCCTAAATATTGTTAGGTTCCCAGTAGGTCAATTGTTTCAGAGATTTTGGTCATAGACCTGATGTTTCTCATTTAAAAAGATAGACAGTGGCAGTCCACGAATTTTCCATTCACATTCGTCGATTGTTTTTTTGCACTATGGTGCCGAGATAGCTAATCTATAAGGCTCCGTTATACTATCATTATACTATCATTATACTATCATTATACTATCATTATACTATCATTATACTATCATTATACTATCATTATACTATCATTATACTATCTAAATCACCAGCGACGTAGACATATTGTCTGTCACTACACGCAGTATTCCTACAGACGGGCAATAAAATTCAAAATTTTTGACTAATTTCGTGTTTACCAATTTCACGCATCTACATACATATAAACAAATAATTATTTTTAGTTTATATTATATGCTTACTTCTTTCTTCCAGCTTGAGTATTTTTTTATTTATTTTCTCATTTCTACTTTTTCTTATTTTCTTATTTCTATTTTTTGCCTATATAACTTTAGCTCTTACAATGAATAATTTGATGTTAAATTTATCTCTTAAATTTTGAATTTTTACATTAGTTTGTGCCAGAATTTTTACATTAGTTTTACATTAGTTATACCAGAATAATTTGAAAATATGTTTTTTTTACTGCTTGCTTGTCCCCTTTTGTTATGAAAATTGCAAATTTTTAGCCGGGATAATATTTAATGTTCCTTTTTTATCGTGTTTCGAATGTATCCGCCCTATGAAGATGAAAAAAAAGAAATAATTAAAAAAAAAAATGTTTAGGTATCACTTTTTTTTATGTGAAAACATGTATTTAGGCATGAAACTGTATATATAATTTTTTTTATTATTATGTATGGTGTATGTTTTTTGTCATTAATGAGTCAATGACGCTGTGCATTACTAAGTATCACACTGCACAAAGATTTCGCAATAATATTGCCTGTCTGGGGTTGCTTTTGTTTGGTGAATTGGGTTATTGGATGGTTCATCAAGCATCAAGTCCGCCGTAGACGATTCACGGTTCGTTAAGATTAAATAAGTTTACCACAATCGCATCGAGATAACGGTGAGGATGAAAGCAATGGAAATTATTAATGGTGACGAGGAAATGAGGGGACTTTATAATGCATAATGTTTAGGACGATGAATTTTCAATGACTACTTCCAATCTCTGATTATAACCATAAGCAAAATATATATAATAGAAGAATTATGTCAGACCTGATTGTCCTGTACAAGATCATGTTATATTTATTCTGAATTTGACTGTCCATCATTGATTTCATTGATAAAGTTTCATATACCATTAATTGATTAAGTTTCATATAACAGATTTACGAGGCACTCATCAATACTTCATTGTGATATAATGAGGACCGAAGCCCATAGACATTCTCCGTTTCCCATAATCCATCGTTTGGGAAATGAGTAGGTATGCCTTTGTTGTTGACATTTTCAATGTAAGCTAATACAACTTGAAAATCGAATTGAGATCACTATTGTTTTCGGAACATTTTCAATTGTGTTTTTTTTATTTTTCATTTTAAATTTATTTTATATAGGTTTCTTTTATTCTTTGTATCTTGTATCATTCTCTTGATTTTTAAACTTATGTATTTGTATTCTTGTTACTTTGTTTTTTTTTAACCTAAGATGATGTATCTTTGTACTTTTTTATGTAAATGTTTTTTTTTACCGTAAATAAAAAAAAAAAATAAATTAGTTTTCGAGATCACAATATCTAATGATCGTATAATAAAACGCTGATCCAATATACCTTATATCGTATTAATGTTGCCAATACCGTATTTTTCGACTTTAATGCCGGAGTCGTGTTCGATTCCCTGCAGTTGAGAAATTTACTTAAATTTAAACAAATTTTATTTTAATCACGGCCTGCATTAACTACCAATTCACAACACTGAATTTTTCAGCGTCCTGATATAACATCGTCAAACTCGCTTTTCATTTTCAAGAAAAGACCAAAGCAGGGATATCTCTCCGAAAATACCTGATCCCTCTCCTTTTCCTTCATTTCCTTTGCTACGTAATATTTAATAATAATAATAATGAACACTTCCTTGCACCCTGCGCAAGTGGCGAGTTTATTGCCGTATGGCGATTTCTTCCAACTAACCAGTGTTTCCAGCTCAGAGAAGATATATTTGCGTGAGAAATGAATTTAAATAAATTTCTCCTCTGCTGGGAATCGAACCCAGGACGCCCGCACAGAAACCGAACGGCTTACCAACTGTGCCACGGCGGTCGACTATTTACTAAATATTTACTAAAGAAAGAATATTTATCCCTGAACACAAGGGGCGCAAGTCTGGTCCAATCGGCGAAATCAAAACACACAATTACCTATATCATGGATATAATTATTATACTAGTTGCATGTAACACATGATATCCAACTGTCGATAGCGACAGTACATATACATAGTTGAAGAATAAGTACCAAACTATAAACCCATAAATACAAATTATTTAATATTTTAAGATATTTGGTTTTCTATACAACACATGTACCTAGGTATGTATGTCAAGATAGGATAGTATGGAGGTCAGTCCTTTGATCTTACCCAGAATATGAAAACAGCATGATGGTATGTATGTATGTTTGGAGATTAGTATCAAACTATTAAGTCTTCTTAGATATTGTGTGTAGGCTACTACCATACAAATTGTATTAGGCAATGTCGTCACTAAATTCAATTTTTTATAAAAATTGTTAAAAAAAATTGACATGTGCTAATATAATGTTAATATTTTATAAGAAAATTAAATTATCTATTTAGTGTGTATCGGCATTTTTCCATATTTTTAAAAAAATTGGAAATATAGGCAGTTAAACTTATAAATTTATCATTAAAAAAGTATTTATCTTAATAAAACATGTTTGATAAACCCTGGAATTTAAAAAAAAAACTAATTTGAGATTTTGTATTTGTCTTTGTTTATACCAATTTTCAGCGTTTTAGCTTTTATGGTTTCTGAGATATATGGAAAAATAAACCAACATTTCAAAAGTTAACTGAAACAAAAATTCACAATTCTGAGTATAAAAGTTTTGTAGGCCTATAACTGTTTATAAATTCTGAAAATTTCTTCTTCTTCTTCTCTCTCAGCCATCTCTCCACTGCTGGATGTAGGCCTCTTCTAAAATCTTCCACTCGTCTTTTTTCTGGGCTTTTCGAACCCATCCACTTTCAGCGACAGGGACAATATCATCGGCCCACCTTTTCTGGGGCCGGCCTATTCCCCTTTTCATATCCCATGGTCTCCAATTTAGAATTCTGGGTGCCCATCTGTCCGTACCCTGTCTGGCAACATGACCTGCCCATTGCCATTTAAGAAATTGTCATCTGAAAATTTAGGCTCTGTGAATTGAGCGGATCAAAAGTTATAAGGGGACACACACACACTCCATATACGAGAACATATATGCTGCGAGACTTCTAGTTGGTGTTATTAGCATGCAAAAAGTCCACTTTGCCATACAAAATGTTCCTTCGTACACGCATCTTGGCTTAATAATGTCGATTCATTCAGAGAATTGAATTCTCATGAACGAATCGACAGTTGGTATATATGGAGTTCTATAATATCTTTAGATGTTATAGAACTCTATATGATAATTATATCCATGATATGGGTAGTCTAGAGGGTTTTGATTTTGCCGGTTGGATCAGACGTGCCCCCATGGTCAACCGGCAGAATCAAAACCATCCATGTCTACCCATATCATGGATATAATTATTATATGTAGTTCTATAATATCTTTGGATGTCATAGAACTCCATATGTTGGAATTTATCCCAAAATTAAAATATATAATTGAACTAGCGGCCCCGACAGATGTTGTCCTCTCCCTCTCCCTCTCCCTCTCCCTCTCCCTCTCCCTCTCCCTCTCCCTCTCCCTCTCCCTCTCCCTCTCCCTCTCCCTCTCCCTCTCCCTCTCCCTCTCCCTCTCCCTCTCCCTCTCCCTCTCCCTCTCCCTCTCCCTCTCCCTCTCCCTCTCCCTCTCCCTCTCCCTCTCCCTCTCCCTCTCCCTCTCCCTCTCCCTCTCCCTCTCCCTCTCTATCTTGGTCCATTTTGAATTTGTCCAGTAATCATTTAAAAATTTTTAAAATGCCATAAGAGTAGGTATATATGTCTTTCAAACAAAATATATATTTATAACCTTATTTTATAGTAAAATATATATTTATAACCTAATTTTATAGTACATTAATTCACCATAGAAAATTATCTCTAATACACGTTTGTTGTTTTATCTTAACGTGTCAATCATAAAATATATATTTATATCCTCACTTTACATAACGGATGTTTTTAAAATATGGCTATCAAGAACAGAATATTATATCACAATATAATAATAACACACGATAATATAATGATAAAAATATACATAAAACTAAATTATTTATTATAATATTCATAAATTAATTATATTTAAACGGATATATTACGAAACATTACATTGAGATAACTTTGATATACCTACCTATCGTCATAAAACAGAATATATGTATTTGTTTAAAAACTTAATAGTTTTATACAATAACTAGCTGACCCGGCAAACATTGTTTTGCCATACAAATTATTTCTAGTGAATAATTTGGTAATTAAATAAAAAAACTAAATTATTGTAAGTATGTGGGGATGGGGTCTATGACTGAAAGAGAAATGGAGAGCTGTGGACGATGACGGCCTATAAAAATAACCAAACCCCAACCATTTATTTTTTTAATTCAATGTACCTACTTCAATAACTTTACTCACATAATTAAAGTTTGATCTCTTAAAAGTAAAATGTAAATTAAAAAAAAAACTGATACATATTTTTTATCTTAAATTATGACAAAAAAAACATTATCAATCTCGAAGAGCAGTGTACGATGTTTTTTGTCAGTCCGTCTTTAGCCAACACTAACAAATTGGATGGTATGCCCATGCCATGTATAATTGTCCGTGTGAAAAACATGGTGTGCCCAAATCTAAGTCATAAACAGACATCGTTTGGCCTTGTGACTTATTGATTGTCATTGCAAATGCTAATCGAATTGAAAATTGAACACATTTTAATTCAATAAGCACATGATTGGGATTCGTGACAGCAATACATTTTCGCCTAGGAACTTGCCATTCAAAATGCTGGTTTCGACAATGTTTTTCATCATTTTTTTAATGGTTAAATACATAAAAAATATCGTACGACAGTGATGAATCAAGTGCCATCTTGCAACCCTATTGCGCATCTGTGGATAAAAGTAAAAATAGTAATATCGCTATAAAAAATAGTGGTTAGTGGTAGAATGATGTAAATTTAGGATTATAAGTATTTTTTAATACCAAAGCATAAAAAAAAATTGAAAAACAAAATTGTCAAATACTAAATAAAAATCTGGAGAAGGCCACCCTTATCACATAGGAGAATTAAAAATAGCCTACAACCTATTTTCAGACCTACC
Organism: Molanna angustata; assembly: GCA_963576475.1. Lineage (NCBI taxonomy): Eukaryota > Metazoa > Arthropoda > Insecta > Trichoptera > Molannidae > Molanna > Molanna angustata. The sequence goes on from OY754973.1 coordinate 12,278,378, forward strand.
AAATATATACAAAAAAAAAACATAAAAATCGGTCAAGCCGTTTCGGAGGAGTTCGATAACAAACACTGTGACACTAGATTTTTATATATTAGATTAGACTAGATAATAAGAAAATATACTTACAAACAACTTTATAATTTCATAAAATATTAAAAATATTAAAACAAATACATCAAGTGAGAAAAACATCAAGTTTTAATGTCATAACCAACATTGCATAATATTATGACATATTGGAAGCCAATGCTCCTACTATTCAAAATGCGTATTCCGAAAATATTTATAACGATTCCCATTTTTATTATTCTATTATTTAATTCCTTTTTGTAAATCTAATCCATCCCGGGACTTACATAAACACACACAAAAAGTTTCATCAAATTCGGTTCAGCCGTTTAGGAGGAGTTCAGTGACATACACACGTCGGGAAGAATCATATATATAAAAATTATTGTCTTTAGTCATAGACTACAAATTTTAATATTGGTACCTCTGTAATATTTTATATGTAGCAGTTGCTACCTTTGTTCCTATATAGTTGTTGCTTTGACCTGTATCTCAAGTCAGCCTTAAAATAAACGTTATACCAGATACGCGTGATTGATTTTACCATACAATCCACCACCATCAAATATGGAAAAATTATATTGCAAAATGACATAATTTCCACACCATATGATAATAATATCCATGATATGGGTAGTCCAGAGGGTTTTGATTTCGCCGGTTGGACCAGACTTGCACCCATGGTCAACCGGCAGAATCAAAACCATCTATGTCTACCCATATCATGGATTTAATTATCTAATGGAGTTCTATAATACATTATACTTACCTATAATACGCAAAAAAAAACAAATGAAAACCGCTGTTGTTTTTTGTTCTTATTCTTTAACTGACAATAACTCCAGCTTTGCACTATTTATAAGTCACTTTGAATTTTTAAACTTTTCATACTGTCTTTAATTTGAGAATTCACCAGAGTGTGAAATAGAAAACATCTATGCAATATTATTTTAATGAAATAAGTCTAGACGACCTCGCTTAGTTATAAAATATATATATATGTAGGTACCTACCTTATGAAGGATGAAGCTGCATTATTTTATATTATGAAAATAAGAGTTTATAGTTTTATAAGTACTTATTTGAATATTATTTTAGAAGTTGGTTTAGAACAGGACCTTAAAATATACATGTTAATATTTTTATTTGTCTTAAAACTGTTTACTGCATACTATGGTTTCTATATATTATCAATATTTTTCACAGCAATACAATCCTCATAGCATAGAGGTTCATTGACTTATCTATGACATCTATAGATATTATATGGAGTTCTATGACATCTGAAGATATTATAGAACTCTATATAATAATTATATCCATGATATGGGTAATCATGAGGGTTTTGATTTCACTGTTTGACGGGAATTGCTCCCCTGATCTAGTTTAATAATAAATTTATCATATTTGAATTATATAACTATCTATGAACTACTTTTTTATGAGTCACTTAGCGACATGTTTCGGAAGCGCTATCCTTCCATCGACCTGCGTGTCGAGACTAACATAATATGTTGAATTTGGGTGTGTTTTTATCTGTCTGTGAAGCGAGTTAAGGGAGGTGGTGGTTGAGAGTTGTATCATGGTTATTGATCAAATTTTTGGTGTGTGAACAAGTCATGTGAATTAATCGGTACATTTCATGTAGAATGTGTTTCATACAGAAAGCACCACCGCGCATCGGCAACGAGAGTGTCACAACACAAAAAGCTGTAGTTTTTTTTTATTTATTTATTTTTATTTATTTATTTATATTTATTTATTGATTCACGGCTCAAAGCCCTTTACAAAATTAAATATTAAATGACACAGCATAAACCAAAGAAATACAATTTATAAACATCTCGACAATTCAACGGTAGGTAGGAGAGAATATATAAAGAAAAATAAAAACACATAAGTAAGGTAAATTAAACACGAAAGTACATACATTAAAAACCAAAAAAATAAATAAATAAAAAAAACTCAAATACATAGCATGAACATAAGAATATTACTGACTGAATAATATAAAAATGAATGGTGTGAACTACCTACATACTTAGCCACACTGAATCAGAGAATGCTGCCAGATGTGATTTATATAACTATAACATTATTGAATTAAATAAAATAAAAATCAAATGTACAAAAATATATAAAAATGTAAAAATATATAAAAATGAAAACAACTGACTTCACAATCATTTGGGGGTATGTTTTGAAAATGTTTTAATGAAGTAAGTTTTTAGAAAATCGCATTATAATATTTCTTGTATCAGAAAATCTCATTTAAAATTTACTGAGATAACATATTGGAAATGTAATGCTATATTTAATTAGATTAATCAATGTACTATTATAATATTTTCACAGACAAAACTCTTTTGATCATTTGTATATATTTTTTTTAATTCTCCTGATGTGTCTTTTTTTAGACAAAATGAATGATATTTACATGAAATAAAACACTTTATGTTTAATTGTTACTAGTGAACCCCAGGCAAACTTCGTATTGCCTGTTTAATTAAAAATAGTCCTTTATTAACAGGCCCTTAAGTACCTCCCGTCCCTTCAGTACCTCCCGTACCTTCATGCCCTTCAGTACTTCCCGTCCCTTCAGACCCTTCAGTATCTCTCGTCGCTTCAGGGCCTTCAATACCACCTATCCCTTCAGGCCCTTCAGTACCTCCCGTCCTTTAGTACCACCCGTCCCTTCAAGCCCTCAGAATGTCCCTTCCCTTCAGGCCTTTCAGTACCTCCCGTCCCTTCAGGCCCTTAAGTACCTCCCGTCCCTTCTTTTCAGGCCCTTCAGTATCTCCCGTACCTTTAGACCCATCAGTACCACTTGTCCCTTCAAGCCTTCAGTACGTCCCTTCGATTCAGTCCCTTCAGTACCTCCCGTCCCTTCAGAAACTTAAGTACCTCCCGACCTTCTTTTCCCATGATACTCCACTTTCATAGGTAAAATGACCAAATACACGAAGAAGAAGAAGAAAAAAAGTTTAAAACCAGAAACCTGATAAGAGCGATGGAAGGAAAATTGGACCTTCTTCTCCCAGGATAGTCCAACTCCATAGATAAAATGACCTATACCCGATGAAGAAGAAGAAAAAGAAAAATGTTTTAATGCATAAACTATCCCGGGCATACGTTCAACAATTCACCAAAGTTTCATTGCAATCGGATGAACGGTTTCTTTCTTTTACCAGGATAGTCCACCTTCATAGGTAAAATGACCTAATACCCGATGAAGAAGAAGAAGAAAAATGTTTTAATCCATAAACCATCCCGGGCATACGCTCGACAATTCACCAAAGTTTCATTGCAATCGGACGAACGGTTTCCTTCTTTTCCTAGGATAGTCCACCTTCATAGGTAAAATTACCTGATACTTGATGAAGAAGAAGAAGAAAAAAAACAATTTTAATCCAGAAACCATCCCGGGCATACGCTCGACAATTCACCGAAGTTTCATTGCAATCGGACGAACGGTTTCCTTCTTTTCCTAGGATAGTCCACCTTCATAGGTAAAATGACCTGATACTTGATGAAGAAGAAGAAGAAAAAAACAATTTTAATCCAGAAACCATCCCGGGTTTACGCTCGACAATTCACCAAAATTTTATCGCAATCGGGTGAACGGTTTAGGAGCGCATAGCACACATATATACATAGGTACCTACCATTTATATTTATTCAATTGTGTATTTTCCTTTAAAATGTTCTGAAATTTGAATTTCAACAACTGCGCCGTAAGTACCACAATGACATTTTAAATTAATGGAACATCGATTATGAAATAAAAATAATGAATACTGCAGTGTGTCCTACCTCGGTTTTTTCAATATTTTAGATACACTTCTCATACGTTTCCCCTCTCTTCTATGTTCTATGGAACACAATCAATGGTTTGATGTGAAATATTTTTTATTTAATAAAATTTATTTACAACGCATATAATGTATTAATATTATTTTTCTGCAGTCCTCCTCCACATAAACTTTAAGTATGCCAAATCTCAAACTCCTCCTTGCGCCCAGTGAGCCGAAAATTGTACTAGACGTTTTCGCTTCACGTATTAATATATATAGAAGATATTGTTGTGACTGTTTTATTCGCTATCTTTATAATATTTCGTAAGAATTACTTAAAAATATTGTTGTATCACATATTGTGTCTCTATTTCTGCCGAAATAAAAGTAAACATACGAATGTTACTTACCGCAACAGGGTTATTACACAGGTTATCACACAACTACACACACCAAACGCACGTCCACTCTGTACTAACGTTGATAATGACACTATAGTTGCCGCAAATGTTAAACAACTGACTCCGTAAAAAAGGGAATTTTTCGCCTTATCTCGGCAAGGAACTTCACTATAATGACGTTTTTTGCAGATAAAGTTCAAGAAAGCCGATCTATGACATACAATATAAGTCAATTTCGTATTTTTATGTGTTTTTTATTTTTTTATTTTATTTATTGAAGACAAACATACAGCCAATTTAGTACATAAGACAAGCAGACATTAATACAACAAATAAGCCAAAAATGTTTGATGAGTATTACTGGTTAACAAAACATGATTTGAGAAAAAAAAACAATCAGTAACATAATATTTTTTGCTGTAGGAAATGGAAATTGAAAGGAAATGGGACGATATGGGAAGCGTGCGTAAGATCACTCAGAGCGATGAGGGAACGTGGCCAAAATGGATAATTTAAATCTTCTATGTGATGAGTTGAAGAGATCAATGTCATGGAATAAAGAATCATAATTTCTGCATGCTCTGTATATAAAAGAGTGCTGTGCATAATTTGTGCCACAGATGGGAAGTCTAAATGTATGTGTTGTGACACTCTCGTTGCCGATGCGCGACATGTTACTGTAGATACTTAAAAATTACGATAAAAAGTAGGTATGTACAAATTATGTACAAACATTAAAAATAATTATAGCATGGAGTACAATGTTAAAAAGTTCTTTTTATTTTTATCCAACAAAACAATAGAAAATAGTACATCTTGAAATGCGCAGTGGATATTTACTTTCAGTATCTCCAAAGGAGGGACGCGTGAATCTTTCTGAAAACATAAAAATCCTCTCAAGCCGGATATCCGCTCTAACGGCACAAAGAACTGTCCACAAGGCACATCCGATTCTAGCAAACTTAAGGGTCAAGCTATAAAGATCAAAACGAGAAAAAATATTAAAGTAAAAAATAAAAAAATGAAATACAATTCGATTGTTCGCTTGTAAAATGTTTCAAAATAAACATCTCATTAATGTTACATTTTTATTATGTCCCATAATGATGTTGTGTGTTATTTATTTTTTTGGAGTGGGAAATAAAACAATTTTATGATAACGACCGAATCAAAAGCGAAAATTGAAAAATAAAAATTTATTCAAAAACATATAATAAACCAATGTGATGTTTTAATTATCAAATCGAATTCGTACTTGAACACAACTAAGCGACATTTTTTTTCAGATTAAAAAAACATTAAAAATAAATAGAAAATCAATCAGACATAACATATTATTATCACACATTGTAAAATTATTATAAAAAAGAAATTCATTGATAACATCACGGCATATACCACAATTTGAGGTTACCAACAACAGGAGTGTGGGTGTGCATTACCTTGTAAAAATAAGCACGACACATGTGATGTTCCCCACACAGTCTCGTCTCATATGAAAATGCAATACATTTTATAAGAATTGGTGGTAAACTGGACACCTGAAAACAATGACAATAGAAAAAAAGTGGAAACACTATTCTAAGCTGGTGGCCTCACAGCAAATAATTAATATATATTTTTTTTAATTCGAAGGTATGCAATTTTTTTACATTATAATATGCATTGCTTTCAAGACAATTTATTTAGTACAAAAATATATACACAATACAAATGTAGTTTTTGCTGTGAGGCCATGGCTTAGAATAGTGCTTCCACTCTTATCTATTTTTTATTTTCGAGTGTCCCGAAGAGCCGGGTAATCGAAAATACAACAGGAAACAATAACATCTCACATAGTTCAGCAATGAGGTTCACCACCCATTCTAAATATAGTGACGCGAGACGTGTGTGGGTATACACGCATGTGTTGTGCTCCCTTAAATAAGGTCTTGCACCCCCCCCCCACCTGTCGCTGGTTACCCTCACATTGTGGGATATGCCTAGATGAGTATGAATGAATATGAATGAATATTGTGTAGGTATGTAAAAGCCCATTTAGGGCGTTTATATAAATAAATAAATAAATATAAATGGTTTTTTTTCATTCAGGAGCATACAAATATGAGATATGACAATGTTATTCATCTCTAGCATATCTAATGAATATTGCAATGAAATTAAGTAGGAACTTAATTTGAGAAGATTGAAGAGAAACGTTTTTGAAAAAAGAACACAGGACAGTCATACAAAAGATTTAAGTATTGAGTTGAAAAAATTTTAAAACCTATTTAAAAAATATGAAAATATCAAAAGGATTCTAACAATATTATAAGACTTAAAGGGACGTATTACAGGAGTTATTTAAGAATAATGTAAGAAAAAGTTGAGGTACCGTAAGAAGTGTTCTCGCAGTACCTTACCATTTTCTTACATTTTTCTCAAGTAACTCTTGTAATACGAACCTAAATAAATAAATGTGAATACTATAAAAATAAGCCTTTATGAAAATATAAATATTGGAAATCAAATACGATGTAATATTTTTTTGGGTATTTGGTTTAATAGAAAAACATTTTAACCTCTTTGACTTTTCGCATGTTAAATAATATCAATTCAACATGAACCAAATAACAAGCTTTCGCATTTTGGTGACTTACGGTTTTTATCGACTCACAAAAATCCCGACTGAATAGTCTGTTATAAACTGTGTCTCCAACGGTACTAGAAACCGGAGCTAACTAATCTATAAAACAAGATAAATAATTAAGAAAAATAAAAGCTGAAATTAAATAAGTGTCAATACATAATCGTTTGTTGCTAAAAGTTTTGTAGATATGTGTTGACATGATATCGAAGACAAGGTTAAATAAAAGTAAAGTCAAAAGTGATTTGAAATTAAATTTGAATTTTGAATTGTCGATTGTTGCCGATATTATTTGCTTAAAATATTTCAGTTTATTTTAATTTCGTGTTGAACCTCGGGTAACTAACAGTTAAAGTGTTATTAAACATGCACCCAATGACAAGTTGCCACATTCTGGAGACTCTACGATATTATTTATCGTCTCTCAGATCTAGAATGAAAACACAACTAAAAACGGAATCTCCACTGAGAATAGATCCTGGGACCTTTGGCTCAGAAGTCAGGTGTCTAACCAAATGAACCACGTAGGTCGACACAGCATTAAAACAAATAAAAATGTCAACATTAAAAACAGTAAAAATTTCAACATTAAAAACAGTTAAAATTTCAACAGTAAAAATTACAATATTTAAAACAGTAAAAATGTCAACATTAAAAACTGTATAGATTTCAATATTCAAAACGGAAAAAATTTCCAAATTCATAACAGTAAAAATTTCAACATTAAAAACAGTAAAAATTACAATATTTAAAACAGTAAAAATGTCAACATTAAAAACTGTATAGATTTCAATATTCAAAACGGAAAAAATTTCCAAATTCGTAAAAATTTTAAAATTAAAGACATTGAATTTCCAGCATTAAAAAACGTAATAAATTTAACATCGGTAACAAATTTTTTACATAAATTCATCGTTCGGTGGAGTAGATCCAGAAGAAGACATTGGAGGGACCACGTAGCCATAATGGACAATGACAGACCCTTCTGGTCACCGTCTACCCGGAAGACTATCCAAGAGGTGGAAGGATAGTTTGACTTCGCCATCTCAGGAGGTGTATTTTTTGAATACCAGACCAACAGGTCTACTAAACGAAGAAGAAGAAAAAATTTAACATTAGAAACAGTAAAAATACAACAGAAAACTTGAAATATTGATTAGGAAAAAAGAAAGAAGATTCATCCCATCACGGCATTTGCCACGATGTGGTGTAACCAGCGACAGGTGTGCAAAAAAAAAGAATAAGGCGAATAGTTCATTAATTAAATCAATAACGATAAAATAAACTCGTCAGTAGGAAAGTGTAAAAATGTTGAATGGGGATGGGAATATACCTACTTAGATAGATAACCGTAATGAAATTTATTTCTTATTGCTTTTATAATGAATTATTTTAACAACCGCATTGTCATTTCGTTATAATAAAAACGCCATTCTCCATTACTTAATGATTGAGACGTTAATCCGAAGAAAAAGCTTTAGCCTTTATTACTCAAGGTTTCATGAAAAGTATCATTTTATAGTACCTGGCGTAAAAAAACGATAAAATTTTCATGTAATAAAATGTCAGCGCTTTAATATGAAGGAAGATTACATGGATTATATCGAAGGCACTTTGGTAAAAAAAGGTATTTAAACTATGAAAAGAATAAAGAAACATCGCTAGTGATGTTTTTACTGACCAATATACTATGTATATCTTTTCTAATAATTATTATGAATAAATCAAATATTAAATCAAAAAAATTTGTTAAAATTTTTAAAAAAGTTTATTAAATTTTTTAATCACCCCAATATAATATTTATAAAATAACTCTATATTATTAAATTAATATCATAAATTCCCCCAATTAATCTAACTACTAAAAATAACCCCTCATACTTCATATTTAAATAACTTAACAAAACTAAAACACGTATAATACCATAAGCACCCAACTTAATAGCAGTACAACAAAGTGAAACATAAATTTCTTCTTCTTCTTCATTTAGTAGACCTAGTTGGTCTGTTCTTCAGAAACTATGCCTCCTGGAATGACGAAATCCAGCTATCCTTCAATCTCTTGGGTGGTCTTCCAGGTAGGCGGCGGCCAGAAGGATTTTCATTCGCCCCTATATACGCAAGTCTACCACTGTCTATCTATCTACTCCACCGAACGATGTCCTCTATTCCACATGTTTTCCTTATTTAAACATTGCGAATACAATCTCGGAGAGTTTTACCAGTGATTGACCTTAGGACCTTCATCTCCGTTGTCCTTATGAGCCCCTTGGTTTGAACATTGTCTGCTCGCGTTTCCACAGCGTACGTCATGATCGGTCGTACGCATGTCTTATATATTCTGACCTTACTGTCAATACGCATGTGTTTATTTTTCCAGATCATATTTTTCAAACATCCAGATACGACAGATGCTTTATTGACTTGTTCGCGGACTTCAGTGTATAGGTCGTTATGGCTGAAGACTGAAGCTCTCTACTCTTAAATATTTGAAACTCATTACTTGTTCCACGGGCTCATCATCAACAGTTAGCTTACACCTTAAAGGTTGTTTGGATATAGTAATACTTTTTGTTTAACATAAATTTATTCGATGAAATTCAATGAGATTCGTCCATTCAGAATGATACCTTTTTTGGAGAGATTAGACTGCTTAGGTAATGAATACTCGCAAACCGGTCGCTGGTTTCCATACATTGTTGGATATGTCGTGATAGTATGAATAAACAAAAATCAGTGTTGAATTTAAGTGTTGATCTTAACTCTCTACTATGGAATAGTGGAGAGTTAAGATCCACAAATTTTAAGCGTATTTTTTTACATCAATTTCTCAACGGGTATCATGTAAAGAGTGCACTCTGAGTATCGTCGTGATGTGTTTATGTATATGGCGTACGCTATATGCCTTACGTGCTATCCTTTTTGTGGCCTCTCTACAACCCAAACTATTAGTCGGATTGACTTCATATTGATATCATAAATGTAAAGTCCATAAACTTAGAGCTGGTTAGTTTTTCATAGATATCCATTAATTTCTTTGTGATTTTATCTGTCCAAATTTTCAAAATGCTCTCACGGTCTGGAAAATCGAAGTATTTTTATATTTTTTGAACGTTTGATACAATATAATTACACTCATAAGATATACCTACAGAAAAAACTATGGTCTGATATATCAATGTGAAATAAATTTCATATTTATATGAAAAATGTATATAATAGAAGTAAAATAGCTCCTGTTTGGAAAAATTGAGTGATCGACTTCATAATGACACTGTGTGTGTTTATATAGACAAGTGTATTTTTACTCTCCACTTCTACCTTCCTCAAGGGGTAGGCAGTGCGAACCGAACACCGCATTCTTCTATCTTGACACATATACATCGCCTCATTAACATTGATACACTGTCTCATACATGCCCATCTTGCTATGCAATTTTTTTTACATAAATTTCTCAACAGGTATCATATAGAAAGGGGAATGGGCCGGCCCCAGAAAAGGTGGGCCGATGATATTTTCCCTGTCGCTGGAAGCGGATGGGTTCGAAAATCCCAGAAAAAAGACGAGTGGAAGCTATTAGAAGAGGCCTACATCCAGCAGTGGAGAGATGGCTGAGAAAGAAGAAGAAGAAGAAGATCATATAGAAAGAGTCTATGGTGTATTATAAAACTTTTGTCCTCTGGGAATCTCAATAATAATAATAATAACGAACACTTCCTTGCACCCTGCGCAAGTGGCGAATTTATTGCCGTATGGTAATTTCTTCCAACTAAACAGTGTTTCCAGCCCAGAGAAGCAATATTTGCGTGAGAAATGAATTTAAATAAATTTTTCCTCTCCAGGGAATCGAGCCCAGAACTATAGGTAGAGATATGGTATATTATAATTTATATTATGTATTTATTTCATAAACAAGAATTTAAAAAAGGTGATTTATGACAAAGTTTTTGTCATAAGTCAATCTTTTCAACTTGTAATATAAAACTATAGTTATGCAAATCCAGGACAAAGATGTTAATTATTTTTCAAATAATGGAAAAACAAATAAGAGATTAACAGCTTGATCTCAGCAAATATGATATATTGTTCAATAATAATTGTCTATTCGATATTTTTTTGCTTCATTAATACCATCACGGTATATCCCACAATGTTGGGTAATCAGCAGTAATCTTACGTAACCTTATGAAAGGAAGCACGACACATGCATACATGTTGCCGTGTTTATTTTAATTACCTGACACATGAAAATAACCGAAAATGATGATACTAGAAAACAGTTGAAGCATTTTTATTAATGCGGCCTCTTACAGCATTATTTCAAATATGTGTATCAGTTAAGACTATGCCGCTTGATCACTTCCTACTGATTGTATTCGAAAAGTAGAGAAAAGTAGAGAATATAAGTAAATTTTTTTGGATTAGCAAATGTAGTTCGCTTTGGTATCAACGCATTCATGAAGTAGTATTTAAAATAATATATCGATAAAAATAACAATTTATAATTCAAAAAATCACTAATTGTATCAAGTAATTTAAAGAGGCGAAATCATAACCCTCACGATTTCCCATATCATGGATATAATTATTATATGGAGTTTTATAATATATTTCATAGAACTCCATATGATAATTATAACCATGCTTTGAGTAATCACGAGGTTTTGATTTCGCCGGTTGGACCCCCCTGGATTGTAAAGCCACGGATGATTGCATGTATGTATGTATGTATGTATGCATGTATGTATGCATGTATGTATGTATGTATGTATGTATGTATGTTTGTATGTATGAATGTATGTATATATGTATGTTTGTATGTATGTATGCATTAAGGAATTATTTATCAGCAAACATTAAACAATATGCTCTGTTTTTAACGCCTATAAAAAAGAATGAAATATTTACTGCGAAAATGAAATAATAAATGTTTGTATTAATGTCACAAATATTGCCAAGTCTGGAAAACAAAAGATTTAGATATGCCATATGGAGGCCTTTCATCGGGAATAATTCCCTTGTTAAGAGTTCATCATTTAAATAAAAGCCGAGCCAAGTTTCCTCGCCACTTATCTTCTCATTCTTAGGGAAGTGAAGAGACAAACGGATATCATCTTAATGTACAGCATATTAAGAGTCAAAATGGAGGGCTCTTGTAAACTACTTTGTTAACTTAAGCAGCGAATGGTAAATGAAGTTGGATAATACATTCATAAAGCAAACCTTTTTTCTCTCTCCTTTGGAAAAATAAAGAAAACTTGGCTTATTAAGCAAATTTTATATAAACAGGGAACGATTTTTTTTTATTTAAGTTGAGTATAAACATTTTGAGTAAAGAAACAAAATATCGCAGAATACCGAGGTTGTTTTATTACATGTCTTATTTAAAGTCGTAAATGGAAGATTTTAAATTAAATTAAATATTCTTGGAAACAGATATAAGATATTTATGAAAATTTTCCAAATTTGTACGAATATCCTGTATAGAAAATCTAAAATAAATGTAAAAATAGATCAACATTTTTTCTATTTTTCATTTTTTTTTAAAACATTTTTTACATAAAAAAAAATACATAACAAAAAAGAAATTAAAATAAAAAGAGATATACTCGTGTTTTGAAGAGAGCTGTAACTATTTACATAATATATGTATATAACAAAAAACAAAGTAACATAATAATCATAGGTAACAAAAAACATACTTAAAAATAGATATATCCTTAAATCTCTGCTCAGGCAACAGTTCGTTAAACCACTTAGGCCTATTGTCCACGGATGCGTCATTTGTAGGATACACGCATCCTACAAATGACGATAGGCGTATTTTGCATATTTCTTATGTCCACGCTGCGTCATGCAATCGTCAACCACGCTACAAAACGTCTCAGTTTTCTTTCAACTAGCATCGAGAAAGCACTTATTTTACGTCTTGCGAGTCGGTCGATAGTGACACGCTGCTGCACGCACCGCATGCCGAATGCATGACGTGCGGCTGACGCGACGTTGCCGCTCCGTGGACGCAGTTTTGATTGTTTCTAAATTTGTAGATGCAAGCATTCGTCTTGCATTCGTCAGGTGACGAAAGCGTGCGCATGACGTGGGGTTTACGTGGACAGTAGGCCTTAACGCCAAGATACGTATAGTGGTTTTGTGCGGAGGTCGTTCTTTTTTTTGATATATTGAGCATTGCATTATTTTACTAATTTGAAAATTAATAGTCATACAGTATAAAGGAGCGTTGCTTCGAGTCAAACAGCCCGCTACTGCCATCATGCATAAGTCATTGTCATATTTTGTTCACTAATAATATTCAATTATTTTATTGTCTGTTAATAATTTATTCGTTTTTTTTTATTTTTTCTTTCTTGTTTTCCATATTGCCTTTTCATTGTTAGCTTTCAATGTAGAATCTAGTGATTAGGATTATTTTTTTTAATTTCTGAATTGATTATTGTTATCCTTTACGGCGATGACCGATTTATTAATGGTTTTACAATAAGTAATATAAATAACAACACTCAATTATTATTAAGAAAGTATTGGACACCTGTCCTGAAGGAAGAAGAAGCAGAGGGAGACCTAAGATGAGATGGATGGACGACATCGAGGGCGATATAAGAGCGATCGGACAGACAAATTGGAGGAGACTTGCTGTCGACAGGGCGGGATGGAGGCAGTTTCTTGAGGAGGCCAAGGCCCACACCGGGCTGTAGCGCCATTGCTGATGATGATGATTATTATTAGCATTATAAACTTCCTGAAAAGAATTATCAGATCAATACGTTAAATGTCAACTATTTAATACATGAAAATAAAATAAAAACAAACACACCGATAAAGACATCCATTGGGAATTCACCCATCCAGATACTTAACATATCAAAGAATAAGGCTCTGCGGAGGTCTCTATACAACCTATCAACCCTAATGGTTCCTGATTATTGAGTATTCAACGATTTCACTCGTATTATTTATTACTTTGTATTATATTTTTCATTATTATTTTTTTATTTATTTGTAATTTCTTTTACATATAATATTATGGCGGGTTAGCCAAACGGCTTCTTGTTAACTTTCTTGTTAACTTAAATTTCTTCCAACCAACCAAAGCTAATGTTAATATGCAATACAATGTGTAAAATGGCAATTAGGTTGTCACATGAAAAAATTAAAAAAATACATTATAAAGATAATAAAGATAACAGAAGAAAAGCTAAAATCTCAGAATGCACATAATTTTTCTTTTTTACAGTTTTGAACATTACCAATAACTTCCTGTATAGCTCATTGTGTACCCTAATGGGAATCCAATTCTGAATCCAACATTTGTATATTTGATTTTTTTTCTCTCTTTTTGTTGCCTTTTTCGGTTTTTTTCTTTTTGTTTAATTATTATATGTCAGTTTTAAGTTTTTTTTTATTTATAAGTCCTTGTTAAACAAGTAGGTACATATACATCTTCCTACATTCCCTAAATTAAGCATACATGCTTGTGCTATATATCGCTATTTCCTCGTTACTCTACTTTTTCTCTTATTACTGTTGCAATAAGATAATAATATAACAATTTTCATAATGTGACACTCAAAGGTGAGTCGAGATAGGTACTCGTTTTGGATATTTCATCATAAAATATATAATTGTTTTTTAATGTTATGTAGTACGTGTATTATCCTTATAAAAAAATAAAAAAAGGGAGTGTTTTTTTACTTTTTAAAGGGAGTTAAAAAGGGAGTTTAGCTGTGAGGCACCGACTTAAAATAGTGCTTCCACTATTTTCTATTATTGTTTTCGAGTGTCCCGTAAGAGCCGGGTAATCGAAATAACAACAGGCAACAATAACATATCACAAAGTTCAGCAATGAGGTTCACCACCCATTCTGAATGTAGTGCCTTTTGAGGTGAGACGAGACTGGTGTGTGGGTATACACAGATATGTTGTGCTCCCTTTTATAAGGCAATGCACACCCGCACACCTTTCGCTGGTTACCCCACATTGTGGGATATGCCGTGATGGTATGAATGAATGAATGAGTTTTTTTTACTATTTCCAATTCATTGAATCGTCATTAGTCGCTATTCAGAATTGAATAAAATAGACAAAATTCGAATTTGTATGGATGCCAATTTATCGTGGGAGTAAACAAGGCAGCTGTATTTGATGTTAACAAGCTAATAATAGTTTGTTTAATAAATAATGTTTTAAGGAAGAATAAGCAAGTACATAGGTGGGATCCTTGTAGGTACATTTATCATAAAATACGACATGAATCAAGCATTAGACTCCACTCCGCCCACTCCGAAAACAAAGTTGTGTCATATCACTGTCCTTTGAATCTAATATCAACTTTGATTTAGGTGCCTAACATGTACCATCACTTCAGTTTATACTCCACACTTACCCAAGGGGATATAGAGGGGAGTTATGAATTCGCAATTTTAAAGCTAATTTCTTAATTACAGATTATCAACTAGTATCAAATATTTCAAAGTGACCCCAAGCTCAGGAAACATACAATTTGATATTTTAGTTTTCAAAATGCTAAAAAGGCACATCACTTTCATAAAATGGCATTGAAGAATTATCAAGTTTTCATTATAAAATATTTAATTAAAAAAACAATTGAACAAACTCATATCATGGAAATGCTGAAAATTTTTCATACAAAATTTGAATACTTTATGGAGTGACTTATGGTGTGAAGAGTTTAGCGTTGCCCACAACCCACTCGTTTTATTATGTATTACTGTTATATTATTTAGGCGAAGTGTTTTTTTTTTATAAATACTCTGGTTAATGTGCAAAAACATGGTGCTAAGTTCTCTTTGCTGAACCCGTTAGGGACACGGCGTGAAGGTATATGTATGTATGTTAAGTTATATGTATGTATGTTAAGGTATATGTTTGTATGTTAAGGTATATGTATGTATGTTAATATTGATTTGATGCAATTGAAACCTAGAAAAGATTTTGTCTCATGCTACCTTCATAACATGAAAATTCGATCCTGTTTACTTCGTCCGGTGAGTTTCGCAGTAGATATGTATTATTGGAAAACAAGAAGAATAAACACAGAAAATATTCTGTATTATACAAGTCCATTGACACTAAAGGGATAAACAACGGATGTAATAAATAAAAGCTCAGGAAGAAACTCAACCTTTAAATAACATTCAACATTTTGATATGAAAGTGTTTCCTTTTTAGTATTTTAACATCTTAAACAACATAATATTTTGAGTCATATGTATATGTATCGTCTGCTGACCGGAAAAAGTCACTAACTGCGAGAAACATGTTTTCGAGATAATGGCTGTCAAAGTTTTTTGGCAATATTAACTCTCATAACTCCTTTAATTGTTTATAGATTATCATGAATTTTATAACATATATAAAAAGTAGCCAAATCTAACTATATTTAATGTTCAAATTTGACAAAAACTCACAGGGAAAGAAAAAAACACAAAATTGCATATTTTGAGATTTTCCTGACGGCTCATCTGCCATATTGCGTGAGATTGTATGTAATATTTCTATGTGGCAAAACTCATTATAATGCTTTCATAAAAAAATTCAAATTTTAATCACTTCTTTGCAACCTGCACAAGTGGCGAGTTTATTGCCATTTTGCAATTTCTTCCAAATTTTTTGTATTCTTCTAATATTCTCATTTTATTAGTACCTATCATGAATATTTCAGATGTTTCAAATGAAAGGTACCTATTGTGCCCTGGACCTCTAAAATTTTTTCTTGACCTCTAAAAAGACTTCATTACAACGATAATGACTTTTTCCAGACGGCATAATTGAAAAAAAATGCAGATAATGAATATTTTTCCGAAAAATCTCCGCAACGGGACCTGATATGAAGATAATTTTTTTTCCAGATGTAAAGTGTGTTTTGGTGAATATGATAGCATAGTTAACTCAATTTTGCCAAAATAGGCAGTTAGTGACTTTTTCCAGTCAGCAAACGATATTATACTGTCGATTTGCTCAAGAGAATTTTATTCTCTAAACATATCGACAACGTATCAAGACAAGATATGCGAGCTTTGTATGCAGGGTCTATATTTTTCACGGTTTTAACAACTTAGATGCATCGCAGCATATTACATATGTTCTATATTAATGCATTTACTCAGGATTCGGAGTAGAACATTTAGTATGTCTGTGTCTGTGTGTCGTCCTCCACCCCCCCCCCCCCCTGCCTTTGATCCGCTCAATTTACAGAGTTCAAAATTAAATAGATAGTTATAGGACTACAAAACTTTTATACTCAGAATTTTAAATTTTTGTTTCAGTCGGAGGTAATCAACTTTTGAATTTTACTTTATTTTTTCATATATCTCATAAACCATATAAGCTAACCCTGAAAATCTCAATTATTTTTATCACAAAAATTCCAGTGTTTCTCAAAAGATTTTTTTATGATATAATTATTGTTTAACTGCCTATATTTCCAAAGTTTTTAAAAATATCACAAAACCTGAAACACCCCAACTAGATAATTTAATTTTCTATTAAAAATATTAACATTGTAGTACATCTTAAACTTTATTTAACAATTTTTATAAAAAAATGAATTTAGTGACGACATCGTTTCATTCAATTTGTAAGGCAGTAAACACTACACAATATCTCACTCAATAGTTAATCTCCAAACATACATAGGTATATACCACCATGTTATTTTCTTATTCTAGGTAGGAAAAACAGATTGACCTCCATTCTATCCTATCTGGACATACATACCTACATGTTTATATCTTCTTCTGTTTCTTTCTCAGCCATCTCTCCACTGCTGGATTTAGGCCTCTTCTAAAAGCTTCCACTCGTCTTTTTTTGGGCTTTTTGAACCCATCTTCTTCCAGCGACAGGGACAATAGCATCGGCCCATCTTTTCTGGGGCCAGCCTATTCCCCTTTTCATATTCCATGGTCTCCAATTTATAATTCTGGGTGCCCATCTGTCCGTACCCTGTCTGGCAACATGACATGCCTATTGCCATTTAAGTTTTGCAACTCGATCCATGACATCCATGACATGTTTTATATATAAAACAAAATACCTTACAATATTTATTCATTTGTATTTATGTGTTTATAATTTGGTACGTATTTTTCAATCAAATATACTATCGCCGTCGACAGTTGGATCTCATGTGTTACATGTAACTAGTATTAAATTAACACTCATATCTCCTTTACCATCAAAAAGTATTTATCAACCATATTATTTTTCGAACATAGAAAAAAATACAATTATTGCGTGATAAGCTTCATAGTCTTGAACGAAAAGAAAAGTGCGTGTCAAGAGAGAGGAGCCTGGCGTATGTTCTTTTCTGCCTACCTCAAATGGGGAAACGGCGTGATGTTTAGGGTATGGTATAGCCTGATAATTATTTTTTGCATTACTCTCCTTATCAGGTGCATGTTTTAATACTGTTGATAATGCTGCCATTTCTGGAAGCCATTTCTTACGAAATTAGGTAGGTATATCTATTTGTCCCAATGCAGCGCAATAACACATGCTAATTCTTTATTCAGTCAATTTAATCTCTCTATAAGAAGAGTAGTGTCTTAAAACTTTAATGATAACGATGACACAAATTGTTTAATGAACACGATCAAACTATTAATAGACCACCAAAGTGAACTGGAATGGACTACCGCAAGTTTTGGGCGAATCCATTTTTTAACCTTATGAACCAAAAACACCATTTATTAATTTTATAATATAATATTAACTTGAGTTAATTCTTGACATCTAAGTTTATACAACAAATTATACGTCGAAGAACGCGCATCATGAACCATATTAAAGTGTACGATATAAAATAATTGAATGAGCGTGTTATCAAATCAGCTCATTGGATGTTTATCTGTTTCAACTGAAACTAAAGGGATTTACTGGCTTTTAAAACAGGTTACCAATATCTTGCAATGTTTGAACTCAATGAAATCCCATAGATACCTCTTTGGTCACGAAATAATCAAAGGGTTCAATAAAAAGACTATGGAAAGCATATTTTATAAATTAAGGTTTATATAAAAGCACTGTATTATTTTACTTTATGAACACAAAATATTGAAAATATTCTGGATATATGTAGATATTTAATGAATATTGCAGCAAAATTATACGGAGAACCAGTGTTAATATTTCCAAAACTTTTTTTATTTATAACATTGAGTTAAGCAAATCTTTAAGTTTCTATTTATTCACTTATTATGGACATTGAACGGTTTCAGTTTGTCGAACACTATCATCAGAGTTTATTAACAAGTGTATAAGTTATCTTGGAGTTTCACCAAGAAGTATTTCATATCTGTTGACAAACATACTAAATTATTTCATTAAATTTATCATTATCGCAAACCATCGTCACAATTTTAAGGATATTTTACTAATGATTCTGGATTTGCGTCAATTTTTAATTAAAATCAACTTCCAATTGAATATTTTTTTTTGTTTTAATCTCGACTTTATTAAAATGCCTCACATTAAATTCAATCGCATTATGTAAACGTTGCCGATTTCAGCTTTCCAAGAACTCGTTTCGACGTATTGCAACGTCGGATGTTCAAAGAAAGGGTATGTTAATATTATTGTTAAGCGCGAGTTAATTCAATCTTCCTATAAAACAATCGCACTTAACCGTATTCGATAAAATCTTTTAAAACAACAGACTGCCATTCTTGGAGGTATCGACATTTTGTACTATACATAGTCAGTCAGTCTTTCCCACACCCAGTGTTCAATTTTATCTGAGTAGAAAGTCAAACAATAAAATTCCATTAGTTGATTGCAGACATACAACCATGTGAAAATTTTAATAAGATTACTTCGCAAACATAATTAGAATTTTGTTATGTGAACAATGAACGATTTTAGAGGTAGGTATCCATTAGATTAATGTTTTCTAGCAATTTCCATCAACGCCAGTTCACTAAACAGACATAAATAATACAAACTCATCTATTTCAAGGCACTTTACATGTGTAGTATGCATGAACAAATATATATTTTTAATTAAAAACTAGAAAATAATTTAGAGCATCTCCTACGCAACTGTATCTCCAAATTTGAAACAAATGATTTACTACCCAAAAGTCACTAGAGCAATTTAAAATTTAATACATTTTCTATACCTACTTATTGTTTTACAAATAGAAAACACACTTCAGCAAGATACTTCTCATATCACTCGCTCGATAAGAAAAAATTAGAAAGTAGGATAATTTTGCGAAGTCTGAAATCTAGTTACCATAATGCGCATAGATTTTGAAGTAAAGAATAGTTGAAAAATACGAAATATCAAATAGATTAGATTCTCTATCTAAAATTTCACGTGGCTTTTCCTTCACCTTTGGCTGCGACATCGATTGTTGTCTTTTTATGTTCTCGGTTACCATTCGGTCAGCCACTTCACAGCCTCTGGAATCGCCCTATGGATGGCTAACTTGTCTCCTTCAAGTCTCCGTTCAAGGCATTCCTCTACTAGATGGTGGATGGTTTGCCTGCTTGCTTCAGTCACATTCGGGAGAATCTCCTTTTTCCTCCTTTCCATATTATTTGATAATTATAGCGTTTTTGTCACAATAGCCCCTTCAGGAGTTCCGCAGGGCTCTATATAATGGCGTGATAAATTTTTTTTTATCAAAAACTTGGAGCAAACTCACAACCATCAACCAAGGAGTTCAATAAATTAGATGTTGTGTGGTCAGAAAGTTACTTCAACTCCCTTACAATAAACCCTTTTCAAAATTGATCGCTGAAATCTTGGTTCAGACACACAAATAAAACAAACAATAAATTGTTTATGCTTTAATCCTACAAGAGGTATAAGAGCATGTATGAAAACCATATCTAGATATTATGACGTTCAATTTCCATATGTTTTTTTTTTTGCTCCCATATTAGACATTCCACATTTTTATGCTTTTTCGATAAAGTAATAACGCTTTGTATATTTTTCGGCGATAAAAGTTGATGTTGCGTAAATACGAGAAATTTCCACTCCGTATATTTTATTTAGCTATCGGTGTCCGATCTTTATGCATCTCGAATATATTGGAGAAAATAAAATACTCGTGTTATTTGGTTTTATTCAAATGCAAAACATCAAATTTATATATGCAAAATATCATTATTAATACTGAACGAACGAGACGTCCGAATGATTCGCGAAATTATAACACTTGTGTGTTGTTGTGTTATTACGATTCACAATGATAATATTATTTCGCAAATTCACGTCCCCGATAACACTTTACTTTAGTATTATTGTTTTTAATGCCCGGCCTTAGATTGCGCGGATTCGGGTTATTTGAGGGAAATGGGTTTCCTTTACCATCTTATTTTATAGATTCAGAATTATATGTACATATTTCTATTCGAATGAACTTTTTCAATTGTGTAGAATGTTGAAACTTTCGGTGTGCAGAAAAAATGTAAAGTTAAACATTTTGACTTATATAGGGTACATAACGAATAAACATAATATTATTTGTGTGCAAGGACATCTAGTCATTATGTTTCCTGTTTGAATAAAGTCCAAAAATATATTTAAATATCCCAAAATTTCGTGTTTGGCAAATGGATTAAATAGTTTTCTTTTTTTATCATTTGTAAAGTGTTAGATAATGTATCTCCTTCTTCTTCTCAGCCTCCTTCAATTTTTTCCACCCATCTCTATCCTGGGTGTCCCTGTACCACTTCTTTCTAAATATATCGTCAGTCCATCTTTTCTAGGGTTTATCATAGTCCATCGTTTCTGGGGGTATTTTAGAATTCGTCCCATCTGTTAACTAAGAAGCAATTATGTATATTGAATTATATAAGTATATTGAAAAAGATTTGACATATTTCATGAAATTGAAAATAAATTTAATTGTATTATTTTTTTATAATAATATTTTGACTTCGAAGGTAAAAAATATTTTAACTTAGTGCAAAGAAATATTGATATTTTTTTTAAAAATTCCGTAGCAAATATCTTCTTTTCTTAAAAATTTGCATTTTATGTATCTCCTAAAAATACGAAATTATAATACCTACGATATTTTTTCCACCGACATGTTATTAATGAATTAACATAAATATACAACATTCAGTCATAAACAAAAATTTAGAAAGCGATATTTTCTTCAATTGAAATTGCTACGAAACTATAATAAATATCCCTTTTCTTTAGAAAATATGAATAAATTAGCTATAAAATTCTAATGGCATTGATACATGGGCTGAAAAAAGTAGTGGGTTATTGATAAATATCACGGATATGTGACATAATTCATGTTGACAAAATTTGTTTTGACGAATAAAATGATGAAATTTTTCGCGGACGATAAAATAAAATATTTGTGGGTATATTTTTATTTCGATTTGATACATTCAAGGTTGCTAATACCTGTGGTAGGTACTCAACATTGAACGTTTTCTATATCAATACCATAAAGAAAAATATCCAAAATTTATTTACATATGTAAATTATTCTAGGGTATAGGTACATAAAATATGGCTTGAATTCACAGAATATTTAAACGCAATTAAAAAAATACTTTTTCTTTGAAAGCTCTAAAAAGTCCTCTGTATTTCTTCCAACAAAACATCCCATAAATTTTTCTTTCCAATCCCACCCGTATGTGGAAACCATAAAGGAGGTTACATCATGTGTAATAATTTAGCTTAATTGAGCAAAATAATTCTCAAATAAAATTTTGCGAAGATGTTGCCATTATTTTTATACTTAGTGAATTTTTCGCATGTGAAAATTCAACCGTGCGGAAAAAATATATTTTTCACTTAATTTTTTTAGGAATTTAAAATGGCAAAAAGAAATTCCATGTTTCTTCTCTTCAAGATATCTTCAAGGGTACTTACACAAGGTTTACTTTTCACTAAAATGTGGTCTACGTACCATTTGACAGGCTCAAGATTTTTATTTTTATCACCTTGCCATCATTCGTTCGTAAAATTTAGAGTATCTCAAGACTACGTAAGTAAAAAATCAACCAATTCCTAAAACTCATAATCCAGGGAAGGATATAAGGCAGGATAGGACCAAGGTGCAGAAAAGTTCCTTGCCTCCGATGGTCGGCAACGTTTGCAGAGAAGACGACACTTGAAAAAGAAGAAGTATGAAGGTAAACAAAATGGTACTTAATATTCATTTAACATCTTTTTGAGTAGTTTTATTTTTGAAAGTGTGAAGTTTTTATTTTGCGTTTATTTGTATAAGTGATTAAAATGAAAATGTCGAAGACTCAGAGAAATCAAAAATCTGAGAATAACTTTACAACAATAAATGATAATATTTAAAATCATATACAGCTAGTAAGCTACAATAAAGTCCTTGGTGATTTGGATAATATAAGATGTACTTCGAATCAAAGATCTGCAAATTGTGAAGAATTACAAATCTTTCCACAACCTTTTTGTTTGATTGATAAAGTGAATGAGACATTCAGAGGAAAAAAGAAACGTTTAAAGTAAGAAAATGACATAGTATAAGAAGATGCAGTGGGTACATAAAAAATATTTCGTTAGCGTCATGATGTAATCCACTAAAACAAATTACTCTTACAGTATTTTCTTCTAAAACAGTATTAGCAGAGAGATCCGAACGTTTTATATCTCTTGATATTCTCGCTTCATAAACGTCAAATAATATTACTGTCAATATTCAACAAATCTATGACATAATTAAAGCTGATTCGGAAGCCGCTGCAATATCCTCAATTATTTCTGCTCAGTTAATATTTCAATAATTAATTATTGAAGCTTTGGTTAATATTTTATTATGATAAGTAGTTAGGTAGGTACTATCAACAGATAGTTGTTGCTTCCGCAGGATACATGGTTAGGTAAAGATTAAATATTTGTAATATTAACGCGAGCGTAATAAACATTCACGGTTCTGATACAAAATATCAATTTATTTAATTAACAGATAGGTTTAAAATATAAATATTTAATTTGAGGTTCATATTTTTGCCTACAGTACAATATTTGCTTGTCATAATAAATATAAATGAGATGAGTTATCTTTAAAATAATTTTACTGTGGTTTATATTATAAATAAAATTGTTTTATTATTTAATTAACCCCTATATACTTTAATATAAAAATAAAACACATTCTGCAGTTGATATTTTTTTAATAAAATCTGAATCAAAAGTTATGTTTCAATTAATATCATTTACGAAACCACTTTTCGCATTAATTTATAAAAAAAAACGAGTGGATTGTAGCCAACACTTAACTCTCCTCACCATTGAAAGTGTTAATATTTTCTTCTTTTAATCTCTAAATGCATTTTTATGAAGTACATTTCTATTAAATTTTTAAAGAAATATAAGATTCCCAGTGTACAAAAGTTTTCACAATACACCATACACACAAAAACATTGGCACGAAACTCATAGTATGCACTTTCTTCGTGATACTGTTGAGAAATTTTAAGTAAAATTGCATTACTAGCAAGATGAGCATGTATCATTGTTGATGTGGCGATATATAATGTGTCAAGATAGAAGAATGCGGTGTTCGGTTCTCACTGCCTACCCTTTGATGAAGATAGAAGTGGAGAGCATAAAAATACACTTGTCTAGAGACCAATACAATATGAAGTTGATCACTCAATTTTCCCATACAGAAGCTATTTTATTTCTGTTATATACATTTTTCATATTGATATAGCAGACCATATAAGATTTAACTAAGTTTAGTTTGTCGATCGACAATTCTTGATAGAACTCCATTGTGCGTTGATATGTTATAAAAAATATAAAAATACTTGGTAATTGTTCTATTGTGTTTATTTGATTATTGACGCGTTTCGTGCAAAGCACATCGTCAGAATAATGCTCTACAAGACTGAGACTAGTGGTTATATACAAAATTTACATGGCAGGTGTATAAAAATGTTGGTTTTTGAACGGTTGAAAAGAAGTTATATGATGCAAATGAATCTATACAAATCTACGTTTTAATACAATGAATGTAGTTGGGTCACTGGTTGTAGTCCCCTGTGTCCATATAAATATAATACATCGGGGAATAAAAGGGAGAAAACTTGACCGACTAGAAATATTAGAAATAAACAGAGTAAAAAAGGATCCACAAAAATTACTCATCAATAAACAAATTGATCATATATATTCACCATTATTGAAACCGATAGGTTAGACAGACATATACCTTCCTTTGTTGTTAAATACATTAAGATTAAAATTAAGCTATTTGTAATTATAACTACCAAATATCTATGAAATACATTGGTTTTAACCACACTTAAAAGATAACAATAAACCAATAAATACAATATTATTTACCTTTCGAATTTTACTGCTGTCGTTTCCTTTTGTTACAGGCCTAATGGACACAGGGGACTACAACCAGTGACCCAACTACATTCATTGTATTAAAACGTAGATTTGTATAGATTCATTTGCATCATATAACTTCTTTTCAACCGTTCAAAAACCAACATTTTTATACACCTGCCATGTAAATTTTGTATATAACCACTAGTCTCAGTCTTGTAGAGCATTATTCTGACGATGTGCTTTGCACGAAACGCGTCAATAATCAAATAAACACAATAGAACAATTACCAAGTATTTTTATATTTTTTATAACATATCAACATATAAGATTTTTTTTCTTTAAATTTTGACAATCTCAATAGAGACAAAGTTGGAATATAATAGAAGAACCAAGAATTCAAAGCACCTACAGAGCTTACGACCTGTCATCGGCTGGTTTAGGTACGTGATCACTTTATGCGCTTGCGCAACGATCACCAATTATGCCTTCTTATTGAGTTCCCTAATCAATGAAATTTTTGAAAGCACTGTAGGTGCCTTGAGTTCTTGGCTCTTCTATAATATTCCAACTTCGTCTCTATTGAGATTTTAAAATTTTTGTCAAAAAAAATCATTTGTCTCCCGACAGGGAAAAAATCCAATGTTTGCGTATTTACATTAAAAAAAAAATTTCGATTCACAAAATTATTCATTGAAAATTTCCCTATTAATAAAAAATATTTTTACTAAGGTTAGTTTGGCGATCGACAATTCTTGATAGAACTCCACAGTATGAATATATATTATATATTTTTAATATATAATATATATTCACAGTATATATTTTTAAATTATATCAACAAATAATAATTAAATATTATTTTGAACAGATTTATATTTTCTGCAATTTCTATGTGCAGGTATCTAGCCGTTAATAATGCCATTATCAGCAGTATATTCCATCATCATAATGATTTGATTTGTATAAAATCTTTGTGATCAATTAATACCTTTATATCAATATGAATAAGGACTTTGAACTATAATCAGATATATCAAATAAACGATTAATGTAGCTATTATTTAGTCAGCAAAATATTGTCCAACTCTCGATCTGTTCAAGAGAAATCATTTCTCTTAATAAATCGACAGTAACATCAAACCTTCGTCCCGTGAGAGAGAATCGTATGGAGTTCTTAACTTTTGCGTGCAAAAATCACCGACCAAGACGCTTCGCAGCATAAATGGATGAATTCAGAATTCGGAGAAGAACTACTTTTAATGCGTTTTCTGTGTGTGTGTGTGTGTGTGTGTGTGTGTGTGTGTGTGTGTGTGTGTGTGTTTGTCTATATCTGTGTGTCCATCCCCTTATGCACAGAGTCCAAAAATTCAGAAATTGTAAAAAAAATAAGCTTACAAAACCTTTATAATATTTCGAATTTCAAACTTTTACTCCAATCAAGGGTTATCAAAATTTTTATTTTATACTAGCTTTAATGTCTCGCCGTTGGCCAAGAATGTAAATTAGTGAAGGAATAAACAATCGTTTTTATTAAATTGTCACATAAAATTTTTATAAAATCGGACTATGAAAGGAGGTTTGAAATTAAATTGAGTTAAGCCGTTGTAAAATGTTCGAGTGATGGCCACAACCCATTTGTTTTTATATATAAGTACATACAATTTCTGCACGCATGGACTATGGGAAATGGTTTTAAATATGACTGATTGTTAAGAAACAACGTTGTAAAGAATTTGGTTTTTGGTCACAACCCCCATTTTTATATGTTGTCATCGAAAGCAAATGTGTTTTGAAAATTTAGTAATTTTGGATGATGGGAAATGATTTAAGATTCGGTTAAACAAAAGCATTGAAAAGATTCTAGTTTTGGTCACATCCCATTCGTTTTTATATTTTTACGTCAAGTGTGCATATAGTTTATTGTATTTTTGCACAATTAGACTGATAGACTTAAACTGACACAAAAGTCTACATTAAAAAAGCAGAAGAAGACTTAAACTATGTTAATTACTTTATAATTTGAATATAAACGTTGTGAAGAGTCCAGTTATGGCCACAACCCTGATTTTTCATATATTGTCATCGAAATCAAATGTGAAGGTACCTATTGAATACTAAGCAACATAGGATTATATAATAAATATAAAGATTCTCGTGTGGGTCACATCCCATTCGTTTTCATTTATTTTCATCAAGTGTGCATATTCTTTATAATATTTCTGTACAATAGACCAGTGGTTCCCAAACTTTTAATTTCACGAACCACACACGAAATTATAAATCAGTAGCGTACCACTGAAGTGTAACCGTAAAAAAAACCTTCAAATTGGTAAAGTAATAAAAACTGCAACAACTGTTTATGACAACATTTTCATTTATTAATTCTTCTTCTTCTTCGATGGCGCTACAGCCCAAATCGAGCCTTGGCCTGCTCCAACAAGCGCCTCCAACCTCTTCTATCCTCAGCCGCCGTTCTCCAGTTAGGGACCTGTAGGAGCTTTTCTGCATCTCTCCGTATGTTGTTCTCCCATCTCAGTCTTGGTCTCCCCATCATCCGTTTACCTCCCGGGTGACTAACCATGACTTTTTTTTTATTTATTAATTATAGGAAAAAAATACAATATTCTTAGTGCGAAAAATGGTGCTGCATGTTCGAGACAAGATAGGAATTATATGACTCAGTTGTATTAAATTATTGCGAAATTTGTTTTTTCATTATCAACATAGCAGAAAATCCGCTCTCACAGAGATACGTGGTTGTAAATGGAATCAGAAACAGTAATGCTTTTCTGGACAGCGATGGATATTCATTTTTTAACTTTTAGCCAAAATTATTTACTCATTTACTGTGTATGTCCTATGGTCATGGCTGCTTGCGTACCACCTTAATAATTGTCGCGTACCACCAGTTGTACGCGTACCATAGTTTGGGAATCACTGTTCTAAATAAATTCGATTCATAAAAAAATTATTTGAATATCAAATTCTTTCTGTAACCATGGTAACCATTCGAACACGTAAGAAATATCAAATGGTTCGGATACATTTTTGAATATGTAGGTACCTACATTGGTTTGTTCGAAGCCACAAAAACGAAAATCAACAATTGTCCGAAATATCAAATATTATATACAAATTATGCAATTTTATTATGCCTATATATTTACTAATAATTAACAGACTGACTTTGACAATATATGTCTCAAAACTTGCTGTAATGTGTTTGATTAAACACATTACAACACATTACATTAAACTTGCTGTGTTTCATTTTATTATTTCATCACATTTATTACAAAGGTATATTATTTTAAAGAACATATTCATTCGGTAGGAAAATGAAATATCGTATGAAAACATATTTACATAAATGGTGGGGTTATATGTACAAAATGCTTACTTTAAAAATAAGTAAAACATAATTAGACAAAATATTCACCATGTTTTTCACTTAAAAGCACAGTTATACTTGAAAATATATTTTTTTCGTGTAAATGCGTACTTCTAACTTTTAAACTAACAGATATTTGCGTGCAAAATGTACACTTTTTTGACATTTTGACATAAAATTCATCATTTATAGCATTTTTTTAAGCGTGACACAGCATCAGGTATACTGGTACATGTTCGAACATAAATAAGATTTTTAGATGCTCTTGGTTTTTCAGAAGGCGTGAGACACACACACACACTAACATTATGATTGCTTTATTACTTTAGATTTTTCGAACATATTATTTCAAAAATCATAAAAGTTTGAACGCTGAAAATTTGGACAGTAATAATATCTCAAACTTTTTTTTATGATAACATTCCAGAGTTTACTATTTTTTTTTACGAAGATAAATATTTTTTATGACAATTTTAAGTAGGTAAAAGCCGAAAATCTCCAACTAGATGAGAAAGAGACAAAAGATTTTTGTAAAAATTGTATTTAGTGACTACTTCGTTTCATACAATGTTTATGTCAGAAAACACAATATCTACGGAGACTATTATATTTTGATAGTAAATCTTTATTCAAACATGCAAATTCGGGGGAGGTAAAAAGGATTGACCTTCGCACTACCCTATCCTGACATACATGTTTTTATAGGAATACAACGTGTCTTAAAATGTTAAATAATATGGATTTAAGGTTTTATTGTTTGGTATATATTCTTCAACTTAAAATTCTATCGCGATCGACAGTTGGATATCATGTGTAATATGCAACTAGTTTTAGCACACCATTTTCGTATATTTCGGTGAAGCTTCATTTAGCACGCACCGTATCAAGAATAATTATTGTCTGAATTGGTGGAAAAGTAGGTACGGTACATAGGTAGGTATGTAGGTGAGGTGTGGTGTGGTGTTATATTGTGAAGCGATCCTTATATCCTTACTCGATTCTTGTCCATTAATTTACGATAATAGTTAATTCCGTCATTTATCCACTTCCGCCTAGTAGTGAAACTGTTACTTCTTGTTACTGAACCGGAATATTCGAGATAAGCACAGTTTTGGAAACTTATGTAACTCTATATTCTCTTCAGTTTCTCGGTGGTTTTATTGTTATCTTGACTATATCGTCATCTCTCTAATAACAATGTAGTCACCTACCTACCCACCGAAACATTGTTTATTATCTAACACTTGACGATATTAATAATATCTTTATTGCCATGTTTTAATCTATATCTTGGGCATTGTGAAACCACCGCTAGAACAGAACAAGTTTCATTGTTTGAATCATTACAATGTCTGAATTTTGATTCGTACAATCTTATGATTTATCGCTAACACAACTAGATGAAACTGATGGATCTGATATAAAACGTGCCTAATTTGAAACAGTTTAGTGAAGTTTTCATAAGTTTGTATGTTTCCACATGAACGCATATAATATTTAACGATCAGTTATTTAACTTCTAGGGAGCTTACACTTAAAAAAAGTTAAGTTAAAATTAACCGAACTATAGTGACTACAAAGCAATTCGTTTTGCGCTACTAAATATTTTGTGTGATTACCAAATAATACAGTCATAAACAGATAAACTTTTATTATTAATAACAAAGGTTTGGCTAAAAACACAGGTAGCCAATTCGGTGGTCACAATTATATTTTTTTAGTGTAAGGTACTGGTACTACATATTAAATCTAATTTAATAAACAAGTTGGTAGGTAATCATTAACATGTTTCCACATAATAAAAATTTATGATTTAATCGTTGACCAATATCAACCGTTGGCCAAGACTGATAAAACAGCGAAAAAATGTGACTTGTAATGGGACCCCAAGTCTTCCGGCCCCGATATTAACGGAAGAGCGGGGCAAAGGAAATAAGATTAATACAGTGGTAACGTGACCAGGATTATTGCAGACTTCATCTGGAATCAAATTCTGGATGTTAGTTCTGGATTCATATATCTTTTTATCTAAAGCACGAAGGATGACATAATGAGGTTGAAAAATTATAATAACTCAATTATTGCCAAAATTCCCATGTGAGTAAATTAATGTAGAGTATTGTATTCGAAAAATTTACCAATAACCTTTTATAATAGTATTTTTCCTATTTTTTATGTTGATATATTCATACTAAATTTCTGATTATGTCAAACGCATTAGTATTTCTTGAAGAAAACATGATATTGTAATAATACAGAATTTTATTTGTTTATCATATTGCTGACATAGTTTATAAAACGGATTTACTCAATACTGGTCAATATGATTTAACTTCAATCCACTAGTTGAAATATTCGCTTTGTCATCAAAATAGTACTGGAATACATTAGATAAACTTGAGCGCTACATAGTAGGTATACACAATCTCCTTTCAATTACGCGAAACAATGTACACAATATCGGCAACAATTTCCATTCTTATTTGTATCGTTTGTGCAGGACGGTGCCAGGACGATACAAATGACGGAAAAAACAGATTAATTCGCTTTGAAATTATCAATTGTCTCGGATGTACTTCTGTACCATTGTAATTAATGTTTGGTTCCATCTTGCGGAATATCTCCTTCCCCTCCGCTGAGGAAGAGATTCTTCTCCCCCAATTTCCTGATAAACATCTGTGCCAAAGTAGATTTAAGTGATGGGTCATTGTTTATCTTTGACCCTATTTCCTGTCTTCTGTAAGTAAACAGTGGAAATCTGCCAACCAAAGAAATACATTGTTTTACACGTCATTTTGCTAAAATTGAATTCTTATTGTTCCAAGTCATTGGACTAACGTTTCAAAATGAATTGAAATTTATTTCTAGTACCTATTTACCTTACTCCGAGAGTGACCTATTATTCTGCTCCGTTTCTTCAAAACAAGTCATTATTTATAGAAAAATACTTTTGCTCTAGAAAACAATAAAACGGGACGGAACGATATATTGCAATTGTATGAGTGGATTTCTTTACTGAAAAAATAGGTTGATACAGAGTAACAAATTAAAGCTACCCATTACGAAAGATTTATTGATAAAATATGATTAGTAATAAAACCAAAATAAAAGTTATAGCTTTGCTCTTCGACTATAAAGAAGTTTCGGGGCAGAAATAATATATTAAAATATCAAAATCAGCTGAGAACTGTATAATACATTTAGTTTATTCAAATGTTCATGCAAATATTGATTGAATTCCGTTGGCAAAGTTAGGTTTCAAAAATTAGACTTAAGTTGGTTGTAGGCAGTGGAGGGTCGTGAATAATTTTTGACTCGAACATTATTTTATATTATTGAATAGATTATTTCCAGTCGATCTGACTTTAATTCAAATATCTACGAGGATGACGACGATTCGGTGAATATCGATTAACAAAATTATGCAAACGGTCACATTATCTCTTTCGGGGATCTTTTGGGTGTGGTCGACTATAACAATTACATGGTATTCCCCAATTACATTGTTTCAAACTTGAAACATCTACCTACCCCATGATAAAGGTTTCAACTCTAGAGTATAGTCTGTTATTCAGAATTGATTTTAATATTTTGAAACCACGATACTTACTTTTGACTGTTGATTCATAGGTATTTATAGGTAACTTCGTGATACCTATCTTTATCATAAAAAATAAAGAACCAAAATATAGCACATATTGCGTAAAGTTTTAATGTAAAATTGAGTGTATTTAAGTATTTATTTGTTTAAATTTTTGTGAACAAATATATTGCACGCTTATTTCCATTAGGTAATTTATTTTAACCAACTAGATTACAAAGTAACACAATATTATTTAATTTATATATTTATTTATTTAATTTAAAGGAAAATATACAACAATTTGCAAATAACAAAAGACAACAGTGAATGTTAAATATTTGCCAAAATAGTTCCCTCATCATCATACATTATTTAATATAAAACTAAAATTACTAAAACAAATTTACATAGTAGAGTTTGTTTTAAATTAAAGATAATAATAAAAGACATTGGATAAAAAATAAATAAAGAAGACATTGGAAGGGAGTGGAGATGGATAAAGTAGTTCTATGCCTCATATTCGGGTATTCAATGCCTCATATCACTGCGTCATTGTCGATATACTCCTGCGATATTGCGGATATGTGTTGTTGAATATATCAGTATAACCTCGTACAGTATATAGGTATATACAATTTACAACCATAAAAAAATAGAAAACCAAAAAAATACATTGTTTACACTAAGACAGGTCAGGTGTTTTCGAAAAAATATTCCTTCTTTTGTTCAGTGTACAATTTATATGTAAGTAGGTACTTGATGTCCTTTTTTGATAACTTATCTTGACCATGATAATGATAATATTTAAATCGTCGTAATCTTTTACCCATTTTGATATTTAAAATGAGCATTAAATAACGATTTATCCTAAGTTTCAACTATATTCTTTTTATTAAAACGCACAGCAATCATCAAAATTTAAGCAAACAGGCGAATTTTCCAAAAGACACTTGTTTTTCTATAAAGTATGTACCTAAATGAAAATCAACAAGTAAAGGACGTAATATTTCGACCGAGATCATGAATATAGACGGCTCCCAAAACTACCAACTTTCCCTACCTCGCATCATAAATCTGTCGTTTAAACTAGTGTTAGGCAAACGGAATAGTGTCAGACATTGTAAATATAGGGAACACAAGATATATGACATAGCTTATAAAGGCAGGAAGTCAAAATACACCTACTTACCTACACAGGAAACATAGAGTTCGTTATATTTATTTATGTATTTTTCTCTGAAATTTTTATTCTTTATCATTTGTATGTTTTCATGGATTATTTGTAAAGTATTGACATGTTTTATGTAAGCTGTCTTCCTAAACGTAAGCAACTTACTGGCTTAAATTAATTAATTAGGAAAATAAAATTAATTTTGATAACATGATGTAATTATTTCTTACCTTTCGATGGCTGTACAACTCTGGTAGAGTTTTAGCCTTCTGAACAGTGGATTTCCAAGCTTTCCTGTCAGCAGCAACGGATTCCCAGTCATCACAAACATTCAATAGTTTCATTCAAATCTCGGACAGTATCCATCTAACTCTACCTTGATCTACCCAAAGGTGTCATTCCCACACGGTTATTTTCTAGGATGAATTTTGTGGGTTTTTCTTTTTCTGTGGAAAAATGTCCAATCCAAGGTAGTCTTCTAGACCTGGGGGGCAAGTCTGGTTCGACCGGCGAAATCAAAACCCATATCATGGATATAATTATCATATGGAGTTCTATGACATCTAAAGATATTGTAGAACTCCATATAATAATTATATCCATGATATGGGTAATCACGAGGGTTTTGATTTCGCCGATTGAACCAGACTTGCCCCCATGATCTCACTTGCGATCACGCCATACCCCTTACGGGGTAAGCAGAGAGAACCGAGCGCCATACTCCTCTATTTTTGCACACATTCCTAGCTTCCTTCACATCCATGCATCGTCTCGTAAATTTTTCAAGCTTCTTATATTTCTTTCTTTCAGAATATCATTCACATGGTCATGTCATCCCTTTCTGGGGCGGCCCCTGCTATTCACTCCATATATTACACCCATGTACATTTTTTGGGCAGTCCAAACTACCTCAAGACATTCACTTTCATTTTAATTATATTTTTCTTCTTTAACTTGTATTATCTCCTTATGTCCTCATTACTGTGGAAATTAGATCACTAAGAAGAATATGTAATTGAACGACATATATGATATAATTATTAATGAAAAGTATAAGAATTTAAAAAATAGTTTTTTCCACAGATTCGTTTTTCGTTTTTTTCGACAAAACGTTTTCATTGAGGTATCTTAGCGTTGTTCTGCCTCCACCGCTACCCGTTCTGTTTATTGGGACCAATAACGGCCCCTTTCAAAACTCTGAAAGAACGCATAAAGAACATACGAAGAGTCCGGGGAACTCTAAAACCTTGCAGGCACTGCACATAACTTGTCTCGGTATCTCGGAATTATCGAGGTCTAAAAGAAACTAAACTGAAAGTATTTATCCAATACTTTTAAAATTTTTACCACTTTAAGAATATTCATTGTTTCGACAACTGTTGTAATTCGCCTGTCGATGGGAGTTCAGTTTCTCCCGAAACTAGTCGCGTTAAACTCATATTTACCACTTAGGCTGGGTTGTTTCAACAAAAGTATCAGTAATAGTATAGTTAAAATACTTTGATTTCATAAAGTTATTCAATATTGTGTCGTTTGACGGTATTAGATTTCAATGAAACAAAACCAAGAGTATTGAACAATTTTATGAAATCAAAGTATTTTAACTATACTGTTACTGATACTTTTGTTCGAGAAACACAGCCTTAGTCAAATGTGCGGGCGGAATTATAGTTTGAAACTGTCGAGTAATAAATACTTTTAAAATTTTTATTTGATAATTTAATAATTTCCAATGTCCACTTTATTTCGAATAAATGAAACGTCAAACGTTCACACAACAGTGAAATATGATTCGTCCATTTAATTGCATCACGTGACGTCACCACGTTGGTTTCATTAGGTAACCTAATATGGGGGGGGGGGTTCGACAGAGAACGGTGACATAGGGAGACGAACGAGGGGAGAGGAGTAATTGTGGCTTTGTTGAGCTGCATGCATTTATGGCATTCACTTTTGTTGTTGCATATACAAAGGTAGATAGGTATGTGCATGATTTTGTATCATACAAAATATAATAATTATTTGTATCGCAAACACCGTTATAAAGTCACCGTTCTTGTACATATCGTTATCGTGACGACATTGTCACGAAATCAGGTGACATAATCTTAAGATATCAAAATCACATAAAAAGTAATATGTGCTGTGTTTAAAGGTATGAGACTAAATTTTAAGTCAAAAATTTAAGTTTTTAGAAACAGACGTTATCAGAAATTGTTTATATGTAGGAGGAAAATTTTTCGATGAATTTTCTTAAAAACATAACATACAGTGCATATTATGACTATGTGGTAGTTAATTTTAGAAAATATGATTCGGACTATCGATAAAACATGTTACAAATCAGTTAATAGGGTGTTGTTACGATTTTAGAAACGCAGAAGTAATTGTTTTTTTTTTTTAAATATAAATATTTTGTAGCTGAATAGTTTTTATTTTTTTTAAAATCATTATAAGGTTTATGACACCCTTTCATTTACTCTGCTCATAATATAATGCATTCTTTACACGATACATACGTGATGGTAATTTGATTAACTTAAAATTAAGTAAATATAAATTATGTTTTCGCTCGTGGCCTAAATTTAGTCTCAAAACCAATGTACACTCTCAATACCACTACACTACACATCTTCTTACGCGTATTCGTTCACAATTTACGCAGTTCGGTTGTGGAACCAATTTATGAAGTCACAGTTTTTATCCACATACCTTTAATTCCTATATTTTTTCCCTTCGCATCGCATCTTTATTTTTTTTTTTTGAAACAGTCACTTTTGTTTTT
The DNA here is from genome assembly GCA_963576475.1 of Molanna angustata. Taxonomy (NCBI): domain Eukaryota; kingdom Metazoa; phylum Arthropoda; class Insecta; order Trichoptera; family Molannidae; genus Molanna; species Molanna angustata. The sequence goes on from OY754973.1 coordinate 12,314,535, forward strand.
TTGTGTGAATTCTTGCATTTATTATTATTTTTTGTTAATTTTGTATGTTTCTAAGTATTCATACTTGCTACAAGTGTACTTACTAGTGTGGTTAACAGGTAAAAAAAGTCCGCCACATCATATAAAAAATATTTTAATGAATAATAAACAAATTGTTTTATTATAGAAAGCCGTAGAACTGTGGCAGATATTATTTTTTCATTCAAAATTGCTAACTCAGCGGTTGACTGCCCTGATTTGCTAGAACGCTTGACTCTGAGAGTGCCAACAAGACCGACTAGACTGACTGACTTACTTTACCTCCCCATTTGCAACACTAATGCCAGACAGAACTCCTTCATATACCGCACTTCCCATTTTTATAACTCCCAGATTAGTGATACAGATCTTTTTAACTCCCCATCAATTACAATAAAAAATAAATTATTAAGCATTCTGCCATAATCTTAACTTTCCACTCTGATGAATTGGGTGTATCGCATAAAAATTCACGCACATACATACACACACCCACACATACTCACACACCCTCACACAAACACCCTCACACACAAGGTAGCATATATTGTAGTTTTAACTTTTGTCTTACTTAATATTCATTGTTTTTTTCTTACACTACTATAATTTATAAGGTAATAATGTATACATTTAATTGATGCTGGGCGTGACTATTTTTTTTATATTGTATATCACCATTTTACTTGTCCAGTCATTGTTTGTGTACTTTCAATAAAATAAAATAAATAAAAATAAACATGAAACAAAACATGAAACACGAAGAGAACTTTATCAGCATAAACGGCATTTATTAGGTAATAGTATTGTACAGCCAAGTCTTCTATTATAGTATTAACTGATTTATTTTCTGTAAAAGGTACCACAGTAGGTAATAATGATCGGGTATTATGAACTCTGAGTAGTTGCGGCTTTCGGAGAAAACTTTCTTCAATATGTTGAAAATTCCTATTTTAACACATCAGTTACAGTATAAAGCGTGATTTTTTATATCTACTACCGAAGAGTATTCATATATACAATCACGCCTTTCATTGACAGACACTTTAGGTGGTGGAAAATCCGACAGACATCGTTTTATCTCTATCATTTCAGGAAACCACCACAACTAAGGATTTTTATATTTATTTATTTAAGTGACAAACAGTCATATAAAATATACAAAAAAAAAACATTCACTTCGATTAAATAAACAATTAAATAGACCAATTACGTTTGTTCACATAATGATAATCATTAAACAATCGCAATTCTGCAAAACATAAATAAAAATATAGGTAACAATTATGGTATGTTTGCCTTTGACGGGAAGGAAAGGAAAGAAAAAAGAATGGAGAAGGATCTAATTACCACAACATATGATATACGATAAAAACAAAAATTAAAATAGGTACACAAAGTAAAAATATTAACAATGAGTTCATTTTATCCAATCGTTTTTACCTGATGTGGTGTTCTATTACAGAAAAAAAAATCCGCTTCTACATATTATATAGGTACTACCTATGACTTAAGTTTAAGTACATATGTACAAATTTTATCTGGGCCCACTATACAAGATCGCGAGCTCTTACACATGTTTTATAATTAAATGATACGTTGAAATTCATGTTTCAAAATTACGAAATATATTGTTTATGAATATTTAGCTGATTTTGGAACTATCAAATACTTACGTAAAAGCAAAAAGCTTATAAAGGATCGCTCAAGCGTTTAAGAGCAAAATTCGATGTACTCTGTAGAAAGAGTTGATTCTGGTTTTCCAACATTCATAGTTGGTACACACATAGGTAATTTCCAACACAGCACAACACAACATATCAGACGCGTTAAAGTGCACACTTAAATAACTGACGGCCTTAATTGCCGAGTTAATTGGTCGGCCGTGCTCACAAAACAAATGTCATCCATTTGAATGGTATGTCTCATTTATGATTCACGCTCAAAATAACCTGTCTACTGCCAACTGCCTACTCTATGAACTCACCCGACTGCGAATTTTGTGTTTTGTTGTTTTACCAAATTATCAGTATGAACATTAGTTTGGGCCGTTCATTTTTTTTCAATAACACATATGAAAGGGGTCTTAAAAATTGCTTATTTGGATACTGTTAATCTTAAAAATAAAAATTAAATATTCTATACCTGTTTTGGCCCTCTTCCAGAGGTCAAAGTTTTCATAGTAATCTTTTTATTTTTACGCCTCATGTTTAATAATATGAAAATGCTATATTACCTAAATATGTCATTCTAAGTGCAGTAGTACGTGTTGATACGTGAAGAACACTTCCTTATTCCATTTTTATTCGTGAATTTTCGGCTTAAAAGCAATTCCTTCTAACGAACCAGTAGTTCCGAAAGTTGCTGGAGACCAAGGCTCGATATTGGCTGTAGAGCTATCGAAAAAGAAGAACTATTTTTTTTTATTTATACATCTTTCTGTACATAATATAAACAAATATAATTGTGCACTGGCGGGCTTATTGCCACTAGGCAATTTCCTCATTACAAAATTATTACAAAAGTATTACAAAATTGTGTATGTCCAACAACAAAAGAATAAGAGTAAAAGAAAACAAAGAAAATATATATAACACTAAGATTCCCTCCAAAACAACGTCCAAGGACACATTTGCACATTTTCCTTCATGGTACAGTAGCTCTTTAATAAAAATAATTAAGGGAAATTAAAAAGCTCATGAGAAATGGAAGCGATCTGGTTCTTCTCGTGACTATGATGAATACTCATTGCTCAGATCTAGACAGAAACACCTGCAAAAGGTGTGTTATAATGACTTTATTACTAGAACTAATCTGAATTGAGAACAAATCCTAAAACCTTACATCATTACGTGAAGTCTGGGAGGCCAAATACCGGTTACCCACAAAACATGTTTTATAAAGATATTTCAGCTAATGACACTGAAACCATATGTGAGCTTTTTGCATGTTTTTTTGACTCTGCCTTTGAAAGAGTTGGAGCTTCTCAAGAACACAGATGACGCGTTCGAATGATCTTAATCTTGGACATATTCAATTTAATACCAAGGATGTGTTTTCTGAATTGAGAGCTCTTGACGTGAACAAAGGTCCAGGTCCCGATGGTATACCCCCTCTGTTCATAGTAAAATGTGCGGGGGAGTTGTGTGTTATCCTAACGCGTTTATATACAAAATCATTTACTGAAGGTGTGTTTCCCACTTTATGGAAGAGATCTTATATAACTCCCGTGTATAAATCAGGTGACAAACTTAATGTTGAAAACTGCAGACCGATTTCGAAGCTTTGTTTATTTAGTAAAATAATGGAAAAAATTATTGTAAAACAGATTACACCAGCATTCAAATCATTTATAATACCCAATCAACACGGCTTTTTTCCAGGTAGATCAGTTGAATCGAACATGGTTGAGTTTACCGATTACATTTTGAGGACAATGGGAGAGGGTTCAAGAGTTGATGCTGTGTATACTGACTTCTCCAAAGCTTTTGACAAAATAAGTCATACAATACTCGTAGAAAAACTTGGGAAGTATGGTGTATACGGCAATCTGCTCAGATGGGCAACTTCATACATAGAGAATAGATCTCAAGCTATCGCAATTAATAACTGTTTCCTATCTAATTTCCGACACTGTTCCTCTGGTGTACCCCAGGGATCCCACCTCGGTCCAATATTGTTTATACTATATATCAACGACATTCAAAAGTGTTTCAATCACAGCAATTTTCTAGTGTATGCTGATGATATTAAATTTTTTAGTAAAATAACTAGCTTAAGAGATAATGAAAATATGCAAGCGGATTTGAATCGTTTATATTCGTATTGTAAAGATAACCAACTTTATTTGAATGTTTCTAAATGTGTTTGTATATCATTTACGCGTTCAAAAAATCAAATACCTTATAACTATACGATAAATAATGTTCCTTTGAAGAGAAGCGAGGTAGTTAGAGACCTGGGCGTAACTCTTGATGAAAAAATGCTGTTAAGAACCCACATTGATAATATTGTGGAAAAAGCATTCAAGCAACTGGGTTATATACTGAGAATATCTAAACCTTTTCAATCTAGTGACACTTTAAAATTGTTATATTTTACTTATGTTCGAACCTATCTTGAATATGCTTCAGTTGTTTGGAACCCCCAGTATGTTACCTATATAGAAAGATTAGAAAAAGTCCAAAATAAATTTTCGAAACACCTTGATTATAAATGCCGTCTTGCCTTTGATGATAGAATCCTTTCCGCTCGTCATCATAAGATAACATCATTAAAAAATAGACGTACCATTGCAGACATGACACACCTACATAAAATTATTGATGGTGCCGTTGACTCTGAGTCTCTTGTTGGGAGTCTTCCAATTAATTGTCCCTTTCGTAGTACTAGAACAAATCTTACTTTTAGATTGCCTCTCTGCAGAACTAACTATGTCCAAAATTCATACATCCAAAGGGCATGTAACATTTATAATGTTTTTTTAAGAATGTTGATATTTTTAGACATACTAAAATAAAATATAGGAATGCCATCTCTGAGACCCTTAGAGGTTTACGGTAGCTGATTCCTGATATGTCCTTTTTGACTGCGAGTGCTACAACCTTCCTTTCTCTCTTTTTGTCCTTTTTATTCTGAATTTTGAGTACCTACTAAATTCTAAATAGCAATTTGTTTTACACTGTGCAGCTTAAAAAGATAATGTAATATCCGCAAACAAAATTGATCTATGATATATTGTTAAAATTGAATTTGTTGTAATATTTGTTTGTATGACTGTATGTTTGTTAGGTTTAAATAAAATAAAATAAAAAAAATATAGTTATTTTTTATTGCAGATTATCAACTAGTATCATGCGAAGATTGTAGTATGTAGATACTATGTACGGCGTGTTAATTCTGCTTTATCGATTAAAGACCAAGTTGGCCATTGATTTAATTAAAATCAACCATGCATATCACCATGCTACTTGAAGTAATACGATATGATGTGTATGTGTAGTAGGTATGCGTGATATATAATCTGATTCAAATTATCGATTTTATTTTTCATAAGAGGCAAACATCAACCACAAAATATCATAAAAATAAGATATTGAATAATGATTTAATTTTAATAGTGCTAGAGTTTTTTACTAGAATGTTTCTACTCTCCACACTATGGAATAGTGAAAAGTCATGATTTCACAATTTTTCAGCGTATTTTTTACATCAATTTGTCAACGGGTATCATGTAGAGAGTGCACACTGTGAGTTTCGTCTTATGTGTTTGTATGTATGGCGTACGCCGTACGGATTGTCCTTTTTATTTCCTCTCTACAGCTCAAACGCTAAGTCCGATTGACTACATATTGATATCATAATATTATGTAAAGTCCATAAACTTAGAGCTGATTAGTTTTCCATAAATTTCCATGTATTTTAAGACTGTATTTGTCCCTAAATAAATAAATACCTAAATAAATAAATAAATAAATAAATAAATAAATAAATAAATAAATAAATAAATAAATAAATAAATAAATAAATAAATAAATAAATAAATAAATAAATAAATAAATAAATAAATAAATAAATAAATAAATAAATAAATAAATAAATAAATAAATAAATAAATAAATAAATAAATAAATAAATAAATAAATAAATAAATAAATAAATAAATAAATAAATAAATAAATAAATAAATAAATAAATAAATAAATAAATAAATAAATAAATAGATATCCGTTACTTTGTTATATTTTGATTTCATCTGTCCAAATTTTCAAAATGCTCTCACGGTCTGGCAAATTGAGGTAATTTTATACTGTTTGAAATTTTAAATTTGGTACAGTAAAAATACACTCATTAAAAATGCATTCAAGGATTGTCAAAATTTAAAGAAAACAAATCTATGGCCATATTATGTAATGTGAAATAAATTTCATATTTGTATGAAAAATGTATGTACCTATATAACAAAAATAAATTAGCTTCTGAATGATAAAATTCAGTGATCAACTTCATATTGATATTGTATGTGTCCCTATAGACAAGTGTATTTTTATGCTGTTCTGCCACAGACCGCCTTCTATGTTGACCTTATTTTAAGTATTTTACAAAAAAATGTACCTACATTTGAGTGAGGTATATTCTCTAGATACGTCAATAGATTTGTTCACAACGCCATCTATTGAGAATATTACACAACTTAAAATGAATAGCGAACCTTATTTTATATGAACAATTCTTCTTGCGGGGGTAGGAAAGTCTAAATTTGGGGTTTATGTATTATTGATGATAAATCCTAAAAACACCAAAAATATTTTTTTTATATCTCGATAATAGCGCCACCTTTTGGGTCCAAAAATCACCTATCTTTCAATCCTTAACCATCCGTATAAATATAGAAAATTTCATTGAAATCGGTTAAGCGGTCTCGGAGATTAGCGTGTACGAACATTGTGACACGAAGTTTTTTAATTCCAAGATAATATGTATTGTTCAAACTCTCAAAATGATAAATAAAGGAATATTTGCCTGAATAAAATTTAAAAAAAAATTGATTTCTTGATGCTGATTTATTTATTTATTTACATAATTCAACTGCACACTGAAGCGGAAAAGAAGTGGTCCCAGGACCACTTCTTTTCCGCGACTGTAACTATACCGTCAGCCCATCTTTATTGGGGTCGACTTACTCGACTTTTGCCTTCCCAAGGTCTCCGTTTTAGAATTCGTGGTACCCATCTCCCTAGAACTCCATTTTAGAATTCGTGGTGCCCATTGCCCATCTCCCAAGGTATCCGTTTTAGAATTTGTGCAGTACCCATCTCCCAAAGTCTCCGTTTTAGAATTCGTGGTACCCATCTCCCAAGGTTTTCGTTTTAGAATTCTTGGTACCCATCTCTCAACTTCATGTCTTGCCACATGACATTTCCACTGCCATTTGACTATGTACCGGTATTCACAATTTTCCATTTTAAAACAAAAATTAGAGTTAAGATACTAGTCCTGAAGTGCTGTACTATTAGTCAGTAAATCAACGAGTGATGAGGGTGCTTTTGTTACTAACTATTCATAGCACATTTATGTCTCCCTTTATAAAGGCATTGAATGAGATTTTTTGTTCAGACTTTAATGACATTCATTTACAAACTTGTAGAAATTTTAATAAAAACTTCAGATAAAAGCCCGGTGTTCAAATGATATTAATTTATTCAATTCAATCTAAATGTAGTCTCTACTTGAATAGGGTTTATATTAAACTCACGACCTTCAACTATACATTAAAATAATAAGAATTCTTTCGAATATTATTTCTCCTTAGACGCAATCTGACATCTATTTTTTTTATTTCACATTTTATTTCATTTTTTTTTCTCTTCCCTCTTCGCGAAAACATTTCTGTACTCTTTGAACGTTTCCAAATATTTTTAATTTCACCCTAAACGTTCATTCACGCATGGATTATTTGAAAGAATTTAATTTATTCGGCATAAAACGTAACAGAAATATCACCCGAGCAAGAAATATGAAAAGACTTTTTATCAAATCCCGAATCAATTTTCGCATTCCACTAAAGGAATTGTACCAACAGATATAAAAAGGAGTGCGTTATGGCCAACACCAAACCCTCCAGTGCACAATTTTATTTTTCTAATAGGTTCTTTGAATGCATTGTTTCTTTTATAAAACGAAAATAACAATACTCCTACATCATATATTATCATATTAATCATGACATTATTCAAAATATACACTCTACGTACATTCAAAATAGTACATTCGAGTTTCGACAGCCCCGCACTTTAACAGAATAAATTAATTACAATGCTCCGTAATGTACTAACAGGCAAATAGTACCTTTTTTCAACACAAACGTTAGCACACTTTCACATTATTTTTTGCCAAGAGCACGGCTTCACTATTTGGGAAACGAACATTCTAGTCGAGGCGATATTTACTAGTTGCATGTAGCACATGAGATCCAACTGTCGATAGCGATAGTATGTATAGTTAAAGAAACGTTCCAAACTATGAACTCATAAATCCAAATTATCAAATATTTTAAGATATTTTGTTATCTATAAAAAAACATGTAGATATATGTAAATTTAAGGATATGATAGTACGGAGGTCAGACCATCTTTCCTACCCTAAATAAATAAACTATTGAGAGTCCCCATTGATATTGTGTAGTGTATACTGCCATACAAATTGTATGCAATTATGTCGTCCCTTAATTCATTTTTATATGTATTGTTAAAATATTTGAGTAATACTATAAATAAAATTTTCTTGTTGAGGTAGGCGTTTTTCGATATTTATAAAAAATAGTAATATAGTAGATGTGTGTGTGTATGTGTGTGTGTGTGTGTGTGTGTGTGTGTGTGTGTGCGTGTGTATGTGTGTGTGGGTGGGTGCGTGTGTGTGTGAGCGTGTGTGTGCGTGTGCGTGTGTGTGTGTGTGTGTGTGTGTGTGTGTGTGCGCGCGTGTGTGTTTGGGTGTCGGTGTGTGGGTGCGAAACAGGCCACACTATATCTAATATTGTTTTTTTTTATTTTATTTATTTCTTTTCGCCTTAGTGATTGATATATTATTGTTTACTAATATATTAATCATTGTTTTGTTTTATTTTTTTGCTTTATTGTTTGATTCATTCTTGTTTACTTTAATATAAATCATCTTATATAGAATGCTTAATGTCGCGAAAACTGAATAAAGTACGAAAATTTGTATAAATATGTATTAATCTGATTGTGAAATATTTCACCTCGGTTAGGTGGATATATAATGTAAAAAATGATTTTGTAAATTATTATAAATAAATAAATTGTAGGTATTGTGTATCAGATAAAGCGTCGTTGTTTTTAAGGGGTTTCCAACATAAAATTTAATCATTTCCCGAAATTAGGATATTAAATTTATTTTCCTTTGTATCGATGTACGAATATAAAGGTGAGTACCTATATTATACACCAGTGTAAAGATACTCATTAAACCGAGGTCATTTTATGATTCATGACATAAAGGGAACTTTGGCCACGATAAAAGGAATACATATAAACATATAATAACGTACTATACATAAAGGCTAAGGTAACGTACATAAAGGCTATACTTACTTTACTTTGCGTATGGCATCGGCACTGCTTGGCTCAAAGTCGAAACTCTGCTGTCAATAGCCAGTCGACCGCCGTTGGGGCGAGTCTGTGGATGTCCTCCATCTCTCCCTCGAATCCGTGTAAGGTGCACTCCCCCACCAAATGTGCCACCGTCTGAGTCTCCGCTCCGCATTCGCAATTGGGAGAGGTTCTTTTCCCCCACTTCCAGAGAAGGTAGTTACAGCACCCCTGGCCTGTACGGATTCTGTTGAGTTGAACCCAAAGTCTTCTAGGCAGGTTGAAGCCAGGGACTTGCACTGTGGGATCCTCAATCAGGGACTTGTTGTGGCATTCCGCGCTTGTCCATCTCTGTTTCCATGCACTTTTTATGTTGTAATTAACATCTTATAATAATAACGTACTATAAGGCTATAATAATAACGTACAAAACAGAGATACCTACCAATATTATGCAGCCCTAAGGAAGTAAATGCAACTTGGCAATAATGTCAATGTTCGAAAGAATTAATTGACAGTAAATCTGGAAAAGTATTAAGTTGGTACATTTTATTTGTTTTATATGTAACTACCTCCCTATATTTACTATGAGGCACACTTGCTGTGTTATGTTAAAAGAGGTTGAATTTCAACTCACCGACACGTACGGCAAGCGTGGTTTTTCAATTCCATAAACCTTTTAACAAATCATGAACTCGACTTTTAAAACAAAAATACCCCAGTACCCTTATTCCCTTTGACGTGTGATTTTGCGATAAGTTTCGCTAACCTTTACGTATCACAGAATGTAAAGTGAAAGTAACGTATCAGGAGCTGTCATTCATAACTACGAGTATAATCTGTGATCTGTATAAACGAACGAATGTGTTTACGCAACGCTTTTTGTCTTTACACAAAACTTAACACCACCTCGATATGCCGCATATTTTTTTTGCGAATAAATTCACCTGTCGAATGTCATACGTATTTCGCACCAATCAGAATCCCGCATTACAAACGGCGAGCGGAGATTTTCTCGACATAAGTCGCGAAAGTTTACGCGGGCTAGTGTCCGCGGAAAACACTATTACGATCTGATATAAGAAACTCATGTAGCCTATAAACTTGTGTATATTGCCGCGATAAAAGAGCCGAAATAGGCATGCAGGTGAGTAGAGCTTATAGTTCATAAACTCACACCGCCATTAGAAGGGCCAGCTTCAAGGATTCAGGGGGAAACAAAATCGACGAATGGATGTACTTAGAAGAGGCCTACATTCAGCAGTGGAGAGATGGCTGAAGGAAGAAGAAGCAGAAAAAGACACTGTGAGGCACCGCCATAGAATGGTGCTTCCACTCTGTTCTTTTATAATTGTTTTTGCGTGTCATGTAAGTGCTGGGTAATCGAAAATTTACGAGGAACAATATGTTAGTATCACCCAATGAGCAATAAGGTACACCGCCCATTCTGGATGTTGCCATTTTACGTGAGACATGTTAGCGCCATGCTTCCTTTCATCTGTTAATGCACACCCGTTAACCTGTCGCTGGTTTCCCAAATTGTGGGATAAGCCGTCGTGATATGAATGAGTGAATATTTTATAAGTACAATGTATATTATTCCAACTGTCGATTCGTTCAAGAGAATGAAATTCTATTGAAGGAAGAGGCTGTATAGATCCAAGATGCGTGTATGAAGGTACATTTTGTTTGGCGTAGTGGACTTTTTTCACGGCTATTCCAACTTTGAAGTCAAAAAACACCAATTTAGAGGCTTCGCAGCATATAATATGTTCCGTATACAGATTTACTCAGAATTCGGAGTAGAATATTTCGTGTGTATGTGTGTGTGTGTGTCTGAGTAAGAAAGTTTTGTTGGATAAATTTAACGAAATTGTAAATTGAGCGAATCAAAAGTTATAAGGGGGGGGGGGGGACACACACACACAGACACATACAGACACACACACAGACACACACAGACATACACACAAACCCACACACATAGACACACTAAATGTTCTACTCCGAATTCTGAGCAAATCCGTATACAGCACATATATGCTGCGAAACCTCTAAGTTGGTGTTTTTTGACTTTTTTTAATAAAACAACTAAAAATTAATATAAAACGAGTAGGTTGTGGCCAACGCTATACTCCTCACCAAAGAGACATTCTATAAATTATTCAAATTTGGTATGGAAAATATTCAGCATTTTCGTGAAAAGAGTTTGTTAAATTATTTTTTATTTAAATATTTTATTACGAAAAATTGATGACTCTTCATGCCATTTTATGAAAGTGATTTAAATTTCCTGAGCTTGGGGTCATTTTGAAATATTTGACAGTTAAAAAAATGAGAAGCACTATTCAGATATCCTTCAAAATCTAATGGGATCTAAGTGAGTATAAGGTATACAAATTAGAAAATTTAGAAAGAATCGAATGATTACTTAAGTCTATAATTGATAAAGTAAAATAAACACGCCGTACATAGCACACAGCACATAGCACATAGCACACACACACACAGATACATTGTGATGAAACTTTCAGAATATAATCTCAGCATGATACTAGTTAATAATCTGCAATAAAAAAAATACCTTCCCTTAAAAATTGCGAAATCATAACTCCCCAATATATCCCCTTGGGTTAGTGAGGACTAATAAACATTTTCCTTATATTCATATAAGATATGGAAAATGATGTAATAATACATAATAAAATTAAATAATACTTTAACATTAACAAATTTCACAATAATAATGTTAATTATATGTATTACCATCAGTCAGTATATAGTCAAAGTTGTTCCGTATTCAAATTTTGTATGAAAAATTTTCAGCAATTTAATGAAATGAGTTTGTTTAATTATTTTTTTATTTAAATATTTTATTACGAAATGTTGATATTTCTTTAATAGCATTTTATGAAAGTTATGAGCCTTTTTAGCTATTTGAAAATTAAAATTTCAAATTTTAATTTTCCTGGGCTTGGGGTCACTTTGAAATATTTGACAGTTAAAAAAATTGAGAAGCACTATTCAGATATCCTTCAAAATCTAATCGGGTGTAAGTGAGTATTAGATGTACAAATTTGCAAAATTTTAATAGAATTGAATGAGTTCTTTAGTCTATAATCGATAAAGTAAAATGAACACGCCGTATATAGCACACTGCACACAGCACATAGCACACACACACAGATACATTGTGATGAAACTAGTTGATAATCTGCAAAAAAATATCATTAAAAATTGCGAAATCATAACTCCCCACTATATGCCCTTGGGTTAGTCAGTTGTAAAAAATAATAATATTGTAAATAAAAATAAAAGAAGTATAAAAACAAACATATGTGAATATGTGATTTCAATTCAACACAGTAGAAAAACATAAAAAAATAAGACTATGAGGACACTACCAATGTCCCCACAATATTATCAAATATTCACAATTCAAATATTCCTAAGAACCAGAGAGATAAAACCCTTAGAAAAATAATTGAGTAAAAAAAAATTATATAATATATTATGATACGTAATAAAATGCTGTAAAATATTAATACAAAAATACGTAAGTCCGGTATAATCCTGCAGGATTTCCAACTAAATTAAGATAATAATTTGAAATTTTCTCTTACCTGCCACGGCCATAACAGTTAGGATACGAGGCAACATCCCTTAGGTAAAACCCAAAAGGATATGTTTTCATAAATCTGATAACATCTGCAGGTTAGTCACAACTAACTTTGAACATATTTTTACTAACACTTTGAAATCACGCTTTTACCGTATTCACGGTAATTTTCTATTAGATAATGAAAGAGGAAGGATACATTATATGACTACTGCAGTGTCACTGTATGCCACCAGCTCAGCATTGTGAATATTTGTCTGTGGAAGATATGTAATTTCTGGTTATCTCTGACAACTTCGACTCTTTCGAACTGAACAATTCATGATTTTAAAGTAAATTAAATAAAAATGAGAAAATATCGCGTGCGTCAAACCAGAAGGGCGTATCTGCAAAAATGCAATTTTTCGTTTTTTTATGCCAAACGATACTTTATTAAGACCTTCACCATCTGTATAAAAATCACAGCTTACCGTTGCCTATTTTTCGAGATATTTCAAAAAATAATTATGGGCGTATGCTATGGCATAGGTGAATTTGTCGAGCCAGAAGGGCGTATGAACATACGCCGAAGACTTGACCGATATCTTTGTGAAATATTATCGAACCAGTTGGGCAAATCTGCATACGACGAACATTAAACAGATATTTAAAAAAAAATGTCTGAAAAAAGAAAATATCGCCATCCAACCTATCAATTTAGTGTCTGTTTATATTGTGTGAAGTGAGCATCAGGAGGCATTGGGAAAATTTAATTCTGAACCACACCAGGAAAGGTAGGCAAATATTCCTTCTTTTTTCCTTCCTCCTGTCACTGGGTAAAACTAGTGGCACACACAGTAGGTATATGTGCAAACCGCCCCATCCACGATGAAAATTCTCTAGTTGTTTGCCGGATACTAGACCTTTTCGATCAGATACTTCACATATTGTTAATTCTATGTTATGCTTTTGATTTTTTTTTTATTTAATAGTGTTCGAAAATCTTTAAGGGGGGGTCAAAATATTGTCTGACGACATTATTAAAGTAGGCTGTGAGACCTAGATGCCGAGTTGACAGAACAGAAACGACTTCTATAGAAGTGTATGGAAGATGTCCACATCCAGCAGTGGAGGGACGAGAGCTACAGAAGCTAAGTGTGCGAAAATAACGTACTGCGTGTACTGAGTGTACTGTCCTAGTTTTGAGAGTGTACTGGACAATATTTGATATACTTTCATTTTGAAAATATTTTATTTGTGGTAACAGGAAAAATCCACTCACGTACCCATTTAGAAACCTGGCGTGATTGATTGATTTTTTTTTTTTTGACAAAATCATTTTTCGATTCCACATAATAATGTTCGATTGTTAGTCGAGAAGTTTTGCCGTAATAGATTTTCCCCTCTAAGTATAATGTTTCTCTAGGAAGTAAACAAGAATGAAATTGCGCAGAAAAAAACGAAATAATATGTTGACCTTCGCCATAATGAAAGCCAATTCATTTTTATTGCAAAAATTTATCAATGCCTGAAGGAGCGAATAGCTAAGGGAAAATAAACCCTGGAGAATATACGATTTCAAAGAGATTTCACTTTTTGTTAAAGCTAGAGTCATCATTTATAAAAATACCAATTTTATGTGGGTACTATAAAGAGATCAAAAACAAAATAAATTATTGTTATTCTAGTTAAATTTCTAACACATATTTGTTTTGTTTTTTAAAAAATAGTATTTTGTGTTCAATGTTAAACTCTTACGATCATTTAAATAGTTTCGCCTGTGTTTTGTATAAATTACTCTTCAATTTGATATTGTTCGACTGCAATTATGTAGATGATCTTTTTTTATATTGTGCATATTTTTCAATTAAGAAATAGATATTGAAACAAAATCTCGCCTTTCACTTAAAATTTCACTGGTTGAAACGTTCAGAACAAATTGATTTCAAGATTTACCTAATTTATGTTATTCAGAGGATTGAACATTCCGACACTTTTAACTTGATATGACTGAAATAATAAGAGATTTTAGGATATGAAAATCATATTTCTATCCATACCTTCATGAGGTTTATAAAAAAAATATATAAAACAACGTTTATTCTATCCGATTCTTACACCTTACCTCTTCGTCTGTCAAATCACAATAATTCAAAGAATTTTAATCGGACTAAACACCAAACTGTCCGATTCTGATGAACTGTAGACATTATTAGCTTCAAACGTCTTCTTGTATGTACACCCTCTTTATTCTTACTTTAAACTTTACTAGTAAAACCCGGCAGACGTTGTCCTGCCTGTTTAATTATTTACCTCCAAATATATAAAACGGTTGATCGGTATGTTTCCTTTTTATTATGTAACATTATTTTCTAGATTCGCTAATAATAATCCCATCTTTTTATTCCCTTCATTCCCTTCCGTCTCTATTCGTTCATTCATTTATCATTTTATTTACTTATTCAAACAAAATCTTTTACCATTTTAATACCTATACCATTTTTTATTTACGGATATATGGGATTTTTTTCTAATTATTTATTGATTTATGTATTTATTAATTTATTTACTTATTTATTTATAGATTCATTTATTTACTTATTCGTTCATTGATTAATTTATATTTTATTTAATTAAGCAGTTAAATAATTGAATTGAATTTTAAATACGTTTTCTGCTATGCGCTGAACGAATCCCCAAATTTAATGACATTCCCAAATAGGTCATTTTTGTAAATTATGGTGTGAGATATTAAATAAGTATATAAAGTTTAATTCATTAACCTCATGTGCGCGCTAAATAAATCCATTTAGTTTTATTTAAATACCAAACTTTTCTTTTTTTTGCGTGATATCGAATAAATAAATTAATAAATTATAATGAATGAGCTGAACAAATTCCCAAATTTTCATCGCAATCGGATGGTTGGTTTGGGAGTCCATCGCAAACATACAAACTAACAAATATAAGTACATACATTTTTATATAAAGTCTTACTTATTTATCCTTTATTGCTCGTAACAACTAGGTACTCCTTACCGTCTTTTGACACAATTAATTTTATCAAACTTATATATGACTTAACTTTATCGTACAAACATAGTATTATATCACACTTTTAAAACATTAATAATGATACGTCTAGAAGTGAAGCTCATATTGCAAAGTTCCTGTAGCAAGGAAAAAATATCGAAATAATCAGCTGCTCGGCAGACGTCATAAAAGGTTCGATAGAATCTAGGATTTTCTATAATAATACATTCAATCAATAATAAATTAAGCTTCAAATGTAAGGAGATGATCGAATACCAAAAATTATTAACAAAAATATTTCAAATAGAGGCGAAATTAAAAAGAAACCTCCCAAGGACTAGGACCATACAGAAAAGGTGAAAGCTTACAAAATATATATTTGATTTCAATCTTTGTAAGACTTATTAAAGTTATTATTAAAGTGATCACGTACAACAGCCGATAAAAGGTAGTAAGCCCTGTAAGTGCCTTGAGTTCCTGATTCTTCTATAATATTCCAACTTCGTCTCTATTGAGATGTTGAAAAACTGTCAAAAATATCATTGACTTCCGACAGGGAAAAATCCAATGTTTGCGTATATGCAATATTTAAAATATTCGATCAACTATTTTTTATAAACATCGTATTTAAACGGGGATGTATTTTAGGAACGAACCTGTATAGTTTGCATTTCAAATTGATTACATTTTTTTAATACATAAATAATGACTAACGTTTTATTTTTATTCAATCGAAATGTATTGACAAGAGAAAACCGTCCGAATGTGGTTTCCATTATAAGTGTTGGATTGATTAATACTGAATTTGAATCATCAAGTGTGCACTGTCAATTAAATTCAATGTATCAAAATATAAACCTGTCCGTGCGTGTGTATGATAAACAATTTCCCGATGTTGGAAATTTCGCACACTCAATTCGTGATTTTGCTCGATATTGTTTTATTTCTGACGCATTTCAAATATATAGATACCTTATTTTTATAGTACCTTCATCAAATTTAATATAGATTATTCTTTTCAAATGAACAAACGCTTCATTTAACATTTTCTATTATTTTATTTTATTTCCAAATAAATAGTATTACATAAGGCACAAGTACATAACAGTATTTGACATGACATTCCTGCACAAAATAGTGAACAGTATTATTTACACCGATGCACTTCTTGCGAAAATTCCCTTCAACATACCGACGGGACAAACTAGAAAAAAATGTACATTCAGACTTCGCATCTGTGGCACAAATTATGCACAGCACTCTTTCATATACAGAGCATGCAGAAATTTTCCTTTCAATTTACTTTTCCTACATCAAAAAATATTGGATTACCTAGTCTTCACACCATTTTTGTAAACCTAACCTACGAAAGTTTGGTAAAAATAGGTTGGTTAGGTTTGCTTGTAGGTAGTTATAATTGCGACTGGCGTGAGCCAGTTGCATTATATATTTAAAAAAAGTAACTAAAATATTAAAATAAATGACTAAATTGGTATTTTTACCAAACCTTTGTAGGTTATGTTTAAAAAAAAATAGTCCTATGATCCTATCCAGAATATGAAAACAGCATGATGGTATGTATGTGTGTTTGGAGATTAGTATCAAACTATTAAGTCTTCTTAGATATTGTGTGTAGGCGACTGATATACAAATTGTATGAAGCGATGACTTCACTAAATTCAATTTTTATAAAAATTGTTAAAAAAAAATTGAGATGTGCTAATACAATGGTTTTATTTTTTATAGAAAATTAAATTATCTTGTTGGGGTGTTTCGGCTTTTTTTTAATATTTTTAAAAAAATGGAAATATAGGCAGTTAAACTCATAAATTTATCATAAAAAAAATAGCTTTTATGGTTTCTGAGATATATGGAAAAATAAACCAAAAATTCAATAGTTGATAACCCCTGACTGAAACAAAAATTCACAATTCTGAGTATAAAAGTTTTGTAGGCCTATAACTATTTATATATTCTGAAATTTTAGGCTTTGTGAATCCAGCGGATCAAAATTTATAAGGGGGGGGGGGACAGACACACACACCCTCACACACACACACCCTCACACACACACACCCTCACACACACACACACACAGACTCACAAAACTCACATAAAATGTTCTACTCCGAATTCTGAGTAAATCCATGTATGGAACATATATGCTGCGAAGCCTCTAAGTTGGTGTTTTTAGCATGCAAAAAGTCCACTACGCCATACAAAAAGTTCCTTCATACACGCGTCTTGGATTTAAACTGTCTCTTCTTTCAAAAGAATTTCATTCTCTCGAACGAATCGACAGTTGGCTTAAGCCTACGTAATTTTTTACCTAGTGTTGTTTGTGTGCAGTTCAATTATGTAAATAAAAATAAATAAAAAAAGTTGCCTAAGAAGTCATAAAAAAAGAGTAAGGCAAAGACACACTTCCTTGTAGCCTACGCAAGTGGCGAGTTTATTGCCATATGGAAATTTCTTCCAACTAACCAGTGTTTACAGCCCTGAGAAGCAATATTTGCGATAGAGATGAATTTAAACACATTTTTCTCGCGCTGGAAAATTAATCCCAGGACGCCATCATAGAAAGAAAACGGGTTACCAGTGGGCCTTGGCGAGCGACTAATAGTTTTTTATATTACGTTTTTTTTTCTAAACCTGCTTGTATCGTCTTCTTCTTCTCTAGCCTTCATTCTTCCACTGCTAGATGTAGACCTCTTTCATACACTTCTACTCGTATCTCTTCTTTCCCCTCCACATACAGGTTTACAAATTTTTTCTCCACCATCTTTTAGGCGGAGGGTATAAATATACTTGAATACTTCTCTATTACTTGATCTGCCTACTATATTTCGTACATAGACATATTATTGGAAGTTGAAATCAACTCTATGTTTTGCGATTTTCGTTGAATGGTAAAAAAATAAGAAATTGTATGTCGCCGCGCCGTGTCGGTAGGTTTCATCTCCCTTAACATCTACCGCAACTTCTTTATGCTCGAGTCTTATTTTCCAGAGAAAATAATATTTCTCTATCTGGAGGTACGACAATACTGTTGCCAGATTAAATGAAGATGTCGTAAACATAGTTTGATTAAAAAAGTCAAAGATAAAGCATTTTTTTTTATTTTACGAACAAACCCACTTTCTGACTCTAAAATATGTAGACTCCAGTTTTAGCTTTTGTTATAAAACGATCTAACATGTACCTACATAAAATGAAATAAATTTAAAAATATCTCTAAAAGATTATAATATTTTTGGTGAAACATGATTCTTATCTAGAATTTTTTCAGTAGTTGTATAAAATTTTAATAAAAGTGTATTTAATTATTATATTATGACTACCGAGAGAGTTAAAACTCAAATATTTTATTTAACAATTTTATTCTTCTTTTTCTTGGCCATCTATACCGGCTAATCCAGGGTCAGGCCTTCTTGTCCGAGAGCCTGTACTTAAAATAGCGACAGGCTCTAGAGAGAGATTTAACAGTTATTATAAAATGAAATAAAATTATAAATATGCAGATTAAATGACGAATAAAAAAAATAATTAAAATATTTATTGAATCCTATCAAATAAAATAACTCACTCCTGGTTTAAGCAAAGTAAATGTGTAGTAGATAATGTACCTAATAAGTAATATATTTTTTAAATGTTCAAATCATTAATTCATTTATTCCAAACATGGCAAATATAGGTAGGTATATAGCGAGTTATCAAATACGATATGATATGGGTAATCATGAGGGTTTTTTTTTCACCGTTTGACCGGACTTGCTCCCCCCCCCACCCCCTTCCCCCTAGGAATGAATGAACGTGTAGAAAAAACTGGAACGTCGATATCATTAATGGTGTAAGTTTACTATAAAATTCTTATACATTTCATAAAATTGATTGATAATTGAGTGAAAATGGAAAGGACTTGATATGTGATTTGATAATAGAAATTTGATAATGGACTATCAGTGAACAATTGGACACTTGAAAACAATTTGATACTAGAAATGAAAAAGACGTGATATATTATGATTTGATAATGAACTAGGATAGTGGACACTCGGACACTCGGACACTTGAAAATCAAAAAAATGTCAAATGAAATCCAAGAAATGGAAAGGACGTGATATATGATTTGATAATGGACTAGGATAGTGGACAACTGGAAACTTGAAAACCAAAAAAATGTTCAAAAACAAATGAACTTCTTCTTCTGAGTCGCTTTCCTCATCACTGAGGGTCGTGATCCTCTCTTCTCTTCGCCATCATCACTTGGTGGACAGCACTCCTCCATCTCTCCCGACACTCCGCAGTTAGCAATACACCTACTACTGTTAGGCCAGGAACCGCTTTGATCTGGTCAGTCCATCTAGTCGGGGATCTTCCTCTACCTCTACTCCCATCCACACTTCCGATCACGACCAGCATTTCCAAGCAATGAACTTAAGATAAGAAAATTTTATGACAAGAATCATATACCTACAGAAAAAAAAAATAATAGTTGAAAAACTAGAAATACGTAAAATTTGTACGGAATATTCTTTTATGAATCAAAACTTTATAATATCGAAATAAAACAATGGTACCAACTAACGAACATACTTTAAACATTATACAGTAGGTACTCGGGTACAATTTGTCTCTCTGAAAATAAATAAAAATTTTAGATAACATTTATCTCTTGAAAAACAACGCTTTTTTGTAGAGAATAATAATTATATGAAATGAAGAAAAGTCTCTTTGAACAAAGTAGTACAATAATAATTTAATTTATTACAGGTACCTACTTGTTTCTCAATAAAAGGTTTTTTAAATAAGAATGTTATTTAAAAAAATTCTGAAATAAAAGAACGTATCAAAATGCTAATATTTCAAAAGGGAAATTTTAATATTGAATTGTTTTCTAATAATAAAACAGAAAATCATGTTATTAAGCAACCGCGATGTATATAAGTGCTTACATGTCATGTATCAGGAGAAATCGTGTCGTAAGAAATTTATGTTCAAAATGCATAAGGGTTAAAATAATCCTACGGTTTTTGAGTTAAGTAGGTATATTAAGAAAAATTTGTTAATTCAAAAAACTTAAAGTAGAATTTTTTTGTTATTTTTTTGTGGTATATACAGACACGTGTCGCATATGTATCTACCACAAATCTTTCTATAATACATGTACTTTTAATATTACTTCAAAAAATCTTCTTTATCCTATTATAATATGAAACTGGTGGGTTCTAAATAAATGGAACATTATAATCGTTACGTATTTATAAAATCATATGCAATTTGGTAGGTTTATAAATTTTTAAAACGAAAAAATCGAACAACCTAGAAATATTTGACAAATTTAAAAGATCTTGTATATCTTTAAGATTTATTTTATCAATTTTTATTTTATTTATTTAGGCTTTGATATACGGTAAATGTATAATACATGTATACACAACAAAGCAATCGTGCACACAAAAATCTCACAAGACACAACCAATACTGGTTGCACGTAACACATGAGATCCAACTGTCTATAGCGATAGTATGTATAGAATACGTACCAAATTATTAACCCATAAATCCAAATTATTGAATATTTTAAGATCAATTGTTTTCTATACAAAACCTGTAGGTATATATGTAAGAATAGGGTAGTATGTATGGATTTAAGAATCAGACAAAATATATATAATTATTTATTATTTTAGATGGGTGGTGGCAGAGCTGTTTGCTCACTGGGTTAGTAATCCAGTGGACGCGAGTTAGAATCCTGACACGACCGATCTTGTTCACCTACAATACAAGCATTTATGCCTTATTTAAATAATGTATGACGATGCACATATATGTATGTACTTTTAACAAGATCATATCCATTATTTAAAAAAAAAAGTCCTATTTCGGAATTTAGGTCCTAGTTGGGTACCTACTTAATTTTTTCAATATGCCATAATCGTGTATGTGATCATAACCTTATTATATATATTATTTTGAACATCTTTGTTTCTACAGGAATTTTATTTTGGTCTTAAGATGGAGATGTTCAGCTTCGCTTATATTTCTCTGGAGGTCCTCCTGGTAGTCGCTGACCTTCTGATATTTCACGTATTGCATATTTGGAAAGTCTTTCTGGATTTATCTTTCCCGCGTGGTTTCCAAGTTCTTTGCTAGCCCCACCTTGCTTTTTCATTACACATTGTGTGAATCTCCCCACAGGGGTCATTGTTTGATGGTTTTGCTCAAGATAGTTCCCAATATTCTTATTCCTGTGTTTTGTCCTCGCTGTTTTCACTCCTAAATTAAGAGTCATTTTAACATTGACAAATACAAAATCTCAAATTTATTTTTTCCATAAAATTCCAGTTTCTCAAAATTTTTTATTAAGAAAAATATTTTTTTTTATGATAAATTAATGTGTTTAACTGCCTATATTTCCAAAGTTTTTAAAATTTCGAAAAAGCAGAAACACCACAACTTGATAATTTAATTTTCAATAAAAAATACTATCATTATAACATCTTATACATAATTTTTTTTTACAATTTTTATAAAAATTGAATTAAGTGACGACATCGCTTCATAGAATTTGTATGGCAGTCGCCTATACACAATATCTAAGAAGACTAAATAGTTTGATACTTCATCTCCAAATATACATACATACATCGCATAGAAGTCACCCCTGAATTGCGCCAGACTTATAAGGTCATTTTTGTCAGATATAAGAATTGTAGCTTTCATTATTTACAAAAAAACCATTCTCTCAATAGATGGCGTTACAACAAAATAAATAAAAAATAATAAGATTGTTGTTCATAACTTCACCCATAGATGGCTGTAGTAAAAATTCCTTATTTTCAAGCGAAAAGAATTTCAGTATTACAATATATAGAACTTTCAAAATTGAATTGATAGGGATCTCATTAAAAAGGCATAATTGGTGAACGTTGCGCAAGCGCATAAAGTGATCACGTAAACCAGCCGATGACAGGTCGTAAGCCCTGTAGGTGCCTTGATTTGCCGGTTCTCCTACAGTAAATATCCAACTTCGTCTCTATTGAGATAATTAAAAATCTGTTAAAAAATATGTCCTAAGGATATGTACAATGTGAATTTATTGGCTCCACCCCAACCAATATTTTCATTTTTTTTTTTAATGAAAAATGTCGTTTTCGATGATCTTCCATAAGAGCAAGGATAGTATAAAGATGGCGTCGATTCATTCCATAGCATTCTGAATAGTAGAATGAATAGAGTGTGGGTACAATTCCGTTCGAACAATAGACAAATAATACAATTTCAAACTGTATTGGGTAATTCATATTATACTCTCCTTATTGCCAAAGGAAATATACTTATTCTTTTCAAAGATATTGCATTTTGAACTATTGATTAGCATTATAATAACAGACCATACAAATCTTAAATCTTTACACTTCTTTAAATAACGATAGTCTTCATTTCGAAATCGTATAAAACTCTTTTGCGTATTATTATTTTGAAAGCAGTTTTCATCTGGTGTTTTAACGTAGCCTCCCATGTATGTAGATACAGATAAATCGATAGTAAAAACTCCATGGCGCTCTGCGTACGTGGCAAATATGTATATTGCCGTTCGGCAATTTATTCCAACTAACCAAATAATAATATTTAGTAGAACCGCTCGATGTCGGTCTGCTGTTTTGTATTTACCTACCTATTGATTAATGTGTATTTATGTGTTTTTATATCTTTAAGTTATTTTCTTAATCTTCTTTATATTTTTGCATTTATATGTTTTCCACTTTACTATATTTTCTTTTTATATCGTTATCTAATGTTATTAACAAAAGAATTTTGTCTATATTTTAATAGGTAGGTATACCCACAAATAGGCTTTGACTTGTGCTTTGACCTCGTAACAAAAATATGTAGAAAATACTGGAAGTAGATACTATTCTAAGCCTATGCCTCATAGTAAAAATATGTTGAAAATAGTGGAAGTAGATACTATTCTAAGACTATGCCTCAGAGCAAATATATGTAGAAAATATTGGAAGTAGATACTATTCTAAGACTTATGGTGACTTTCACCAACGTCCCCTAACTCTTAGGTGCTACCTAAGAATTCTTATGTAGCACCTAACGTGAATTTTCGTTTCACCACCTACATAAGAGTTACCTAAGACGTTAAGAGCCCCCTAATTCTGGGGAGCCGATTTCCGCCACCTAAACGAATACTTAAGAAACAACTCTCAAAATGACAGTATATAGCCATTTATTAGCATAATAATATTATCAATTGTTTATAATTTTAATTTTTCGTCGATTTACACGCATCTTGAAAATAAAAATGAATACGATTATAAATGCCATAATGTTTCAAACTCTCATCGACGGTAAAATTTGGTTGCCGTTTTCTTTCGATTGGCATTTCCTAAAATACAAGACAAAATTGCTAAATGATGTCCTCAATATTTATGTATAACATTATTGCATTTTTAGGCATTGAATATACATATTATTAGTAATAGCACAACTAATAGTTACTTATTAACGAGAAAATAACTAAAATCAACTAAACGAAAACTGAATTATTTGGAAATGTTGAACGAAATCACAACGTAATTGACAGAAAGTGACAGCCATAGAAAAAAAAATGCAATATGATGCATTCCAAATACAAATGTTGCCACTGTATAAACAAAAAAAATCGTTTTGAATTCCTAGCTAGGGAACAGATAAAATAGACTGGTGAAAACCAAACGATACGTTAGGGGCTACCTAAGCTTAGGTGATACCCAGCTATGTGACAGTTTAAGTAACGTTGGTGAAAGTCACCATATGCCTCATAACAAAAATTTGTAGAAATAGTGGATGTTCATACATTTCTAAGCCTATGCCTCATAGCATAAATAATGTGATGCACAATTTTATTTTTTATTCTAAAATAACATAAAGGATCCTAATATAACTCCCCCACCATACTCAACGTATTAAGGAATTAAATATCGTTCTCTTTGAAATATCTCGTTCTTTAATTGTTGTACATATTAATATACGAAATTGTAATGTTTCACTTTTGATTAATATTGAAAGAAACCTTTTAAAATAGACCACGTCTTTGAAGAGCCCATCTTGGAGTTAACATTATGTTAGCAATATAATTTGGAATACGTAACGACATTGATGAATGGTTTAAAATAAACTTTATAAAACCTTCGCATTTTTAATATCGACTTGAAAAATGTAATAAAGACCTCTGGGAATTACGAAATACTTAAAAATTATCGTCTCAATCATCTTGGTTCAAGAGTAATTCTATTCATTCGTGTCTATTGATAGAATTATAAAAATCATTGACTCTTACAACATGAAAGTGATTATTTTCTAAAGGGAATCTTTATTTAAAAACCAACTAACTCTCACTTAATTGAAGATTAAACACATACAAAACTATCATCTTTTCTGTCCCAACACAGACAAAAATAATAATAATAAGTAAAAAAGATAAATCAAAAACCACATTTAAAATTTCACATGCGATGAAATGCATCTCTACTTAATTCAAATAAATGTCAGGCGTGCAAATACTTAGATTTGTCTTGTGGTGCCTATCTATCTTTTTCGGGCTTATTTTATTTATTTTAATGTCAAAAATATTTGTCAACGGTTTTTTAGTTGTTTTTTTTTCAAAACAATTTAATTCATGCTTTCAATTAATTTCATTACATCTGATCACGTCTCAAGAATGGAAGACAACATGGTGCTCGAAATTATTTCCCAACAAATAAATTTTGATAATCGACCATGGGGTAGACCATTACTTAGACGATGAAAGGATACCTGGAGCAAACAGAAAGGAGAAAGGCAGGTTTTTTACCTAAATAAAACAAGAAGAAGAAGAAATCTTAATAATTCAATTAAATTAGTTCATAAGATTGTTTCTGTGATGCGGTAAATACACAAAATATCAAAAAATAATATTCACTGATATACATTCAATTCCTTGGATTCAATATATTAATACCAGATACTAAACGTAATCAAATTACAGATACAATTAATTATAATTGTGTCGAGGTCTTAAGACAATAAAGGTATGTTATTAGTACCTAATCGTGAAAGAGAATTAATTTAATATCAACGATGTAATATGTAATCTATTAATATTACAAATAGTTTCATTTATCCCTAATGATATGTGCTACACATATGCCGTTTGCTGGCAAAGCCAAAATGATCCATGATATTAAACAACTAAATAATAACCTAAAATTACAGCAGCCAAGAGCACATAATTTTCACGTCAAATTCAGCCTTTTTGCTTTTGGGGATGTTTAAGCTTTCATACAAGGGGCTGGTATATCGTATCACGGGCCCTCCATTAGTGATAATATCTTCAGATCCGAGAAGAAGAAACATACAAAAAAATATAATTGAGCTATCAGATGGGGTGAATTAGTCATTGGGTCTGGGGGAAGTCTGCCAGAGTCTCCATTAAGGGTGAATCGTCCGGAAAATTGAAACCTCCAACATATTATATAGGGAAACATGCCCAACATAGTCGTACTGTGTGACCTAAATCAAATAATATTATTTTATGAGATTTACTATTAGGTAGGTACTTATTTATTATTTTAAATCGAGTCGTGTATTATATGTCAAGACCAAAGACCTTATATACTTTAGTATATAAGGTCTTTGGTCAAGACTAATAAATAATGCGACGTTTGAATAGATTGAGGATGACCGTCAAAGAGAACATCTTTGATTTATTCGTTTTTATGAACAATTTTTATGAATCTATACTTCAAGAGCATTTTATGATATTCATAAAAGTGCATATATAATAAACATTCCAAATAATTTAGTACCTAACTATTTTTTTTTCTTTTACCCTTAGCCCTTTTGTCCCGTTTCTATCGGGGTACGCTTTGACCATGATCCTGGAATTGGCGAGTCTGGTTATTACATTGAAGCGACTGCCATCTGACCTTCGTAACCCTTCGAAAGGGGAACCAGACAAATTGGATCATGGTTACACATAGCTAGTGATATAAATCCGCACATAGATTTTTTTTAAAAATCCAGAGGTGCGTGCCCCGCCCGGATTCGAACCGTCAACCTCACGCATGTGAGGCAACGACCTTACCGCTGGACTATCACTGCTTATAATTTAGTACCAAACTATGATCTTATAAAAAAAAACAATCCAATACATGTAAATACGGCCTTCGTGGCTCAGTTGGTTAGGTATCTGACGCTGACCCAAGGGTCCCGGGATCGATTCCCGGTGGAGACACAGTTTTTAATTGTGTTTTCAGTCTGGATCTGTGAGACGATAAAAATCGTAAGTCTCCAGAATGTGGAAACTTGTTATTGGGTGCGTGTTAAATAATTATTTGACATAGCATCTGTTATTTGCTCGAGAAGCTACATAATATAAATAAAATAAAATACAATACATGTTAATAGGGGACCCTTATTTTACTCGTCTAGATAAAAACACGTGTTTTATAGCAATCTGTTATAAAAAATCTATGTTTTTACTTGTTTATTTTTTTTACGAAACGGATATCTTTAATTTAAGCTTGTGTCATACTCCCGTGGGGACGGGGGACGGGGGACGGGGGACGGGGGACGGGGGACGGGGGGTATTGCCAACTTGCACAGCTGTCATTGGTTACCCTTGAAAGAAGAAATTTTTAGAAGAATGAATATGTACTAACAAGTATATATACACATCCTCATACATTCCCTAAACTTAATATAAATGAATATTTTTTAATTACATTTACGCCAATATTGGATTTTGTTCCCTATCGGAAGTCAAATGATATTTTTATTGACAAACTTTTAATATCCCAACTTCGTCTCTATTGAGATGTTAAAAGTTTGTCAATAAAAATATCATTTGACTCCTAATAGGGAACAAAATCAAATGTTAGCGTATATGCAATTAAAAAATATTCGATTTACATACCTACACATTGGTACAAGTAGGTAAACAAGCCAAAAATGAAATAATATTTCTGGCGCACTTCAGGGATGACATCTGTACGAGACACCGTCACCTCATTTATAAGGACTGTTGCTTTCATTGTTTACAATTAAACCAATTTCTCAATAGATGATGTTCCAAAAAAGGTTTCTTCGTTACTTCATAGATGGCAATATTAATAATGCATTATTTTCAAATTAATTGATACGCATTATTCAAATATATAGAACTTACAAAAAATACATTGATAAGGGAACTCAATAAGAAGGCATAAAGTGATCACGTAGACCAGCCGATGAAAGGTCGTAAGCCTTGTAGGTGCTTTGAGTTCCTGGTTTTTCTATAATATCCCAACTTCGTCTCTATTGAGATATTAAAAGTTTTTCATAAAAATTAACATAAATGCTTGTACAATAGGTGAAAGAAATCGGTCGTGGCAGGATTTGAACTCGTGACCACTGGATTACTAACCCAGCGCGCTCACCGCTCTGCCACCACCCATCTAATAGGTGCATCTTCATACATTTCCTTAATTAAGCATTAATCTTTATGCTACATATATGCTTCGTGCTTTTTGCTATAGGTATGTGAACGAAGTACGTCGAGGCGACATCCGAACCCGCGTTCTTTGGATTACTAATACAGGGCGCTAGGCGCTGTCTGCACATCCAATATTGTCTTTTAATTAGGTATTTTTTATTTTATTTTTTAATTACAGACCTTTTGATTATTTTATAAAAGAATGATAAAAAACGTTTCATTTGATAAACCTAAGTTCAAAATATTTTTTTACACTGCACACATTTTTTTTCAAAAATGGAATAAACAATTCATTTGGTGTAATTTTTACATTATTTGTTGAATGATTTGATCTTTTTATGACAAAATGAAAACAGTTCTTATGTAAAATGTCACTTTTTGGCATACCTACCGCGTTCTGCATCTCGACTATAATCGTGCAACTACACTATGCAACGATACGGAATTATTATCATAGTAAAGTACTCGAAAAATTTACGAGAATTTAAGTAGATGAATGAAATAGGTAGGAGGTAGGAATTATAAAGTTTTTTAACAGATTTTTAATTATCTCAATAGAGACGAAGTTGGAATATTTACTGTAGGAGAACCGGGAAATCAAGGCACCTACAGGGCTTACGACCTGTCATCGGCTGGTTTACGTGATCACTTTATGCGCTTGCGCAACGTTCACCAATTATGCCTTTTCAATGAGATCCCTATCAATTCAATTTTGTACAGTAAATATTCCAACTTCGTCTCTATTGAGATAATTAAAAATCTGTTAAAAAATATCTTTGACTCCCGACAGGGAAAAAAATCCAATGTTTGCGCATATGCAATAATAAAAATATTCGATATAAAGTTTTGATTGCAGTATATATGTACAAATTAAAATTAAATAATGTAGCTATGTTTGTATCATATGAGTCCGAGTTTCCCCATTTCTCATCATTATCCCTGACCGCAAACCCAAACTGCATTTATTTATCTTATTTCTGTAAGCCGAGAAGTTTTCATACTACATTACATTCTCTTATATTGTAGTTATATAACTACACACGGAACCAACCTTAATCTCTCACCTCCATTTACTGTACCAAATTGAAAACCTTTGATATAAAAATAATAGCCAACCAGTTCAGCTCAATTAATACCACAAACTAGGTAGGTACCTATTTGATTTATAAGTACATACAATTCATTTCCAATTGCTTTTGTAGATATATCTTTTATTTATGAAAAATATTATGTGTTAGAATTACGATTGGAGAAGAAACATGTAATGAAGGCAAATCTGTGATAATTGATTTAAGAGAAAAAAAAACATTTTGCAGAGTTGTATCAAAAACACTTTACTGTCTACCCTCTGCAAGACATCTTCTTGAGGTTTTTATCTATTAAAACATTCTAAATACTCTCATGATTGTGAATTTTTTTTCAAAGAATGTCTTCAATAGAAAATAGGCTTCTAATATAAATATGCATTCAAATTGAGCCCAAACAATGAGTTCCATAAACTAAAAAATAGCCAGAAATGATGTTATAAAAAAATATTATTTGACGTTTGAAAGTCCATTACCTAATTATTATGTAGGTACTTATAGTCTAAGAGATAGCAACGTCTAAAAAAAATCATTTTTAATGGCTGTTTTTTTTAACATTGCCTTCCTGATTGAATATATGTATGAAAAGTGTAAGTCTGGCACCTGGGAGTGGTTGCGTTTACCAAAGCGCATCCCCTTTCTATAGATGAAAATTGCAGATTTTAGTATAATTTATATATTTTTAAGTGCTTTTTGTCCTCTTATACCACTCTGTTAACACAAAAATTCTAGAATCATGTAGAAAATATTTTATTCACTAAATAAAATTAGCAAAGTTAGCGTAAAGACATTACAAATGACAAGTTGTAGGTATACAGGTCCTCTATAATTAAATGATCAACTAAGGGTTTTAGTGTTCTTACTTTTATGTCAAAGTTGACTCATAGTGGCATGTCAATGTTAATTAGATGATTGCGATGAAATTATTCAAAATATTTGGGACAAGGTGGCCCTAAGATATATATGAGAGAGGGGTAGGTGGTTGTTTTACAATGCCTTCGGGTCTAATAAATACGGTGGCCCGCTTGTCAAAGACCGCCCTGAAATATTGAAATGTCCCTATGGAAAACCGTCCATACTACACTGGAACTTGATAATAACTCTTTTAATGTAAGCAATAACAAGCGGTAATCATTTCGATGTATTTTATTACTCGCGTGAATTTTGATGTTCTCTTTCTTTTATCGTTTTACGCGATAAACGGATAATAAAAATACGAGGAATTATCACAAATGTAGTGTGGATTTTTGAACTATTGTAAAATTACGCGATTTTGTCATACCAATGGTGATTTAATTTTTCATTTTCAATTCATTTACAAAACAAACAATATCACAATTAAAATTTTATAAACAATTGGTTTTATTATTTATTCCAAATTCGAATAATATTATATCATCATTTGATGATAAAAATAGAAAATACTCCACCTCAGGTAACTTGGCATTCTCGTGAAATAATAATGTTACCATACCATACCATACCATCACGCCATTTCCCTATTTGGGGTAGGCAGAGAGAACCGAACGCCAGACTCCTCTCTCTTGACATACATTCCTCGCTTCATTCACGTCCATACACACTCTTCTATTATTCTTACTTCTAACATCTCCATCTTTCAAAATCCCATTTATGTGGTCGTGCCAACTCTTTCTTGGCCAACTCTACTTTTCCATTCCTCTTTTATCAGCCTTGTATACTTTTTTGTCAGACGGTCATCACTCATTCTTTCTATGTGGCCGAACCACCTTAGGGCATTTATTTTCATCTTACTTACGATATTTCTTTCAATCATACATTCTCGTCTAATATCCTCATTTCTTATTCTATCATACATCGTTTTACCACACATTCGTCTTAGTGACCTCATTTCAACCGCGGTAATTCTACTTTCATGCGTCTTCTGCCATGTCCATGTCTCACTAGCATACATTAGAGTCTCTAATGTAAATAATAATGTTACCGTTCATTATGTCTGCCACTGGCATTATTCCAAAATCGTTTAGCCGTAATTTAGATATTTTAGATTTTTCGAAAAAATAAAAATGCAAAAACGGTAATAATGAACACAAGTAAGATCGTTAAAGATTTTTACTCTCCACTACCAACTATGGAATAGTGGAGAGTCATGATTTCACAATTTTTAAGCGTATTTTTTTACATCAATTTCTCAATGGGTATCATGTAGAGAGTGTATACTTTGAGTTTCATCGTGATGTTTTTGTGTGTATGCCGTGTGCCGTACACAAATTTGAAAATTTGTGTCCTCTGTACAGCCCAAACCAAATGACTGATGAACTTCATATTGATACCATATGTGTGAAGTACATAAACTTAGAGCTGATTAGTTTTCCATAGACAACAGTTAATTATTTCTCTATGATTTCATCTGTTAAAACTTTAAAAATGCTCTCACGACCTGGAAATTTGAGATATTTTCATTTTATTTGAATTATTTATGCAAAAAAAAGAATTTTCACAAAACTGCATTCAGAGTTTGCCAACCTTAAAAGAAAAATATATATCCTTTCAATAATTATGTTTCTATTAATCAATATTTTGTATGAAAAATATATAGGAGAAATTTTATGTTTAGCAATGTTTAGTTACATATTTGATTTCATATTGATATTAGAGTGTAATATTAGCAGGGAAGCTTCATTGTGTAGTGGAGAGTTTATTGTTGGCCACAACCCACTCGTTTTGAATGAGTAGGGTTAATATGTAGTATAGAGACCTCCTTAGAGCCTAAGTATCTGGATAGGTGCAATATTCCCAATTGAAAGCTTGAAGATGGGTTTGTTGCAATTTATTTTGTAATATTAAATAATTCACAACTTCATAATAGATCTGTTTATTCTTTTGAGTGTATAATGATAATAATAAGTGAGTGTTATTATTCGTAGTGATTAATTGTTATTAATATCATTGGTAAATCGGCCATAAAAAATATTTGGTTATATTAACAAAATTGCCTTTACCAAAATTTTTATATTTTGTTACTTTTTAATATTTAGGTGTAAATATTCAGTTATTTTAAAATAAGGTATTATATATAAATCACATTGTTTCAATGATTCTAGAGTTTTCGTGTTTACAGATTGGAAATCCATTTTAAATGAATAAATAAATAACTTTGTATATTTCCACAATATTTTTTTTATATTAACGACTGAACGTTTTCGCCAAGCTGACTTGGCATTTTCAAGATCCAAACGAAAGTAAAACAAAAATTAGCAAATTTCAACTTCACTCATCATTTACAACGTTGTCACATGTGTGGGCGGAGCTACATTAACTCCACAGCGTTGCCAAATATGTGGGTGGAGTTACAGTAATTATACAATGTTGCCATTATGTGGGTGAGCTTATGTTTGGAGAAGTGGCGATACCTTTGGTATCTGGATGTTAACAATGTTGCCTTTTTTATTTTTATTAATTTCTAACATTTCTAGAGCGTCAAGTTTCCATCCTTTATATTCTGAATGCAAAACCTCTACATTTCCCAAACCAAAAGAATGATTATGTTCTATGCAGTGGTCCGCCATTTCTGAATAACCAGACAGTCTCCTAAATGCTCTATGATGCTCAAGGAAACGCTGTTTTATAGATCTCCCAGTCTGACCCACATAAATGGCATCACATTCTTTACAATTTAATTTATACAGTCCACTGCTATCCATTCTATGTTCTCTATCCTTATTGTTAAACAAGAGTTTCTTTATATTACTATTATGTAGTGTAGAAAGCTGATTTAAAAAAAAATTGTATTGTTAAATAATCTGTCTGACATATTAACCAAATAAACTCCACCCACATATTTGGCAACGCTGTGGAGTTAATTTAGCTCCGCCCACACATGTGACAACATTGTTTTAATTAAATTCCCAGAACTTGCATTTTAGGAGAAACCGTAAGGTGAAGCAGGCAAAGAAGGCGCTTTTGAAAGGAACTTAATGTGGAAGAATCCAGATAGGCTCCTCAAAACCGCAATTTGTGATATACTAGAGGGTCGGCGGCCACTAGAAAGATCACCAAAAAGATAGAGAAAGATTAGAACAACTTCATCACACGACCTATACTGAATACCTTGAAAAACATAAAAACTTTGTTAGCCAAGAGTGAGTTTATTGATGAATAACAACTGCCAATTGGAAAAATTTTGGGAAAGCAATACTTTTACTTTTCCTTTTGCGTCTTTTATAAATGTAATATTCAATCATCAACGAGTGTCAACTTAAAAGATTTGAATAAAAAAAAATAGAATAGCAATATAACATTGACATGCATGAATGTGTATATTTGAATAGCAATATAACATTGACATGCAAGAATGTGTATATTTGAATAGCAATATAACATTGATATGCATGAATGTGTATATTTGAATAGCAATATAACATTGACATGCATGAATGTGTATATTTGAATAGCAATATAACATTGACATGCATGAATGTGTATATTTGAATAGCAATATAACAATGATATGCATGAATGTGTAAATTTAAATAGCAATATAACATTGACATGCATGAATGTGTATATTTTTTTGAAAAATAACTATTATTTCTCATTTCTTCTTCATAAATCAACTACTCGACATTAATTTTATTTAACTTTGTTTAAACAAACAGAATTATAGATTGTTTTTCTTTTTAGTTATTATTGTTTTTGACACGTTTTATGCGAAGCACATCGTCATTTATACTCTAGAAAGTACCATTTCTCAAGACCAACTGACTTTTAAAATATGTATATATCAAGAAATATCTTTTAAATACTGAATGAAACCTTCAATTTTTATATCAAAAGATGGAAAATTAGATTTTTGTCGAGATAATTTGATTTTATCTCAAGTACAAATTCATTTTTTATAAAATAAATTCATACTTATATCGGAGTTATCTGAGGTGGCATTATATAGGTAGGTATCTATATTATGGGGAAAATCACGATAAAAGGAAAAGCTCAAATAAACTGGCAATATGTATTGCCAATTTTATTCGGGATACAAATCTCATTTGTTCCCGTTTCTTCCACTTCCTATATCGCCACATCCTTAAAATTTCCACTCATATGTACCTAACTAGTAGGAGAACCTTGCGTCAAAGAAAGTCTATCGCAAACATAATATACTTAGATTCTATTATACAAACATTCCTAAACGAGATTAGTTCGCTTTTGCCTACATTTTCATTGTCTGGCGAAAGTTTAGTATTGAAATCATAAGCAATTTCTTAACTCTTATATTTATCCACGTCTCTGGAGCACACAATAATGTTTTAGTACAGAATACGGACCTATCATATTATTCTGTTTTCATTACTGAAACTCAAGGGGTGGAGAAAAGTTCACGTACTGAAACAATGAACTTTTCTTGTGGTTCGTTTGTTGAATCAGATATTCCAGTATAAATATAATATACATATTATGTAATGTAATTTTTTTTTCACACCTTTATCACAAAGACTTTTATGAAGATTACTGCTGCCCAGCTAGGTAACCCTGTTCTAGGGCTAGCAGTTTTAAATAGTTATGTATTTTGTCTATTCCAAAAAAAAAAATATTAAAGCGGACACCAGACATGACAACACAACAAATTACAATATTACATAGTTACTTATATATAAAGATGGCATATAACGCTAAACTTAGTGACTGAAAACATGATATATTAAAACCGCCCAATGCACTATGAAGTTACGCGTTGGTAATGGTAAATATCGCGTGCGTTAAAAAAGGTTTATAAGTGATTTTAACTATCGTAAACCCCAAATTTGGTGATTTTTTACATTTTAAGAACAAACCTTAGTTGAAATGAAAAAACTTTATTGGTCATTCACTTTGATTTTATGCACTCTTTAAGTGTATAAAAGATTTATTTCTCTACAACACATGGTTATAGAGAATTTAATATTATTATGTAGGTATATTTATTATTTTGTTTTACGCCTTTTTTAGTACATAAATACATACCATCACGGTATCTCCCACAATGTGAAGTGACCAGTGATGTGTGCTGGTGTGAATGAACTTATAAAAGGAAGCACGATACATACGTGTAATGCCCACACACTACTATCTTCTCACCTAAAAAGGCTCTACATTCAGAATGTATGGTGAACCTCATTGCTGAACTACGTGAGATGTTATTGTTGCCTGTTGTATTTTAGTTGTATGTACCTATTTAAAGTAAGGAAAAAAACGGAGCAGTTTTATTTTTTTATATAGCTTCACGGGCAACTCGCGTTATTGGATGCGTATTAAAAATAATTTAACACGCACCTAATGACAAGTAGCCAAATTTCGCAGACATACGATATTTATCGTCTCATAGATCCAGACTGAAACCACAATTAAAAAGTGTGTCTCCATCGGGAATCAAACCGGGACCTTTGAATCAGCAGTCAGATACCTAACCAACTGAGCCACAAAGGCCGACACGAGGTACACGTATTGTATGTGTAAAATAAAAATAAAAATATATTTTGTTTTTTTGGTGACTAAAAAATATTTATTATAATATGTCAGAAGAGTGTGTCTGACCGCTGTTACAGTGTGTATCTATGCTCACTATATGTAGTGATAAAGGTAAGATACCTTGAGAAAATAGAAATTTTATATGTCAACGTTATGGTATCTATGAAGAGTTTCATTTTCGTTGTCACTCACTGCGATGCATTTAACATTGTATTTTTTTGCATTAGAAAGTTCAACGTTTTTTCTACATTTTAGACATTTAGTAAAGGAATCACAATTTGCACAGCGATTAAGCGATTAATTATTTATTGCATTTTTCAAACTGAAATTCTAAGAGTTGAATATAAATTTTACTGTGTTATGTTTTGAGTGATATTTTAAATAAGCATTTTTCTCAGTGCGATTCGTTCTCAGTAAGAAATTATGTGTACCAATCAATTTCTTGTTTAGAGTAACAAAGTTTAGAATAACATTTTTTTTCCATTCTTCAACAATGTGATGATACCTTAATGCCTCGCTCGACGGTGACTTGTCAAACGCGGCAAAGTTCAGCTACAGGGTCATCATATTCTGGTGTGGCACCCCTCAGATCCGTAAGGAAAGAAGGGGTGCTAACGCTAAGCATCAGATGTGGTGAAGGCCCATTTTTGAATCACCAACACAAGTTCTAAGGTGCGGGGGGAAGCCCCCTCACAGCGGTTTGTCAGTACTTGATCCAAGGTTCGATTCGGTGGGGCCCCGTGATTGATGTTGGCCTCTTAGGGGCAGCGGTATGAAATATGCCCGATAGTAGTTCATTGTGAAGTCCGACGAGCAGCTGCTCAGGGGATAAACAGAGCTCTAAAATATTCCCAATGGAGTGTGGCAGGTGAATGCTCTCTCTTCTCTGTGAAATTTAGTTTTACACCTAAAGTAAAAATTAATTTCATGGTGAAATTCGACTATTGTATAACGAGAACGTGATATCTTGTAAATTTTAGTCATTTGTTAAACTAACCGTAGCCAGAAACCGTACCACACCGAACTATCGAGTCCCCGGCAAAAATCCAAAAGGGCGTCCCAAAAGACGGTGTAAGCGCTTGGTGGCGAAGGATATGCGGGCATGAAATGTCTCCGAGGACGATGCTCAGGATAGAATGAAGTGGAGGAGCGCAGTAAGGAGAGCTGACCCCACCACCATGTGGGATTAAACCTAAAGAGGAGAAAGTGATTTGTTTAACTAATCATCATATCGGGATAGTGCATTTGATAAAAAAAAAACAAAAAAAAGATGTTAGTACCTACTAAAAGTGGTGGACGTTTAAAACCGAATCACGCAATTTCCGATATGTCTGAAGTAATTCTAAATAATGCAAAGGTTTGAGATACAGAAAAATAAAAACAATATTTTTTTTAAAAAGTTATAAAAGTATACATGTATTTATATGACATTCTTTTTCTCTAAAAAGATACCACGAAACATATTTAATAATATGAAGTGCATTGCTGATGGTACAAAGTAATCCGTTAGTACAATGCGCCCCTGAGGTGGTTTCACAAAAACGGCGCTATATAAATAAGCCAATTTTATTATTATTTATAATACAGACTGCGATATCTCCTCAAGAAACGCACAAGATAAAACATATGATCCGTCTCAAGATCCGTCCGAAACACATTATTAGCATTAGTATCATATATTTTACAAAGTACATACATAATACAAGAATATTATTTACTTACAACTAACCTGTATACTGTCCATATTGCATCATTTAACAAAGGTAATCAATCCATCTTAATAATTTCAAACACAAATCTAATTTTGTATATCCCATTCAATTGTCAAAACAAATGAACAAAGGGATAGTAAGATTATCAATCTAAATGATGAAATTCGACAAATGCATTACTGCTAACTATGATAATTCGCATAAGTGAATAATGACACACATTATCTTTATATATATAATTCTTCTGTACGTGTGTATGTCACTGAACTCCTCCTAAACGGCTGAACCGATTTTGATGAAATTTTTGGGGTGTGTTTGTGTGAGTTCCAGAATGGTTTAGATTCACAAAATGGAATTTAAAACATTAATATAATAAAAGAAAAATAAAAAACATGATTTTTATAAATATAAATTACAATAGGTGGCGCTAATATCAAATTGGCAATGTTTGGTTTTTTCCATCTGACAACACTAAGAAATCTGTCACTTGCGTCGTAGTTTGGCTTTTTTGACATTTAAAGTTCTTTTCGCTCTGTTTCGGCATTTTCAATATTTCAATTATATAGGTACTGTGCATGGAATTTTAATTTCTATTCACTGTTTCGTTAATATTAATATTTCAATTCGTTCGTTTCCGTGTCTAGACCATATATTATGCTGTACCTACCTATTGCAATTATATACGAAATGACAATCAATCTAACCTCAAAGTGTTTAGCGGCTCATCGAATAAGAAAATGTAAGTTTGCTCAGCGAATAATAACATACATAATATGATTCAAATATATGATACATATATTTTTTTGTTTCACAAATATGTAGTTCCGGCAGGACAACGTCTGTAGGGTCCGCTAGTTAAGTATATATTATTGCAGAAACAGTCATATTCTATGCAGGTAGGGTTGCCAGATGGAAATTTGAAAAAGGAGGACAAGCAGAATTAAAAATTAAGGTTTTTCCTTCACAAAAGGATGACAATCGCTAAAAAAAACTAACCACCATCATACACCATACTTGTCGATGGCAAAACCGATAGGAGAATTTTCGTCGTCTGAATTTTTTTTTAAACTTCAATAAATCTAAAATTCCCTGTAAAACTTATAGTTTGTCATTAGATTCTGAATAAAAAAGTTACATAATGTACTGAGACACTATTCAAACAATAAAATAAGATTTTTTAATATTCACTTTATTTCAAACATCATTTTTTGAGAGAAGTTCCTGATTTTTAACAAATAAATAGAAAAATCTTCACAATACATGATTTAAAATTATATTGAGTAAGAATCAGCGCAAAAGGAGAAGATACAGTAAATAATGGAGGACAGGAGGACAATTTATAAGAATGGAGGACATGTCCTCCTTTAGGATACCATCTGGCGACCCTATAATGTTGGTAACTAGTCAATACGTAGCACACCGACATGTATGGAATTTGAAATGCTACCTACGTATTGAGAAAATTCTTAGTACGTTTAATAAATTCGGGCATTAGTGTCTCCATTTCCATACCCTGTTCTGTATTAAAACACTTGCACATTTTTTACTTTAAACTCCTTATAAAAAAGTTTTTGTTTCGATATTATGAATCATATATATTAACTTAATAATGAATATTTATTTTCTCTTTTCCTGGACAAAATAATAATGTAGGTACTTAGTATTATACTAATACTCACTGTGGAATCAACAAAAGCCCATCCTTTCGTTTCCAGAATGGCAATGCTAATAATTTCCTATGGAAATAATTTTGTTTCTAATTTACCCAAAAGAAAATAACCCTCATTCGAATTTGCGGTTTCATTTTGAGATTACCAAGGTAATATCATCCCCCAGTTAGCTTTCTCATTAAAAACAACGTAGATAGCAGGTATGTATACATGTTAGTTGAATAATTCTACCTTCACCTATCCGACCAGGTTCAAAGAGAAAACTTTACTCAATAACGTGAATGTCACATTTTGTGTCAGGTTGAGTAGATAAAACACATAATATGCAAGTATTTTTGTGATCAGAGAGAATATCTCATTCGTGTATCCCTTTCATGTAATATAGTAAAATTATTTATGGTAGAGATATTCAAATACCTTGGAATGCTAAGCTTAGAATTTAATGTCAATTTTTTTTTATTATCTTGTCTGATGATCAGCACATATTCTGTGGATGTCTCTAGCATTTAATTATTTGGTTATCATTTTATTAAGCGATGCCATCTCATACGATGGTATAACATATTCTGCGATGGTATAACACATTTTTTTAAATTATCTTGTAATGATCAGCACATATACTGTGGATGTCTCTAGCATTTAATTAT
This sequence comes from Molanna angustata, assembly GCA_963576475.1. Classification (NCBI taxonomy): domain Eukaryota; kingdom Metazoa; phylum Arthropoda; class Insecta; order Trichoptera; family Molannidae; genus Molanna; species Molanna angustata. The sequence continues at coordinate 12,354,393 of OY754973.1, forward strand.
TTGGTTATCATTTTATTAAGCGATGCCATCTCATACGATGGTATAACACATTCTGCGATGGTATAACACATTTTTTTTAATTATCTTGTCTGATGATCAGCACATATACTGTGGATGTCTCTAGCATTTAATTATTTGGTTATCATTTTATTAAGCGATGCCATCTCATACGATGGTATAGCACATTCTGCGATGGTATAACACATTTTTTTTAATTATCTTGTCTGATGATCAGCACATATACTGTGGATGTCTCTAGCTTTCAATTATTTGGTTATCATTTTATTAAGCGATGCCATCTCATACGATGGTATAACACATTATGCGATGGTATAACACATTTTTTTAATTATCTTGTCTGATGATCAGCACATATTCTGTGGAAGTCTCTAGCATTTAATTATTTGGTTATCATTTTATTAAGCGATGCCATCTCATACGATGGTATAACACATTCTGCGATGGTATAACACATTTTTTTAATTATCTTGTCTGATGATCAGCACATATTCTGTGGATGTCTCTAGCATTTAATTATTTGGTTATCATTTTATTAAGCGATGCCATCACATACGATGGTATAGCACATTCTGCGATGGTATAACACATTTTTTTTAATTATCTTGTCTGATGATCAGCACATATACTGTGGATGTCTCTAGCTTTCAATTATTTGGTTATCATTTTATTTAGCGATGTCATCTCATACGATGGTATAACACATTCTGCGTCTGGTTGATACTTTTTAAAAACTACCATTAGTTTGTTGAAATATTTTATGAATTGATTAAAATTATTTATTATTATCGGTTCACGTACATCAGTGTATATAAAACAAAAAAAAATTATCTGAAATATCTAATTTGGTTGAACCAAGTTTGTATACTCAAATAATTTTAATAATTCATGTATTAAGACTACCACACCTTACTCTACATACGAAAAACATTGGAAATAGAATGCCTAGATGACTCCTCCCAAAAAAGTGGAATAATAGCTAGGTTTCCCACATTAAAAGATGGAGCAAATTACGCACAAACATGACCTAGGGGCCTACAATCAGTAAAATAATAATAACAATAACATTATTTTAATTTAGTAAAACCGTAATTATACATATATTTATACTTCTTCCTGTTTCCCTTATTCCTTGTTTCTTGCTTAATATCCCATATTTTTTTCTTCAATTTAGGTTGCAATTAAAGTAAGGATATATTTTGCATAATGATCTTCAAAGGTAAGTCAAAACAAAATTATCATTGTTTCTTTATTATTTAATACGTGTACCTACTCACTTTTTGAAAAAAAAAATATAAACAAAAATAGAGACAAAAGTATCAATAGTGAATATTTTATAATCTAAGAAAAAAATTGAATAATTTTAATTGTTTCTAACATCTCAATTTTCCGAAAAATTTATGTTGGAATATTGAAAATAATTCTCAGAGATAATTACGTATTATGTAAATGTCATATATAAATATATGTTTATGCAAATTATAAAACAATTTCAATATCATAACTAAGTCATAATCAATTTAAATTATGTCATTATGTATTTCATAGAAATGTCTTTCAAATAAAAAGCCCAAAAGAAATATTGCAATAAAGTATCTGCGTTGATTTTCTCTATGGCTTTTCAATACCATTCGCATTGTGCAGGTATATATAATATATGTATCTAGTGGTTCACAATATATTAACGGTAATGGAACTAACTCTTTCATGCCACGAAATGCAATGACATGAATGCATTCGGAAAATTGATCGTACACCACTAGTAACAACTGTTGAAAAGTAATAGTACCCAAGGACATTTCGACATTATTTAATAATACCTATGTTTCTTCGGGTTTCACAAAATTTATTCATTGGTATCGAAATATGATTTAGTTAATTGATAATTAAATTTTACATATCACTAGACAGCATTTTTTTTTAAACTTTTATACGTATTTGCTTCTCCCGACACAGGGTATTTCTAATGGAAGAAGTCCGGAACAATTTGCCGACGTCTCTGATGCCGACACACTCACGAATGTCGAATGAGTGAAATAAATATAAAACATCTTTAGTAAAATTGTAGTCATAATTTTTAACTGTAAAAATTCAAAAAACTCTTTTCAATCTTGCGAAAATCTTTAATTCAAGAAACACAGTCTTTAAATATAAGAAACTAATTCTTCTTCTTCTTTGTCAGCCATCTCTTCACTGCTGGATGTAGGCCTCCTCCGATGAACTCCATCTCTCTCGGTCCTGTGCTTCCCCCAGACAACCCCTTCCCTCAACCGGAATAATATCGTCGATCTACCGGTCTTTTATTTTCCCACGGTCTCCATTTTAGTATTCTGGGTGTCCACCTCTCGGTACCCTGTCTTGCAACATGTCCTGCCCCCTGCCATTTCAACTTTGCAACACGGTCTGCTATGTCAACGACTTTTGTTTGGCGTCTGATTTCTTCATTTCTTATTTTATCCCGGAGGCTCACTCTTAACATTTGCCGTTCCATAAGTCGTTGCGTACATTTCAATTTGTTTATTGCGTTGGCAGTTGGTGTCATTGTTTCCAATCCATATGTTAGCACTGGGAGGATGCATGTTTCACAGACCTTTCTTTTCAAATTCATCGGAATGTCTTTGTTTTTCAGGATGACCGAGTTAACCGAAGGCCGCCCAACCTAGTCCAATTCGTCTGGGTATCTCTGCTAATTGATTTTCCTTTCTCAGTTTTATTTTGTGCCCCAGGTATACGTAATCTTTAACGGCTTCAACTGTGTTGTTATTAATTTTTAAATTGATGTTGGATGGGCTCAGGATTTTGGTTTTCGAAATATTCATCTCTAGGCCTACCTTCATGGAACCATTATGGAGTTCTTTTATCATAACTTTCAATTCTTCTAGGTCGTCGGTGATAAGCACAATGTTATCTGCGAATCGATAAGAAACTAATAAAATATTATAATTCAAACTAAACTTTGTTGGTTTTTTCTTTGATATTTTTATTTCACACCAAATTTCAAGAACTACCGTTCTCATCTTCTGATGATTTAAATCTAAAACTACTTAGGTGTGGCGTGCAACAGTGTCATGGGGACAGCGGGAGGTGGGGATGAGGGAGGGGGTGGAGAGTGAGGGATAATAATAGTGAAGTGTAATAATAGATCAATGAAGTATAATAAATAAATAAATAATAAGTAAATAAATAATAAATAATAAATAATAAAATAAATAATAAATAAATAATAAATAAGTATAATAAGTGTATAATAAGTGTAATAATAATAATAATAAGTGTAATAATGGATAATAATAGATCCCGTACAATGAGAAAATTAATTAACAAGAAAATACAAAATATAAGAAATAAACAAAACACAAAAATTATAATCTATCAAGTATGGATGTTTCCACAAGTGATTTAAGAATACAACACTTAACTAGATAAGTCAACAAAATAATTCTCTAAGTTTTTTGACTTCAAATTCCAAAGTCCACTACTCAATACAAATCTCTTACACGAGACTAAGGTTAATTACGAGATATAAATTTTCTTGAACAAATCGACAGTTGGATTAGAAATCCACAAAACCATAAACAATCGCAAGGAAATAATAAACAACCAGACACAACCCGGTTAGACCTCCTCCCAGAATAATCCACCCTCACAAACAGGTCAAATGTTTAAGAAAAATTATTGTGATGAAAGACAAAAAAAGATCAAAATTTATTTAAAACAATTTTACATTTCTTCATTTTCATTGTTTTCTATATTTTCATTGTTTTTGTTTTGATTTACCTTATTTTTCATTGCTGTGTTTTTTATTTGATTTATTCTAATTGTTTTGTTTGTGATTATTTTTCTTCACTGTAGCAATTTTATTGTTTTGTGTAAGTGTATACCTATTTTAATTGTTGAATAACTGTTATTGCAGCGTACAAGAGGATCTTGCACTGACAAACTGTTTATACAGTTTAGTCCAAAAATAATATATCCTTATGTAAAATTAATCAAAATAAATTTTACATATTTTAATATTTTAATAAATAAAAAAATGAGGACATTAAAAAGTTGAAGATAACCCAACACTTCACTATTATAATTAATGTTCCCGTTAGGTCATCTTCCACCTCTTCCCATACCTTCAACTCCCACTATAACCATGACACCGCCGCATACAACACATAATTATTTTTAGTTTCACCTCACCTGAAGAAGTTAACAGCAGTTCATGAAAGTATTGGTTGTGTAATAAACAGAACAGTTTTTATTGGTTTTTTTTATTAATGTCCACACTGTAAACGACTCTATATAAGACCATTTTACTATTTGCATGTCACACATGAGATCCAACTGTCGATGTGGATAGTATGCATAATTGAAGAATACGTACCAAACTATATATATACAAAAATTATTATAATTGACATATTACATTTATGTACCTACACTAAAATGATGAAATTTGGTAGACATATTTGAAATGAAAAATCGGAAAAAAATATCGATTCGTAGTCACATTGAAACCATTTTAGTTATCAAAACTATTCGCATATGTATTTGGTATTTATTTGGTTTAAGTTTTTTTAAGAACTTTATTAAGAAATAAGTTTTATTAAGAATTAAGTTTAAATACTAATTTTATGAATCTTAATGAACACTTCCTTGCACCCTGCGCAAATGGCGAGTTTATTGCCATATGGCAAATTCTTCCAACTAACCAATGTTTCCAGCCCAGAGAGGCAATGTTTGCGTGAGAAATGAATTTAAATAAACATACCAACAAGATGTTGGAAAAAGTGTACATAAAAAAATGTACACTTTTATGTAGTGATGTACATAAAAAATTTCAAATCAATAGATCATAAAAATATATCAAATAGAATGCAATAAACTCAGACTAAATGATATGTATTGTTATATTCGTAGAACAAAATGACCAAAGAATACATTAGAACTGCGAAATTGTGCTTCGAAAAATATGTTATCCCATAATGTTTGCGTATTTTTTTCCAAACCATCTTAAAAATATTTCAATAATATTTTTCATCCATATTTTGTCCAATATCCAAATTACGTCGATTTTATGTAGGAAATTATTTTCAACGGCAGATAAATTTTGTATTTATTATTTAATTAAAATGAAAAAGGTCTGCGCAGTACATGCCCAATTTTGTCATATTCTCAATAATTTCTTATAAAGTGTTAATTAAATTTCCTTTTTAATTAACGGCTATGACTCGTCTGAAATAACGACCGAAACATAATTAAAAATTAATCAAATTACATATTTGTGTAGACCGTCGGAATCCAGAAAATGAACGTTACATAAATGATTACATTTAAATTAGATTCGAAATTCTTTATCAAACATAATTTAGGTAACGATCTTTTGGAAAATTCAAAGAGGACGGCTGAAGCAGTGAATTACAGAGTATATTTTAAAGGTCATTTTTAATATTACAACCACACTTCATAAATGAAGAAATTACTTCCCTTAGTTTCCAGCGTCGGGCACTTCAAAATTTGAGTAAAAAGGCGCCCGCGCCCCAACCCCTATTGTAATAAATTTATATTTAAACAATTATTAATTTGGCCATGATTGCAAATGAAAAACAAAGGAATCACAATGATATTGCACGTTTTTGTCCGTCATCAATAAGTACAGACGATTTCATTTTTATAATATGCACTATTATAATAGGTACGAGAGATGTAATGATAAATGACAACAGATGGACGAAGAGACTGGTGGAATGGAGACTGAGAGGCGACAAGAGACCACAAGGGCGACCACCTAACAGATAGATGGAAGATTTGTTGGACCACAGTGGATGGGAGTCGCACAGGAACGGGAGGAGTGGCGGAGACGGGAAGCCTATGTCCTGCAGTGGGCAAACACAGGCTGATGATGATGAATGTTAAATGTAGGTACTTATAATAATACGAGAGATGTAAAGTTTTCGATTAATCATTTATGTCTGGCTGTTTTTTTTTTTATATTTCAGAGAGGGAAAAAAATGTAGTGACATTCAAATGACATTCATTATTATCTTTCGTTGAAAATAAAAAATAACAATAAAAAAATGGTAGATAATATTCAATCAAACACATTATACAATTTCAAATTGTTTTTTTTTATTTATGTATGATTTTAATTTCTGATTTTACCACTTTTTTCCTGTTGCCAACCTCAGGTTTTCTGTGAATTGTTTTGTTCAGTTTCGGCTCTCCAAATTTAACGACGCTAGGTACAAGTTTATTTTTAAAACCCGCAATGGACCAATCCTGTCCCTGACAGAAAATTAATAATGAGAATTCTTTCTCTATCGATGAACTAACCGGGAGTAATATAATTTTGTCTTAAAATGAGAAACCGCAAAATATTATAATTTTCCTTTAAACTCGAAGTTCGCTTTGATCAAAATTGATATTGTCGTTCATTATTCTTAGACCTTTGTATAGAAAAATCAACAGAAAACGATACAACGTCTCTTTGTAAATCTTCAATCGAGATTGATTTATTTACCGAAAATAAAATATTCACAACTGTTTCCGCCTGTCAATTGCACAAAGTAGATAAAGGGTCAAAAATAATATACAACTTATTTTATTACTCAATCATAACGGTTCACTTCCTCGACTTATTTCTTCCCTTAAAATATATACTTACAAACATACCATCACGGCATGTCCTTCACGGGGTAGACAGAGAGAACCAAACTCCACTTATTTCTATCTTGACACACATTCATCGCCTCGTCGACATTCATACGTCGTCTTATACATGTTCGTCTGTTGTTAACGCTTCTAACATTTCCGTCTTTCAAAATACCGTTCACATGGACGTGCCATCCTTTACTTGGGCGGCCCCGACCTCTCATTCCATTCCTGTCTGCAATGCATATTTTCTTCATCGGGGGTTCCTCATTCATTCTCCCCATGTGGCCAAACCATCTCAATGTGTACACTTTCATTCTATTATTAACATCTTTCTTTATCTAACATTCTTTCCTTATGTCCTCATTTCTGACCCTGTAGTACATCGTTCTAATACAAATTTTTCTTAGCGATCTCATTTCATTGACATTTAATCTGCTTTCGTGGGACTTCTCTCATGTCCAGGTTAAAATATAGATGAATAATTATTTTTATATTTATGCACGGTTACAAATGGACTCTGTAGACGATTTGTAAAAAATCTCGTATTAATTATAAGAATAATTATCACAATATTCAAATGTCCAATGTTCATTAAAGATATAACAAAATCTCTGTTTACGGTTCATTTTCAATCTCAAAAAAAATATTGTGTTTCGATTTGTAGAAATATACTTCATGGGCCAAAGATAGGAGATTGTCGTAACATTCAATTACTGTCATTGCTTTATAAGATTATTTGTAACCCACATAGGTACACAGTAACAGACAAAAGTAGCATACATAAGCAATGAGGTTTTGCCTTTTTAGGTGAGATGAGACTGGGGTGTGGGTATACACGCATGCGTAGCGATTCCTTTTATAAGGTAATGCACACACGCACACCTATGCCTGATTATCTTATACTATGGGATATGCAGCGATGGCGTGTATGTTTATATTCACTACAATAATAATATCGTTTTCCTGTCAAATCATGATCTACTGAACGTATCATACTAGAACTTCTTGGAAAAGCTTTAAAAATCTGCACTGTGAATGGGGATAGTACGCTCAACAGATTGACGGGGTAAAAAAGACGTTATTATTTTAAATATTGTGGTGAATAGTAATTGTAAATAAATCATAAAATTGAAAAAAAAACGTATAAAACACCTGTTGATTTTTCTTTCGCTCTAATAAAACCCGTATCGTGACTAAGTTGTGAAATCGTCAAGTGAAAAGATACATTAGATATAGGTACATATCTTGTGTCTGAATACATATATTATGAATGTGACATTTGAAGTTGTCGACTTTCGCGAATGTAAATGTCATTTTCCATACTCGTTTATTGCCAGCTTTCGTGTCACAACTCGCTCGCTACACAAACTCTACTGACATATTAATGAATTATTTCTACATAACTAAAAAACTAACCATATAATAGGTATATTGTATATTTGAAAATGGTTTCCGAAAAACGTGTCTCATGTGGAATATAGCTCGATATGTGAAATGAACAACATATCGTATTCGAAATATCAAAACATGATATCGATTCGGAGTAGGCAAAGAGAATCGAAATCTTTCCTATAGTGATACATAACCGTACCACATTATCATATTCGATCTTCTTCTTCGCCCTCGCCTTTGTCCCATTTACTTGGGGTCGGCTCTCCTTATTTTATTTCGCCAAACTTGCCTGTCCTGTGCCAGATCAGGTCAGCGCCCTCCCTCGCAGATGCTTTTTGATGCTCGACAGCCATGTGGCTGGTGGTCTGCCTGGTCTTCTCGCTGGAGTCTCGATGTCCAAGGCTTTATTTATCATATTGTCTGTCGGTCGTCTCAGAATGTGGCCATATCATCTCAGCCTGATCTCGACTATTTTTTCGTCTATTGGGGCCACTTTGAAACTACCGTGGACGTGGACATTCCTCACTTTGTCAAACTTTGTCAGACCCCCAGCCCACCTTAACATTATCATATTCGATGTGAGCAGAAAAATGTTATACCTACCAACAACAGTCTCCTGTTTTTTTTTTTCATTCATACCATCAATGCATATCTTATTATGTGGGGTAGGCTGTGAAAGGTGAACGAGTGTGCATTACCTTATAAAAGGAAGTACGACACACGCTTGTATTCCCAAACACAAGTCTATATATTATATAAAATAATTTATTTATTCACTTACTTATTTAACAAATTTTGGTACAGAGTATACATGTAAACAGTTTTTTGATAATACGTATGAAGTGATAAATACATTTACAAATGAAATAATAAGAGTATTATAAAAGGAAATCCTGTATGTTCTCATTATCAATAAGCCATGACTTGAGACAATTAACAAATGCGAGTAAATATTTAGAGACATAGAAACATTGATTACATATTGAATGATCTAGGAGCTACATACATAGAATGTCTTTGTGTTGATCTCTTATTGCAGATTGGAACTTTATATTATATTATTAAGGTGATCACTTGTACAATTTTGTGAATTCAACATGAACATTTCTGTTTTTTGTAGATAAATTTAAGACATTGCAGCAGTTTTCTCAGATTAAATAATTAACTCTTTAAACAATTGTTTAGTGGGATATCTGAAAAGTTTGTTGTACATTTTTTTTACTGTCATTTTTTTTGTGAAATTTCCAATGGTACAATATGACTATCTCATACTCCTCCCAATGCAATCATACCATTATTTTATATAGATTGTACCAAACTGAAGTACGTCATTTTGATTATGTCACTTTTGACAATATCGAGTAATCTTTTAAATAAATATCGAATGTGCCTTGTTTTTTTTTGCATAGGTAGTTAACATGTTTGTCCCATTTAAAATTAGAATCAATAATAATACCTACATATTTGGCGGAGTTTTCTGTCTTAATTAAACTCTACGCATTTGCGGCAACTGTTATCATAGTTATCGTTAATGGGTGGTGAACCTCATAATAATGGGTAGTGAACCTCATTCCTATGCGAGATATAATTTAGCCTCTTTTTATAATATCCTTATTTTGGGGTTGTACGTATATTAACAGTATAATATAATATATTACAATAATACACGACAATATGCAAAAGGTGAACTCGTTGACAGCCGTAAAAATAAAGATGGCGGTGTTCCAACACTTCATTATATACATTCAGTTTTTGTTGTTTCAACAAAAGTAGGTATCTGTAATAGTATAGTTAAAACACTTTGATTTCATATAATTGTTCACAATTGAGTCGTTTGACGGCATTAGATTTCAATGAAACAACCAAAAGTTTAAACAATTTTATGAAATCAAAGTATTTCAACTATACTTTTACTTTAATCTTTGTTCGAGAAACACAGCCTAAGTCACTCAAGCTAACTCGCTAGCCCTCATGCTTTCACATGTCTCACACTGATATTTTTGATTATTAGGCTCTTACCTACTAGACACCCGAGACGATGCTAATCCGGCATCTCGCAGCAACTTTATAAACAATGTATCTATTTAAAAACTATTTATAGACAAACCAATGCAGTAAACTTTCTATGAGCTGTAGGTACAATGTTTTATACGTACATATTTTGTTATAAAGTTTTGTTTATTTCTTTTAAATATTTTCTAATATTTATATTTTAATTATATTTTCTATAATGACTTTAACAATTAAGGACTAAAATCAAAATAGATAAAAACTATATTATTATGGCTGATAAAAAAATTACCGAACAAATATATTATAGTTAGACTATGGAGCCGGGCAGATGTTATTCTGCCACATACCACCTTCTATGTAGACCGAATTTTATATAGACCTCATTTTATGTATTATATCAAAAAATCGTACATTTGAGTATGGTATACACTTTAGATATAGATGTTAATAGATTTGTTCAGACCGCCAGATTACACAAAGATTACACAACTTAAAAATGAATAACAACCCTTTTTTCCTATGAAAAATTCTTGAGGGGGTGTACGGAATTCAAAATTTGTGGTTATACATATTTTTACACTGAAAAAAAGTTATGTTAAAATTAACCGAACTATTGTGACTACAAAACAATTTGTTTTGTGCTACTAAATATTTTGTATGTTTAACAAAACAATTTGTTTTGTACTACTAAATATTTTGTGTGTTTAACGAAACAATACAGTCATAAACAGATAAACTTTTATTATTAATAACAAAGGTTTGGCTTAAAACGCATTTAGCCAGTTCGTTGGTCACAATTATTTTTTTCAGTGTAAATCTAAATAAAAAAAAATTATACACATATTAAGATTAGGTAAACAAATCTAATAACTGGAATTGATAAAATATATTCCTAATTTGTTTAACAATATTGAATGTAAATATTATATTAATCGACCAATTGAAAAGACATAACTAAAATGTTCCTTTATAAAATCAATAGTTTAAAATAAATAACAAGTCTAGGAAGTAAGTTGAAGCAATATTGTGACACGAATCGACAATTTCCGCAGCTACAAGGGAAGGTGAAGATGTTGAAAAGTAAAGTTAGGCGGAACTACGGAAAGGTATTTTTCACATGAATGCTACAAAAGTTGGGCCACGTCCACATTTCAGACAGTTTAAAAAGGAAATGCTTCAACTTTGTCACTCGGCGCCAACTTTACATTACAAAAATTGAATCCAGCAGGCGAGTTCATTTATTATTTAATTACGTTTTCTTGTACCGGAATATCACGTCCAAGATTTCATTTGATTTTAAATAAAAAATAAAGTGTACGACCAGCCATATTAATTTTGTACCCATAACCTGATCAAAACATAATAATTTGATAGTTATTTAGGATATTTTGTCAAAAATACGGAGTATTCTATATTCACTTACAGTGAAAGGCAAGCCTACTATTTCCTTCAAATTCCTTAGTTGGAGTTGTAGTGGAGATGATGAATAACTTTGGTTTCTTTAATCCAACTGTCGATTCGTTCATGAGAATTCAATTCTCTTAATGAATCGACATTATTAAGCCAAGATGCGTGTACGAAGGAAAATTTTGTATGGTGTAGTGGACTTTTTGCATGCTAATAACACCAACTAGAGGCCTCGCAGCATATAAGTTCCCATACATGGATTTACTCAGAATTCGGAGTAGAACATTTTGTGTGAGTTGTGTGAGTTGTGTGTGTGTGTGTGTGTGTGTGTCTGTGTGTGTGTGTGTGTGTGTGTGTGTGTGTGTGTGTGTGTGTGTGTGTGTGTGTGAGGGTGTGTGTGTGTGTGTGTGTGTGTGTGTGTGTGTGTCTGTGTGTCCGTCCGTCCCTTATAACTTTTGATCCGCTCAATTTACAGAGCCCAAAATTTCAGAATATATAAACAGTTATAGGCCTATAAAACTTTTAAACTCAGAATTGTGAATTTTTGTTTCAGTCAGGGGTTATTAACTTTTGAATTTTTACTTTATTTTTCCATATATCTCAGAAACCATAAAAGCTAGAACGCTGAAAATTGGTACAAATATAGAAAAATACAAAATCTCAAATAATTTTTTTCAAAAAAATTCCAGGGTTTCTCAAACATATTTTAGAAAGAAAAATATTTTTTTTATGATAAATTTATGAGTTTAACTGCCTATATTTCCAAATTTTTCAAAAATATCGAAAAAAGCCGAAACACCCCAACTAGATTATTTAATTTTCTATAATAACTATTTCATTGTATTAGCACATCTCAAACTTTTTTTAACAATTTTTATAAAAATTGAATTTAGTGACGACATTGCTTCATACAATTTGTATGTCAGTCGCCTATACACAATATGTAAGAAGACTTAATAGTTTGATAGGTACTTAATCTCCAAACATACATACAGAACCATCATGCTGTTTTCATATTCCTGGTAGGAAAACAGGACTGACCTCCATACTGTCCTATCTTGACATACATACCAACATGTGTTAAAATTTTCAATAATTTGGATTTATGGGTTTATAGTTTGATTCTTATTCTTCAACTATACATACTATCGCTATCGACAGTTGGATCTCATGTGTTACATGCAACTAGTATTATACATTATATATAATAACAATGTGATATACGACAACATGGACAATATAAAATATAGACAGCCGTAAGAATAAAGATGGCTGTCGCCCAACATACCTTTTGTTTTTTTTTTTTTTTTAGCCAGTCAGTATTGTTCGAAACGGCTATTTTTGCATAAAAAGCTATATGGAATATGCTGCTTATTTCTAACATGTTATTTTTGACGCTATGTTATAAGGATTACGTAAATACGCCCCGAGTATTATAACGGTATCCGCTATATTGAATCCTTGACACATATGTTACAACACGCACCGAATATTGTAACGTGGTGGAGAATATTTAACGTTTCTGCCCCCCTAGACAGAGTTTCATTAAGCTCAAGAAAAGAAACAAGAAAAGATAACTCAATTTATGGATGTGACAGTTGTCAGGTGACTTGCAACTGTCACTTTCATACATTGAGTTATCTTTTCTTGAGCTAAATGACACATTGTCTAGGGGGGCAGAATTAAATAACTTGGTGACATGCATTGCTTAGTTATAAAATTAATGACGTATAGTAAACTAATTAAGTTTTAGTATTCTACAATTTTGTTACGCGATAGCGAGCAAACGAACGTTTTATTAAAATATTGCTCTAACATGTTTTTTCTAAATTGAATTTATATTTTTTTTATTAAGGCAAAGCCACCAATAGAGACGGATTTGTTGTTACTGTTGGAAATGAAAGCAAAATCCTAATTCCGTAAGACCTCAGAGATAAAAAGAAAGACCTCAAAAAACCTCAGATTTAAAATACAAATAAAATTTTTCAAAAATTTTGAATTTCCAAACTGAATAGTGACAAGTAAATTGAATAAAAATAGAACTTTTACCTATCCAATAATTCTTTAAATATCAGCTATCTAATCGACAAGTTAGTATTACTTATATATAATAAATAATTTTGATGGAAAATTTTACGGAATTGACATTTTCTTTGATTTTGTAAATTAACCTTTGATCGGTAAATAAGTCTCATCAAAAGGTATTCTTAACAGAACTGGGGATAAAGGTTCGATTGATAATAATATTAAAATGAATAAATACTTACTCGTATTATTTTTAAGCCTTTAACCTGAAAACCCACACTGTATTTTGTTTTATACATATTTTACTATTTTATTAACACACCAGCCCGGCTGTGGAACGATCTTCCGAATCCTGTGTTTCCACCTACTTAGAACCCAGGTCTTATTAAAACCCAAATTAATATTTTCCTGAGCAGATTGCAATCTTCCCTCAACGCTACGTAGTGTGCTTCTTGAGAAGAGTATAATGGACCCAAATTCTAATAATAGATGACAATAGATGACAGTGAAGCAAGTTATGACTTTCAGATATCTGGGTGTGGAAATCTCGAGCCATAGTGACCTTTACTCAGAAGTTAGAGAACAGACCAATAAAACAGCCGCTAGTTCAGGATGTCTCAAAAATATCATCTGGCATAACAAATACATAAAAACGAATAATAAGGTCAGAATATACAAGACATGTGTTAGACATGACATACTTACGCGGTGGAGACAAGAGCTGACACGACCAGAACCAAAAACCTCCTACGAACATCGGAAATGAAGGTTTTAAGGGCTATCACAGGGAAGACGCTTAGGGACAGAATTCGCAATGACGACATTAGGCGGACCTGTGAGACCGAGGACATCATACGATGGAGTAGAACTAGGAGAAGATTTTGGAGGGACCATGTCAACAGGATGGACGCATCTCGAATCCCATCCATAGCGCCAAACGAAATCCCACCAGGGCGTCGCCTCCCCGGAAGACCACCGAAGAGGTGGAGGGATAGCTGGACCCCGACTTCACAGGAATAGCTTTCTCGAAAAACAGATCTACGATACAATATAAGAAGAAGAAGAAGAAATTCTAATAGTTCCCCGAAATAGCCATGTAAAAAATATTTTTTAGGTCTTCAAATACGAATGAGATATTCCAATTTGTTTTTAAACATACCTTTAGTTAATGAATATGTCATCCATCTTTTTACTGTATTAAAGACGCACCTATTTCTTGGGATCAACAACTTTATTGAAAATTTACTAAAGCACTTGTTTTAGTTTCACCAGTAATTTAATGTTTAGGCGCAGCCCGATATCGGTCTGTGTAAGACCATCGTCAGAGTTACAGAACATTAAATTAAAAGTGAAACTAAAACAAGTGTGTTATCATTTCTTTTTTATTTTTATTTTATTTTATTTTATTTTTTATTCAAATTGAAGCTAACAATGTATGAAGTAAAAATAAATACAGAATATATAATAACTTGCCTTAATACCCACTCCATACATCAATTATAAGCTTACAATACTATCAAAGTAACATAATGTACCGAAATTTATATTTATTTATTTTATTATGGTTCAAAGTCTTATTTATTTTTACAATTTATATTTCTACCATTTATATTTTTACAAGGTTTTTCTAGTTTTTCCAACTCACTACTCAAATCTTTTGTTTTCATTTTTCTTGGGTTCTTATTTTCAAAATATTTCTATTTAAATTTTCAATTTAAATAGAAATAGTACTTAATTTCATAACACTGCCTCCCTCTTAGTTCAGTTCGTCCCGAACAGAATTCTCTAGATGAATAAATCGGCATTTTGAACCTTCTCTACAGTGAGATGCTTTGAAAAAGTAACATGGTACACTTTTTTTTATATTTTTACTGTATCTTGGATTATAGCAGCAAACTAGAACATTAATTCCAGTATTATGAAAAATCTCTTCTATCATATTCCGAACCACTTTCCAATCCATACCATCACTGATCTTTGGAATGCCGAGCTTCATAAGATTCAACTGTAACATTTGATCCCGCATACTTCGTAGACAGTTCCACATCTGAGCATACTCTGCTCGTTCCTCAGACGTTTCCTTATTCGTCATGTAGAATAAATGCTGTTTTCCATGCTGTGAATGGACCGCTTCTCCAATCTTCAGATTCTTGGCTTTTAGCTCATATAACATCCCATACTTTCTCATGATAACTTTGGCTATACCACTAGTCATCTTCATGTCTTGAGCCACACAGTAAGCTAAAACATTATCTTCTGGGATATCGAAGAGGTCTTGCTCAATTTCCACAGTCACACCATGGCGAGTGCGTCGATAAGGAGTCATCATGAATTCCTCGAAGGTCTTTTCTTCACTTTGGACATTGCAAACTTGAGCAACTGGATTTTTTTCCTCATCCTTGTTATCACCTAAAAAGGGAGCCAGGCGATTGAAATGTACCACTCTTGGCTTCCCATTTGGTTTTCTTCGTATACGATAAACCACATCATTAATCCTTTTGATCACTTCATACGGTCCTTCCCAGGATTTCTGAAGCTTTGGTGAGTAGCCTCGTCGTCGTTGTGGATTAAATAACCAAACCAAGTCTCCAGCCTGATAACCACCTTCCACAGCTTTAATGTCGTATCGCTCCTTCATCTTGTCACTAGCTACTTGAATATTGGACCGTACACGGTCATGTATAGCATTCATTTTCCTCCGAAGATCTGACACATAATCTTCTCCAACTAGATCTTCTCCAGGCTTAGATCCATACTGCAGGTCGCAAGGTAACCGTAACTCACGGCCAAAAATCACACTTGCCGGTGTTTGCCCTGTTGTCTCATGAATTGCTGCTCGATAAGCTAATAAGAACAAGTGGATGTATTCGTCCCAATCCTTCTGGTGATCGGACACTGCTTTTGACAAAAATCTTCCAATTGTTCGATTCATTCGCTCCACCATTCCATCCGACTGTGGATGCAAAGCAGTTGTTCTCGTCTTTCGAATTCCTAATGCTTCACAAATTCCCTGGAATACGGCTGATTCAAAGTTTCTTCCCTGGTCCGAGTGTAACTCCAATGGTACTCCAAAACGACTTATCAGTTCCCTTACCAAGACTTCAGCAACAGTGGTAGCTTCTTGATTCGGTAGTGCATAGGCTTCTGTCCATTTACTAAAATAGTCCATTGCTACCAGAATATATTTATTCCCTCTTTCCGTTGTGGGAAACGGCCCCGCTATGTCAATGGCTATCCTTTCAAATGGGCTACCAACATTATACTGCCTCATTGGCGCACGCCTTCGTTTCTGAGGTCCGTTTGAAGTGGCACAAGTTACACATCTTCTACACCAATCTTTTACATCTCCATTGTAATTGACCCAATAAAAACGTTGACGAATTTTTTCTGTGGTTTTTTTAACTCCCAAGTGTCCCCCAGACACATCATTGTGAAGCAGTTTAAGAACTTCAGGAATTCTCTTCCTTGGAATCAATAGTTGTTGTCTCTGCTGTGTTCCATCTTCATTCTCCAATACACGCTTTAACAACCCATTTTCCACGACAATGGATTGCCACTGAGCCCAGTATGACTTAATATTTGGAGATAGTGAAGCTATTTCTTCCCATAAAGGTCTTTGATCATTTTCCTTCCACTGCATTACAAACTTGAGATCTGGGTCTTCCAATTGGTCTGCTCGTATTTCATCATCTTGCCAAAAATTGTCAACGACCGTGGTTCTACAAGCTATAAAAAACTTTTCCTCAGCCTTATTACAGTGCTGGCAATCCTCTGGACATGGTCGCCTTGACAGTGCATCGGCATTTCTATGATGAAGTCCGGCTCGATGTTCAGAATCATAGTCATATTCTTGCAATCTCTCTATCCATCTTGCCACTTGACCTTCAGGATTCTTGAATCGCAAAAGCCACACAAGTGCCGAGTGATCTGTCCTTAAAAGAAATTTCCGTCCATATAAATACTTGCGAAAGTGCTCAACTGACTTGATAACAGCAAGCAATTCTCTTCGTGTTACACAGTAATTGCGTTCTGGTTTCGACAATACTTTACTTAAGTAAGCAATCACGCGTTCTTCCCCATCTTGTACTTGGGAGAGCACACTTCCGATACCAACGTTACTTGCATCTGTATCCAGAATAAACATTCCTTCAGCTCGAGGATAACTCAAAACCGGAGAATTAATTAGAACCTGTTTTAATTCTTCAAATGCATGTTGGCACTTGAAATCCCATATGAATTCACTGCTTTCCTCCGTGAGTTTTGTCAGTGGCTTTGCGATGTCAGCAAAGCCTGGAACAAATCGTCGATAGTAGGTACTCAGACCCAAAAAGCTTCTTACTTCATGTTTGTCTTTAAGTACTGGCCAATCTCGAACAGCTTTAATCTTCTCAGGATCTACTGCTACTCCCTCCTCAGAGACAACATGACCTAGATAGTTGACTTGCTTTCGGAACAATATACATTTCTTGCAATTGAGTTTAAGGTTGGCCGACCTCAATCGTGAAAATACCTGTTCCAAATTTCCTAAATGTTCTTCAAAACGCTTCCCAAGTACGATGATGTCATCTAAGTATACCAAACAGGTCTCCCACGATAATCCTCTTAGCACACTTTCTATTAGTCGTTCAAACGTAGCCGGTGCATTGCAAAGTCCAAATGGCATCACTTTGAATTGCCACAATCCACTTCCTACAGAAAACGCCGTTTTTTCTCTATCCTTGGGTTCCAATCCAACCTGCCAATAACCACTCTTTAGATCCAAAGTTGAGAAGATCTTACAACCAGCCAATGTATCTAGGGTGTCATCGATTCGAGGCAGTGGATAACTATCCTTCTTAGTTACATTATTCAATAAGCGAAAGTCCACACAGAACCGAGTTGAGCCATCTTTTTTTTTAACTAACACTACTGGTGAACACCATGGGCTGCTTGATGGTTCAATAACGCTATCCCTTTCCATGTCTTGAATAATTTGATCTGCTTCCGCCCGCTTTGCTAATGGTAGCCTTCTAGGTAATTGGCGGATAGGCCTTGCGTCACCCGTATCTATTTGATGTTGAACAACATTGGTTCTTCCTTTAGAAAGACTCGCATTCTCAAAAACATCTTGATAATGAGCAATGAGGTATCTAATTTGTTTGCTTTGTTCTTTGGTAAGTTCCTTACAAGCATCTTTTACAAAGTCTTCAAGATGTTTTGGTACATCCTCTGAAGAAACTTGTGCGATGCAGGCATTTTGTGTTACTGATGAAACTGATGAACACACACTTAAATAAGCTCCTTTTTTGACAGTTACTGGATATTCATTTATGTTCATTAATCTGACTAAAATTTCCTTTTGGTTTTGAATCAGTGCTCTTGCAATTAATACTCCTTTTCCTGCTTCATTGTTGGCGTTGGACTCCACAACCAAAACATGTCCATTCGGGATAACACAGTCTAAATTGACTCGTACTAACATCTCACTTTGTTTTGGAATAGTTACAACATCCGCTGCAAGAACACGTGTAGAAAATTCCTCACGCTCTTGCACGAGAACATCTTCATCTCCAATTTTCAAAGATCGCCTCTTTAGATCCAACTGGAATCCATATTTCGCCATTATGTCCATTCCGAGAATAACTTCCTCCTCTATATTCGCCACTAGCACCTGATGATCGAAGATAGAACTACCAATTTGAAAGTTGGCATATGTCTCACCACATATAGATGCCGACTCCCCAGTAGCTGTTCGTAATGTCCATTTAGTTGGTGTAATACACTTTTTGTTATAAAGCAAATCTGGTCTCATGATTGTCATCGTTGCTCCAGTATCCAGCAAAAGTTTCAAATTCTTTCCATTTACTTTGCCATTTATAAACATACTGGTATCTCGACCACTGAATGATGCAACAACTGCAGATCTCTTTGAGGCATTGGTAATGTAGGTCAACAGTTGCCCCTTCCCATCAACCCTTTTTAGTTTTCCTGTGGCTGTTGCTGTTGCGTTGTTGCTTCATTTGGACACCGATTACGTAGATGTCCAGCTCGTCCACAACCCCAGCAGCGAAACTGTCTTTTTCTTCCTTGCAATGCCTTCATCACCTTTTCGACAATGCATTCGATGAGTTTTTGATTCTCTTCAACGGCCTCAACAACGCGGGCTTGAGCATGACCTCGTAAAGATTTTTTTATAGATTCAAATTCGAGTGCCTGGGTTAGAGCGTCACTCAAAGTTTGTGGTCTAGCTAGTTTTACAGCTTGTTGTGTCTCATTTGCCCACAATCCATCCAAGAACTTTTCTACTGCAAGGCTTTCACACACATCATCAGGAACCGTAGGGTATGCATATCTAATTAGACGCGCTATATCCGCCTCAAATTCCTGGAGAGTTTCATTAGATTTCTGATTACGATTCTTAAGTTGTGACCTGTAAAACTGTTCCATGTGCTTATGTCCAAATCGCATCTCAAGTCTCTCAATCAACAATTTTAAATCTCGTCGCTCAGCTAGAGGAATTGTCTCCAAAACTTTTAAAGCATCACCTCGTAATGATACACTCAACACTGAGGCCTTTCTTGTCATGGACCAGCCATTTATCATGGCCACTGTCTCGAACAATGTTAAATATTCTTCCCAGGGGCATTTTCCATCAAAGGTTGGCATATCATTTCGCACGCACTCCACTGTTGGTACTCTTGTATCTTCTACACACTTAAAATTTGTATCTACAGCTGAATTTTGCTCGGAATTCATTGGCGTGATTGAAGGAAGCACTTGATTCTCCAAAACTTTCATCTGTTTAGTTAATTCATTTATCTTCTCATCAAAGGTCATAGAATAATTCTGGAATTTCTTTTCTATAGTATTTGAATGCTTTTGAAGCATCGCTACTTCTCCTTTGATTTCTTTAATTTCTCCTTTTATATCTCTGGAATGTTCTTGAAACTTCTCTTCTATGTCTCTGGAATGTTCTTTTAAGACTTGACAAAGATCGTTGTTAGAGCAAGGCATTTCAAAAAGGTATGTGTCTGGATCCTCACCTACTTCTTGCATCACTTTTCTCAATCGTAGTTGAAGTGCATTTTTATTTCCTGATGTATCAGCGTCTCTCTCCTCCAACTCATGTTTTAAATCAACCACTTTCAACTCTAAAAGAGTTATTTTTTTTGATGCCATAATAAATGTCTTTATAAATAACTATTTTATTTTTTTCTTACACAAAAAATACTTGGGTATTTTAATACCCCACACCTGACACCAAATGTACCGAAATTTACATTTATTTATTTTATTATGGTTCAAAGTCTTATTTATTTTTACAATTTATATTTTTACAAGGTTTGTCTAGTTTTTTCAACTCACTACTCAAATCTTTTGTTTTCATTTTTCTTGGGTTCTTATTTTCAAAATATTTCTATTTAAATTTTCAATTTAAATAGAAATAGTACTTAATTTCATAACAATAATATTTTATAGGTACATTTACATGTATCCGTATTCTCATGGTATCACTGTGTTTATATGTGTTTTAAAAAAGGAGTTTCATCAAGAAAGGTCCATAGACAAACATAATTAAATTAAATAAGTTCCTTATTTAGTTCCGGGCAAACATTGAAGTCCAATAAATATTACGACTTTAAGTAGATACTTATTTTATTTTTCACGTGTCTTTGTACGTACCATTCAACAGGAAATGTATCATAATAGAAACATGTTCCATTCGCAAAGAAAATAGAGCAAACGTTCCAATAACCAAGTATGCATATCAATAACCCATCTAGAGTTTTTCCCCAGGCATAAAATTACCTAAAAAGAAAGTGACACACGGATAAAAGGAAAGGATGGAAAATTGACACGTTTTGCCGATAAAGTTTAGGGTATCTTTTTATTTCATCAAAATAAAATGCCTTTCATCATTCTCGCGTTTCGTTTTGATATATACCTACACCTATATTTTATGTCTTTACGAAAATATGAAAGAGAAATCAACGTGAATATATATATGTATATACTTTGAAAGGACGCAAAATTTCATTTACAATTATGGTGAAATGAATATTTTTTTTACCATTATTGATAAAGCGTTTTGTATAACATAAAACAAATAATTTAAATTTATAAAATCTATTTCATTTCATTTATTATCTTCTCTTGAAACGATAATTTTGGATTCGCATATTTTATAGTTGGTGTATTTTTATTTTATTTTTTTATTTTTTCAAATTGAAGCTAACAATAGTATATATGCATAAAAATATCAAATATAACAATTATCATCTCCATACATCAAGTATTAGATTTTTTTTTTTTTTTTGGCTTAAGGCAATTCACCTTTTAAAAAGTATTAGCTTACAGTACTATCATAATATAATATTGTATTACAAAATACAGTCATATATTTAAGATACAAAATCATATGTGTGTGTGAGGGTGTTTGTGTGTACGTATATATGTGTATGTGCATACGTGTTGTGCGTAAGTATTAATCTTATGAAATTCCTGTTTTTAATTTTTGAGCGAGTTTATGTTTTGTGTCACTGAATAGATCTATGTTAAGGGACTTCTCATATTTTATGTATGTGTTTATAATTCTGTTTATAGTTGAGTATTTCGAAGATAAAAGTGGTTTTCGAATTTTATGTCTAGTTTGACAAAATTCATACAAAATACGTAGGTATAGATAATTTTCACATCTACTAAAATTGTTATTTTTAAACAAAAACGATACGTCAAAACTGTAGCACATTAAAATAAATATTGAATGAATTTTTTTATGTTGATATGTTATAAATCGATTATGTCGATCGACAAACTAAACCTAGTAATGTTTTTTTTATCTTAAAAGCTCGATTCAAAAGATTTTAACGCATGGTATAAAAACAAAAAAAATGGCAGATCACTGCATTGCACATAATTATACATCTCATCACAATCGTATCATTTTGGTTTTCTGAAACACGATACATTTTAATTAAATTTCACAAATACGTAAAATAGTTTGAACGTTTTACCTATAAACCTAATAATACCTATTATGGTAAAAAAATAAAATATTTTTAAAGCAGTTATTTTTGTATTTCCTTCCTTATTGAATATAGGTTTAACAAAGTAAGTCTGGCAACTGGAAGTGGTTGCGTTTACCAGTGCGCATCCCCTTTCTATAGGTAAACATTGCAGATTGTAAGTCGTTTTTGTGCTCTTATACCATCCATCTGATTACAATGAAACATGGTGATTTGTTCAGCGCACAACCGGGAAGATTTCTGAAAAAAAACCTTCTTAAGTAACAGTAAGTACATACTTTACATATGTAGAGGTACAGATAACATACAAAAACAAATTATATTTGAAACATTAAAATCTTCAATTTTCACCTATAAAGTGGATGCGCACTGGTAAATGCAATCACTTCCCGGTGCCAGACTTACCTTTTTCATACCTATATTTAATGAGAAAGATTATATAAAAAAAACTCCCATTAAAAAATGATTAATCGAAAACGTTGCTATCTCTCGGACGAATATAATCTCTTCCAAAATCAAAATAAATGAATTACAACCACCCATTGATACAAAAGTAATCACAGATTCTAACAGAAGAATCTGAATGTTATTTTGCTCCAATAAATTGGTTTTTCCGATTGTTTTTCAATTCCAACTTAAACAACGTAGGATTTTACCAGTTGGTGTTCTATTTTGTTAGTTAGTTGAATGCTTTTCTAGCGGTTTCCTATAAAAGAAAGCAATGTTTACAGATAAAAGCTTTTACAAGTGTGCCTAGTGATCTAGACTTGATAAACTCTCTGAAGTTCGTAAAATAATTTTTCTTCATTTAAAATAATTCTACTTAAATCTTTTCATTGAAATATCAATATCATCTTACTCTCTTTCAAACTATTTTAGATTTGAATACGAATTAATGTTGATGATATGATTTTCTCGAATATCAAAGATTTGCTACGTAGGAAATCTTATGTCTATTTTTTTATTCATTTTAAACTAAAAGCAGAGTTCTGTAAAATATTAAGCTCGATACGAGAAATTAATTAACGAAATCATAATAACTGTTGGTTTACTATAAACCATTACGTTTCCAATAGATTCAGCATATTTTTCATCCATCAGACCAACTTTTAATTACAAAAACGTTTTAATGTGCATTCATTTATTCAAAAGAATATTTTTATTCCATCGCGCGGATTGAATCTGAAATTGTATTTTCAATGATACAACAAAAAAGGAGAAAAAATAAAACTCCTGTGCACAATCTCAACAATACAATAAAACACGACTCGGTGGTAGACATTGTTGTTCGTTCTTTCTCTCAATATTTCAACGGAACGATTGACCGTGATTTTTCCTATTCTTTCAATTCGCTTAATATCTTTCCAATCTCCTCGGACCTGAATGTGACCTTTCTAGAATTGAATACGATATTGCGTACCTGCCAGTGGTGGCGAACGCGACTCCATCCAGAGCCTGCATAATAAAGCGAAGAGCGGGTCACTGGACCATAGTGGCCTTCCACTTGAATAAATCATCTTTGGGATATGGGAAACAACAACCATCCACCATTGTTGTTTGGATTAAAACCCACCAAACGAGATGTTGCCGTATGTGCCGAAAATTGTTATCTATCCCTTCGCGACAAAAATATATATCGGAGGCTTGTGTGGTTTCTTAAAAGGCCATTGTACATTTTAAATAAATTACCACCCCCTTGACAATGGACACGAATAATAATAATATGACCCTTTGAAATAAGTATTCAGAGAAAATATAAATAGCGCGTTGGTTTCGGGGATGTAAAGCGAATAGTAAAAAGCGAATATTCACCTAAAGGAGGCAGGACAATATAAGGGCCCTATGGACCCTATAATAACACAGGCGGGGTTAAGGATAAATTGCCATCCCAGAATAATTCATTCCCATTTCAAAACAAGTTCATATTTTTTAACTTATTTGGGCAAACATAATTTGAAACCACTAACGTTCTCGTTTTTAATAAAGAACGAGGCACGGTTTCTCAAAATAGATATTTATATCGAATATTTTAATTATTGCATATGCGCAAACATTGGATTTTTTTCCCTGTCGGGAGTCAAAGATATTTTTTAACAGATTTTTAATTATCTCAATAGAGACGAAGTTGGAATATTTATTGTAGGAGAACCGGGAAATCAAGGCACCTACAGGGCTTACGACCTGTCATCGGCTGGTTTACGTGATCACTTTATGCGCTTGCGCAACGTCATGCGCTTGCGCAAAAATCGACCGTAGTGGATATTTATGTATTTCTTACTAGTGATCGTTCAGAGATCAAAAATCTACCCGTCATGGCTATATCATGGCTCGGCAACATTCGTGAGTGGACCGGCATCAGAGAGGTCGGCGAATAGTTCCGGACGGCGGCGGATAGAGATGCCTTCTAAGCAGTGATCGCCGACGCCGGGAGGACATGATATGGCACGATGAATAAGAAGATTATGTTTGCAAAACTTATCATGGGGCCTAGGTTGCGGCTCTAAGGGCCTAGGCAGTAAAGGGGGGGGTGGGCGGCCGACGCTGTTGTGCCCCCTTCAATTCTGTACTTAGAGAAGAGCAGGACGAACGCCTTTAGTCTCGCTCGGCAGTGACTCGTCAACTGTGGCGAATGTTGTTGTGTGGTTCGGGCACACCGCCGGCGCAGACGTCGGGTCAGACATCCTGTGTTGACAACGATACGTCAAATTTGACAGGTGATGATTGCGTCGGATGCCCCCGGTGTTAGCCCGCGGAACCTTCGGACGCCAACACGAGTACCGAGGGGTCGGGGACAAGCCCTTCCGACTTGAATCGGAGTGTACTTAGCGGCCGATTTCGAGACCAATCGGAGGCCCTAACGTTTGAGGTTGGACTCTTGGGGGTAGTGGTTGAACTCGCTGGATAGGAGATATTGTGTTGCCCGACGTTGCGGCTGCGTCCGGGGGTGAACAGGACCAATGAGTCCTATAGCATCACTGGCGTGGAAGTGGTATCGCGATCTCCCTCCTTATCATGTAAATTTAGTAATTATGTATATTTGCGAACGGAAATTCATATGTCGATCATGAGAACGGACATTTTTGCTAATCCTGTTCATTGCTAAGCCATACCCTACATCTAAAGTAATAAAGCAATCAATATGTTAGTGTGTGTGTGTGTGGTGTGTGTGTGTGTGTGTGTGTGTGTGTGTCTCACGCCTTTTGAAAAACCAAGAGCATCTAAAAATCTAATTTATGTGCGAACGTGTACCAGTATATCTGATGCAGTGTCACGCTAAAAATAATGCCATTAAAATGCTGAATTTTAAAGATATTTCAATAATTATTTTTTTCATACAAAATTTTCCAAGTCATATCTGTCAAAAAAGTGTACATTTTGCACGCAAATATCTGTTAGTTTAAAAGTTGGAAGTACGTATTTACACGAAAAAAATATATTTTCAAGTATAACTTAGCTTTTAAGTGAAAAACATGGTGAATATTTTGTCTAATTATAATGTTTAACTTATTTTTAAAGTAAGCGTTTTGTACAAATGTACATATAACCCCGCCATTTTAATATCTTTTCATACGATATTTAATTTTCCTACCGAATGAATATGTTCTTTAAAATAATATACCTTTGAAATAAATGTGATTATGAAATAATAAAATGAAACACAAGACATTACAGCAAGTTTTAAGACATATATTGTAAAAGTCTGTTAATTATTAGTAAAGATATAGGCGTAATAAAATTGCATAATTTGTTAAAAATATTTGATTTTTCTGACAATTTTCATTTTTATGGCATCGAACAAACCAATGTAGGTACCTACATATTCAAAAAATGTCTCCATAACATTTGATATTTTTCACATGTTGGAACATGGTTACTATGGTAACGGACACATTCTGATATTCAAATAAAATTTGTTATAAATCGAATTCGAATTAATTTAGAACATCATTGTAGGTAGGTACCTACATACCTAATACTTACTACTTAAAAACCAAGAATATACTGATTTTGTATAGGAAAATTATTAAACTATTTTATGTAGGTTAACTACAATACACATTCAATATACCTACAAACTTTTTCCTATAGTGAAATTCTTCTTTTTTCTATGTAGACCTTTGGGTGATTTTTTCTACAAACTATTTCTTGGGGTTTAAATCTTCTTCCTCTTCTTTTGTGAAGTCATTTGGGACAGTTCATAAATAAACTATTTCCTATAGTCTAATTTTTCTTTTTCTTAATTTATGTAGACCTTGGGTGAGTTTTTATACAAACTATTTCCTATAGTCTAATTCGTCTTCTTCTTCCTTTATGTAGACCTTTTGGTTAGTTTTTGAACAAACTATTTTTAAACAAACTATCCTTTAGTCTAATTCTTCGTTTTCTTATTTTATGTAGATGTTGGGTGAATTTTATATAAAATATTTCCTATAGTTCAATTCATCTTCTTCTTCTTTTATGAAGACATTTTGGTCAGTTTTTTATATAATACATTTCCTAATGTGTAATTCTTCTATTTCATCTTCTATGTAGACCATTGGGTCAGTTTTTATTACAAACTATTTGTTATAGTTATATACTTCTACTTCTTTTTTTATTTAGTCTTTTGGATTAGTTTTATGTCTAATAGTCTATTGTAACGAAATATTATAAACAACATGCATACTTGATGAAAATACATAAAAACGAATGGGATGTGACCAACACTAGAATCTTCTCATTAATTTTGTTCAATCAAATTTACACCATTTATTATATCATCATATATTGCTTAATTTTCAATAACTACACATTTCATTTTGATGACAATATATAAAAAATCGGGGTTGTGGCCATTGCTGGATCTTCACAACGTTTATATTCATATTAAAAACTATTTAACATAGCTTAAGTCTTCTTCTTCTGTAATGTAGACTTATGTGTCAGTTTTAAGTCTATCAGTTTTATTATGCAAAACTATAATAAACTATATGCACACTTGACGAAAAATATAAAAACGAATGGGATGGGACCAACACTAGAATATTTTCAGTACTTTTGTTTAATCAATTTTTAAACCATTTCCCATCATCCAAAATTACTAAATATTTAAAACACATTATTTGCGTTCGATGACAATATATAAAAATAGGGGTTGTGGCCAAATCCAAACTCTTTACGACGTTGTCTTTTTATAATAAGTCATATTTAAAATCATTTCCCATAGTCCATGCGTGCAGAAATTGTATGTGCTTATATATAAAAGCAAATGGATTGTGGCCATCACTTTAAGATTTTACACCGCTTAAACTCAATTAAATTTCAAACTACTTTTCATACTACGGTTAAAAAAATTATGTGTGACAATATTATGTAGGTATATAAACGATTGCTTATTCCTTCACTAATTTACATTCTTGGCCAACGGCGGGACATAAAAGCTAGTATATAATATGAAGCGATCATAATATTATGTACTTCAAAGTGAAACGTTTTTATATCAACTCACTGGACACTCTTATTTTTTATTGTATGCACACAGTCCCTGTCAAAAAATAAACGGTTTTGATAGAATTCCAGCGGTTTCCACTTGCAGCAAAGTTACATATATTCAGAGTCACACGAGAGTGGTTTTGTCTACTTTTGTATATACACACACATACATACACACACAACTTCAGCTGGACAGGCAATTTAAAACTTTGAGCTGCCACGGTTCTGTGTTGCCAGGTCTATAAATCCTTAGACAGGTTGGTTCTACCAAAGGGTGTCACTTAAATTGAAGTTGGTGGATGGTGTAGCAACACTACACATATTTAGAAACTCTGCAAAAGAATTTTAAATATGTAAATAATAATGCTTCTCTCAAACAATTTATTTTATTTTATTTATTTATGATCATATAAACATATACATTATTTTAATATAAGATAGCCGCCTCACTAGAATAAATCTGTTCTGATGCAGCCACCTGTACATTTGTGAAATCATTACATTACAGTAAAAAACATGAGAATAAGAAAGCTATAAAAATAAATATTAGGAATACTTACATAATTTTAAATAAAAAAATACAGTTTTAAAAGTGAAATAAATAAAAATAAACACAATCCAAACAGACAACAAAAAATAATTAGTTAAGAAATTATTGTTGAAACGTTACTTTCATTTTGGGTTCTACCCACATTGAGTAGCCACTTGGTACCACGGGCTTTGAATTGAGTTAACCCTTTAAGGTCCGATGGCAGTTTATTATAAATTCGAGGTGCAGTAAATACAAAAAATCTTTGCCCAAATTTAGTATTCATTTTTGGCACCAAGTAGTTACCCGATATTTTACCTCTTGTGTTATTCAAGATGGAGTATTTTTGAGGAGGTTTGTTTTTTAGAAATGGAATTAATATTGATCTGGTATAAAGCTGCCTCACATCCAATACTTTGAATTGCTTAAAAAGTTCTTCAGAACAATACCTAAAAGGCTTTTTGTTGATAACTCTTATCACAAATTTTTGTGATTTGATTAGTGGATCCAGTAATGTACGCGCAGCACCACCCCAGGTACTAATTGCATAACTGATAATACTCTGGCACAGAGCGTAGTACACCATTTTTAATAGTGAAATGTTCATAAAGCTACGTAGAATTTTGAATATATATATATTAATCTTCGCACCTTGGCGCTAATATATTCAATGTGTGGGACCCATCTCAGACCGTCATCCAATATTATACCGAGATACTTGATTTCAGTTGCCCTTTCAATAGTCTCGCAGTTACACTGTAGGGCTGCATTTGTAGAGCAAGTGTGTACTTTAATGAGATTTGGGATGGTGGGGTTCTCTTGTTTGTTGATTGAAAATGCTAAGAATTTAGTTTTTGTGGAGTTAAGAGTTAGTAGATGGTCATCAAGTAGACTCTTGATAGCTGAAATACATTTTTCTGCCTTTTTAAATGTTTCCGTCCATGTAACACCATTAATAATAATGGCTGTATCATCTGCGTAGCTGATTGTGATTTCGTTATTTATAGTAGTTTTTAAAATGTTATTAATATATATCAAGAACAATATTGGTCCAAGTGTGCTTCCTTGAGGTACGCCATATTTTATGTACATAGGGTTGCTGCGAGTGCCGTTTATTTCTACAGATTGCTTTCTGAGTTCTAGATAGTTCTTGAACCAATCTAGTCGAGTACCAGTGATACCTATCGAATGCAGCATGTTTAAATGCATGGAATGTGATATGGTATCAAACGCCTTAGACAAGTTTAGTTTAGTTTAGCTTAAACGCATTAGTTTATGTAGAAATAAGGATGAAAATTTATTTAATATCAATGTTTATTTAAGATAATTTTGAGATAGACCAAATTTAATTAAAGAAATGATAGAATTTTTTACTTGTCATAACTTTAATAAGACCTATTTCTTGATATTGTTCATTTCATTAGAAAAAAAACAAGAGTTCAATTGGATTTTTTTTTATTTTTGAATCACTCACTTATACTACGAGTATGTTGTTATCTGCTAGAAATTTCCTTCGGTAAAAATTAGTTATGTAGATTTATTTTATAATTGTTGTTGTTATTTTTTAAGCGTTTTGCCGCGTATATCACAATAAGAAAAGATGAATTAGGATTATAACATCAAAGATGCGCATGATCAAGTTTCTTTCTTGTCACATATAAATTTCACCATATTATTCTGTGTTGATCGAAGCAAAGGCGACATTTCCACGATGCAGAGCTAGGAGTTCAATATAGACTCACCCGCATTTTTAATCTACTAAATGATACATGCCTCTGTAGTGATGTATACATTTTTTTGCATGGATTTGTAAGCTATTTTAAGTGAAGGGTTTCTGGATTAATAATAATAATAAAATAATTATTGAGACGAAAAAAGTTTACATACGAATATAAAGAAATATATCAACAAAATAAAAGAAACAACTTTTCCAACTCAAAAGGACCATGCTCAGCTATGTTGCAGGAAGACCTAAGATTAGTATGTTTCTCTGCAAAATATGTTCAAGATCTGTGTTGGCTGGCATTGCAGGAGTTTGAAGTCATTATTATTACCGTAAAATGCTTAGGTAAAAATCTACAAACCTCAAAATCAACGAGCAAAAAAGTTACTCTATAGAACTCATATTTACAATGAAAAAACAAAAAGAATCACTTGCGAAATCTCAAAAATGACGGGTATTTCAATTTATTTTGCAAAGCGGTATATTTTATAAATGATTTGATGTTTTGACATTACAAGAGTTGAAAAATAAGTCGATATTACCCCCTATTCAGTAACTATTGTTACTAAAATAGGAACATACTAAAATTGTAGATTTTAGATTTACGGTCTTATTTCAGCGTTATAAAATATCAACTTGGACTAAATGGAATAGGAACGTACCTATATTGGCCGGAACTTTCTTGAAAAGTTACTGAATTACATAGATGTATTTTGAATAATTATGAAAATTATGAAATTGACATCAATTTCATAGTTATTCAAAATACGTCTAATTCAGTAAGTTTTTAAGAACGTTCCGGCCAATCTAGGTACGTTCCTATTCCATTTAGTCCAAGTTGATATTTTATAACGCTGAAATAAGAGCGTAAATCTAAAATCTACAATTTTAGTTACAATAATTACTGAATATTATTGTTATGGTTGTGTCGAACAAAATTTAGTTATATTTTTAAAAAAAATAAGACTTTAAGTTTGGATGTTTGGTCACCTAAAAGTATTCAAATTGATTCACACCCAGTCTGAGTTATTCTGGATACTATCGTCGTGTATATCAGGTTTCCTTGGATTCTCATCTCCTGGTAAAAGAACGATGTCTGAAGACGTAAGCACTATGGGAAATACTCAAAATAAATCGGATTGGATTCTGTACATAAACGCCATTTTATACACGGATGTGTCAATCCCTTTGGGAATAAGTTGCAAAGAATACAGTGACCATTTCATAATTTTAAAATATGTGAGATAAAACGAATTTATCATCGAGAAACAATGATTAATGAACCTCAATGCCATTAAACATTTTTTTTTCAATCAGTATTATTTGATAATTCACAGTGGACTTAAAATCAAACCACGATCTAATTTTTCTAGATCAATTAGCTCAATTAGCAAATAACACACACACATACAGACACACGAAATGTTCTACTCCGAATTCTGAGTAAATCCGTATATTAAACATATATGCTGCGAAGCCTCTAAGTTGGTGTTTTTTTTTACTTCAAAGCTGGAAAAGCCGTGAAAAATATAGATCCTACATACAAATCTCGCGTATCCTGGCTTGAAACATTGTCGATATGTTAAGAGAACAAAGTTTTCTTGAACAAATCGACAGTTGGATAAGGGGACTCTCAATAAAAATAAATGAATAATTTTTATTGGTGTGTTAAACCTTCCTAATTAAAATTTTAAAAATAAAAATCAAAATAGGTAGTAATCACTTTATCACTATAATAAAAATAAGTTTTCAGCTTTTCAATAGTTTGAATAACGGGCATTCTCAATAATTTTGTACTTAATCTCCATACCTGCATACATATCATCAAGTTGTATATATTCGGGGCAGAAAAAAGGACTGACTGAGAAAGGACTCCACATAATACTATCCTGACATACCTACATATTTTGTATATAAAATAAAATCTCTAAAAAATACATACAATTCGGGTTAAGGATTCATACTATCTTCATCTGGAAGTCGGATCTTATGTATTACATGAAACTTGTTTTATTACATGCAATTATTTACTTTATACTATATGTATAGTTACAGGCGATGTCTAGTGAGATTTCTTAATTTAAGATTTGTTTTTATTTACGCATTTTTATAACTGTTTTTTTTAATATTTCGTTCATTAAATGAAATAAAGAATTTGTGTAATTGATTAGAACAGGTAAACTTAAGAAATTAAAATAATTGAATTTCCTAACAAATAAAAAAATATGAATAAATAATATTTAATAATGAAGTTTATGATGTAAACAATTTTTAAATAATGAGAACAAAAAATATTTAGTGGTTATATAAATTAATATTATTCTCATTCTCCATTGCTGTTTAAGTACTCTGTTATTCCAAGCCATTATTGTTACTGTCTGAGATAACTTTATCGTTTTATTTGGTTTATTCATGTTCATAAATTTAATAATATGCCCTTAAGTTGGTATATAAAAGGTAATATAAACGATATCATAATAAGATTTTATTATTATTTAGGACCTCTCTATTTACAATCTGATAAAAATAACTATTCTATATGTAATTCGTTTGTGAAAATTTACATTAAATTATTGACATACATACCTAATTATTACAAATGGGAAAAAAGGTTTTCAGGAAACTCCAGAAATATTTAATTGAACCAAAAAGGAAGAGAATAATATTTTGATAAAACCAGAACCTTCATTAAAAGGAACATGAAATGCATCAAAATTATTGTGTTTTAAAAAATACAACCTGCTTTTTGGTTTCAACTACAAAATCCGGGTTTCTGATATCAAGAAATAAATTAACATTCCAAACATAACGGCATATACCACAATGTGAGGTAACCAGCGATAGTACCTTATAAATTGAAGCACGACACGAGCGTATATGCTCACACACCAGTCTCGTAGTGAACCTCATTGCTGAACTATACGAGATGTTTGTATTTGCTACTACCCGACTCTTACGGGACACTCGGAAACGATGATAATAGAAAAGATTGGAAGCACTATTCGGGGGTGGGTTGGGGGAAGAATTAAGATAGATGATTCGTATTCACGATACCAAACAATAATACCAAACACTAGCATTCTGCGAAGGGATCAATAAAAAGGGTGGTCGTGAGAGAAGCGTATAAAATTTATTAATTTATAGCATATAAGTTTTTTATAGACAATTTTTTTAACATGTCTACGTAGGGGACACCAGCTATTAGGATTTGGGTCCATTTTGCTCTTCAGAAGAAGCGCACTACGTAGCGTTGGGAGGGGTTTGCAGTCTAGAAAAGAGTTTATTGATTCGGATTTTAAAAAGACCCGGGTTGTACGAAGGTGGAAATACAGAATTCGGAAGATCGTTCCACAGTCGGGCTGCTGTATTGATAAAGGAGTTGATTACTATCTTCTTAAAACTTGAGATACAAATGCCTGTAACCTCACAATAGTATTCCAGCTCCTTGCACGTGAAAGTATCAATTTGTGAAATGGCATGCCAGTAGCTGCAGTGAAATAAGTATATTGCACGAGAGCTTTATCCTTCTCCCATAACCCAATATTAAATAGCCTCAAAGAACTTTTAACTTTTCTGCAAAGGGAAAACACAAGAAACATTCCCCAAACAAATACCCCTCTTCTAATTAAAAGTTATTCTGAATAAAAATCCTCATTATTATCACTGCAAAACCTTCAAAAAGAAATCAAACTTCCTATATACAATATCCCCTTTGAATCTATAAACTATATACCTAAGGTCAAAATGTCAGCGTTTGGGCTAGACAAGAAATCGTATAGTTCAAACAAACTTTATACAAAATTTGCGAAAATTGCTAATTCTAAATTCTCAAATTATACCCTCATATTTACAGATGGATCCAAATCCGAAAATCAGGACTGTGGTGCTTCAGTTCACATCCCTGATCTAAACATGAATCTCTCTTATAAATTGCCAAAAGAAGTGTCCGTTTTCACTGCCGAATGCTTTGCGATCAACCAAGCTTTGGTCTTTGTCCGATCGCAAAATGTACGATGCTCCTTAATATGTTCAGATACCTGTAGTGCCCTTCAAAAAATTATATCTAATCCTCTAAATTATCCTGAAGACCGAATTACATGTTTTATTAAAAGTCTTCTGTATTATCTCAAAATTGACGAATTTGACATAATTCTATCTTGGGTTCCTAGCCACCTAGGGATTGAAGGCAACGAAACGGCTGATGAACTTGCCAAATCGGCAACGATCTCAGGTACCGTTCCAGATGACTTCATAATCCCAATCTCAGATCTTTTTCCTCGTCTTAAAGCAAATATGTTTTCCAAGTGGAAAAAAAATTTGTCCACAGCAAAAAAATACTTATATCATATTATGCAGGTTTCCAGCAAAAAATCTCTTCAAGAACTTCGTTTCATGAAAGGAAATTTTCAAAAAGGTTTAAATCATGTATTTCCAGAATGAGATTTGGCCACTCTTCAATTTCCTCCCATCTGTATAGAATTAAGGTTTTAAGTAGTCAGTGTGGTGAGGATGATGAAACAATTAATCACGTATTTTTTAACTGTAAAAACAATTCCAATTTCAAAAGTATATACAGATTACTCATCAAAATTACTCTCCGATCTCCTCTTAATATACAACATCTTTTGTCTCTCCAAAATTCTTGTGTATTGTCTGTCATTTCAAAATTCATATTATTAAATAATTTAAAAATATATTCAAAAATAACTTCTTATAAACAGTAAACAATAAATTGGCACAAAGCACTCTTTTCAGGGTGAATTGCCTAATACAAAAAAAAATGATAGAACGTGTATCTCCGGTTTAATGATTTATGTTAAGACTTTTAACTTTAGATTGTCTAGAAGGTACCTATTGAATAAAAAGATTATCATATCATAGTAAAATAAGTTAGTGTAATTATGTAGTTAGTTTGGTTCATTATACAAAGTGCTATAGTATCTTTTACTACAGGCATCTCATCTGACAAAATTTTCTAAGATATAATAAATTCCACTTCACAGTTACACTTCATTTTAAAATGAGAAATATCCTTCCACGTTATTCACCTGAGACTATGAGACTCCTTAGTTCCATGGACAGCCCATTAGAGGTAACAGAGAGACGTATTTAATTTGACATTAAGTAAGTCTTTTACTTCTTGCCATAATCTTACCCATCTAAGCTGTTTCCGCATCGATTTACGGCTTCTTGCGATAGGAAAATTATTATTTTCATAAAGGAATTTCATACATCAAACTGAAAGTTAGCTTATAAATAGAATTTTAATTTTATAATACTACATAGTTGCATGTAGCACATGAGATCCAACTGTCGATGTAGTTAGCGATAGTATGTATAGTATTGGAATACGTACCAAACTATAAAAACTTTGAATCCAA
Organism: Molanna angustata; assembly: GCA_963576475.1. Taxonomy (NCBI): domain Eukaryota; kingdom Metazoa; phylum Arthropoda; class Insecta; order Trichoptera; family Molannidae; genus Molanna; species Molanna angustata. Next base: position 12,390,000 of record OY754973.1, read on the forward strand.
GTTATCGAATATTTAAAGATATTTTGTTTTCTATGCAAAACTTTTGTGCCAGGATAGGTGTTGAGGTCAGTCCTTTAATCCTACGCAGAATATTTATTCAGCTTGATGGTATGTAATGTAGGTATGGAGATTAAGTATCACACTATTAAGAATCCCTGTCAATATTGTGTATTCTGCCATACAAATTGTGTATGAATTGATGTCACTAAATTCACTTTTTACAAATTTGTTAAAAAAAGTTAGAGATGTGCTCCTATAAAGCATAATATATTTTTAATAGAAAATTGAATAATCTAGATAGATTGTTTCGGCGTTTTTCATTATTTTTAAAAATATTGGAAATATAGACAATTAAACACATAATTTTTTAAATCGAATATTTTTTATAGTTGCATATACGCAAACATTGGATTGTTTTCCTGGCGGAAGTCAATGATAAAGTGATCTTGTAAACCAACCGATGACAGGTCGTATGCCCTATAGTCTAGATGCCTTTAGTTCTTAGTGATAATACAATGTTTCATCTTCGTCTCTATTGAGATGTTAAAATTATTATGGCAGAGCGGTTAGCGCGCTGGGTTAGTAATCCAGTGGTCGCGAGTTCGAATCCTGCCTCGACCGATCTCGTTCGCCTATAGGACAAGCATTTATGCTTAGTTTAGGGAACGTAGGAAGATGTATATGTACTTGTTTAACAAGGACATATTCATTTTTTTTTTAAAAAAAAAAAAAATAATAAAAACTATATTTTTCTAAATAAAATTAGTTTGAGAAACTCTGGAGTTTTTTCTTATTGAAACACATTTGAGATATTGTCTATAGATTGACAAATTTTAAGCATTCTTGGTTTTATGGTTTTTGAGATATATGGAAAAATAAAATAAAAAGTGATAACCCTTGCTGGAATGAATATTCGTATTTCCAAATAAAAATTTTGTAGGCCTAAAATTATCTCTATTTTCTGAATTTTTCTGCTCTGTGCATCAAGTGGATCAAAAGTTATTAGGGACACACACACATGCTATTTTGCCTGATGTATTACCCGGTGCTTACGGGACACTCGAAAACGATGATAATAGAAAAGAGCGGAAACACTATTCTAAGGCGGTGCATCACAGCAAATACACTAAAACGTTAAAACCTGAAAAAAATTATGAATACACAATATGTACTTTTCTATTTATAATATTTAAAATCGTCGAAATGTGACACAATCTAAATAAATCTAGATGTAAATTGACTTAAATTAAGGAAAATAATTGTTTTTATACTGTTTTGTACTCCTCACTAACCCAAGTGGATATAGTGGGGAGTTATGATTTCGTAATTTTTGAGGCAATTTTTTTATTGCAGATTATCAACTAATATCATGTAAAGATACATCATCTTAAGTTAAAAATATGAAAAGAAAAAAGTATACATGTATGTATAATATATAAGTGAAAATAAAAATAGTTTTTTTCTTATATATAAATTTGAATTCTTATCAAATACAAATTGTATAAAAAAAAGAAAGTAACAAGAATACAAATACATACGTATAAAAATCAAGAAAAAGTTAAACAATATAAAGAAATAAATAAATATAAGAAACATAAATAATAGAAATTAAAAATGAAAGAAATAGAAAAAACACAATTGAAAATGTTACGAAAACAATACCGATCTTAGTTCGATTTTCTAGTTGTATAAGCTTACATTGAAAATGTCAGCAACAAAGGCATACTCATTTCCCAAACGGTGAATTCTGGGAAACTGAGAATGAGTACTTAAGAGAACGTTAAGATAATGAGTACTTTCAGTAAAAAAAGTGTTCCATTTATAAATTATGACATTATATAAGCTCTTTGATGAATAATTACTGTATGAGATATTATTTGTAATAATAATTTACAAGGCTTCTGGTAGTAGACGTAATGGGACAATTTACGAATGACTGCGCGTAATAACTTGTCTCTGTAGCATCTCTTTGATGACCAAAGTATGAGCTCACCATCTCTTTGACAACCAAGGTATGCCATTAAGGCCATTATTGAACACTAGAATTAACACTCGGATAAATACAGATTTAATATGACTAGAATAATATGACATAGAAGATTCGAGGTATTTTTGAAATATTTATTTTGTTTGCCTAGTGGGGACGTTGCAGTTGCAATTCAATGTTGCAAGGTCGACCGCCGTGGCACAGTTGGTTTCTGTGCGGGCGTCCTGGGTTCGATCCCCAACAGAGGAGAAATTTATTTAAATTATTTTCCCAAACATTGCTTCTCTGGGCTGATAACACTGGCTATAGTTGGAAGAAATTACCATGTGGCAATTAACTCGCCACTTGCGCAGGGTGCAAGGAAGTGTTTATTATTATTATTATTAAGGTAGCTGTAAAGAAGGGTCGATGGCAGAGCAATTAGCACGCTGGGCTAGTAGTCGTAAGTTTGAATCCTGCCTTGACCGATTTCGTTCACTCATAGCACAAGCATTGATGCTTAACCCTTAAATGCATGATTTTTTTGTATTTTATCGAAAAAAATATATTCATATTACTTTTAGAGCTGTGATACAGGGAAAAATAAAAAAAAAATATTTGTAAATTATTCATATTATTATATATTAATTCAATAAAAAACACTTTGTCGTATATTTACGACACTATGCATTAAGGACATTACGACACTATGCATTAAGGACATTACGACACTATGCATTAAGGACATTACGACACTATGCATTAAGGCCATTAAGACGATACAAATATAGTACAATAAAAGATATTTTATTTTGAAACAATTGTGATTTTTTTGAAGCACAGTGTCACACCACAAATTTTCCACATAAATCTAGACCGTTTTATGCATTGATTTTGGCACCCTGGCATTTTACATCGATTCTGAGAGAAGTTCCAGGTGGACCAGTGAGATATATTGTATCGTCCTATGTCTTTTACTGGTCGAATAAATTGAATGCCCTTTTTGAAATCTGTTGAATGACAAATTGCAGGTTGCTTGAAGAGCCTGGCCAGTTTATTTCCTCCACTCGTCTGCAGTTTGCACAGACATGAATCTAAGTTGGTTCAAAACTTCGATAATTTTATAGATGCTCAACATTGTTTTTCCTGGTAAACTCTCTATTACAGAATCCAGGAATCAATTACGATGCCAACAATGTGGTATATTAGCCACTTCTTATCCTTCATCCAGATTCGATATCTCCCGATATGAGCGTCCATCAGTTCTATCCCGCCCAGGTGGGAATTAGAGTTCTTAGATATACATATGTGGTCAGGTATCATAACATTTTTTTTATCAAACCATATTATCGATCCATCATGAAGGGTGCCAACATTATGATGAGATCAGGTGAACCAATTTTATGTCTTTCAACATTTTCCTCATTGAGATATTATGGTTCTTCTTCTTCGTGGTCACCAAGCACGAAGAAGAACAAGCTCTCCATCTCTCCACATATCTCTGTTGTCCACCAGCCTCTTCATTCCTTGCTAAGCGCAAATGTGAAACAGATGTGGACCTATAGAAGAATGCTGGGGATATCCTGCAGGGACCATGTCTCGAACGACGAGGTACTAGGAAGAATCGAAGGAAGAGGGCACCTACTCACGACTCTCTCAGAGAGACTCTCTCAGCCAGATGGATTGGTCACGTGCCGAGGCAGGGGGGTTTCCTACATATGATGATAGAGGAAATGGTAGAGAGGACTAACGCCAGGGACAACCGCGCCGCGAATGTCTTCGCGACTTGTATGACGATATGGGCTGCACAACGTATGAGGTGAAGAAGGTGGCGGAGGAGGTGTCATTTGCTGCTGCATACCAATCTCCAGGATTGAGACTACAGAAGAAGAATAAATCCATTCGATCTCCCCAAGACCGCCTCATGATTCGATACTCTCTTTCTACTAATAAAATGATGGTGGTATATATATAACAAATTTATATATGAACCATCTCAAACGATAAAGTTACCGAGAAGCACAAAATAATATTCATACCACAATGTGTTACAGAAGAGCATTCAAATTTATTATAGTATTAGAGTAATTTAATGCGTCGAGTTAACTTCATTATAAACAGTCCTCTTCAAATCCCCAAAGTGATAATTCACAATATATTATTATTTGCCTATACACAAATACGAGTGTAATATTTAGGTATGTGTTTAGGTAGGAGCTGCCTGTAACAAGCTCATTATGCTAAACAAATTAATGGCAAAATTTAATTAGTTGAAATGAAATGTATGTTTGTTTTACTATCATCCAATTTGTTTGTATTGATTTTGAACAATAATTTATGAAGCTTTTACAACAGCGCCCACTCGTAACAGGACAGGATTAACTAATTTCATTCAATGAAACAAATTACGTTTTTTTTGTATCATTGGTGATTGCCGACTTATGTAGTTCGATTGTATTCGAAAATACGTCTAGGTAAGCCGAGATTAATTTTTAAGCAGAGTGATGTTTTGTTAAATTATCTCATTTGAACATTGTAGACAGAACCTCCATAGTACACATTTAAAACAGCAATACACATTTAAAAACACATTTAAACACACATTTAAAACAGCAATAACCTACACATTTAAAAACAGCAATAGTCATTCCCATATACAAGGCGAAGACTGCTTACACGGTTTGAAAGTTTCTTACTGAAGAGGAGACAGGTAGTTAAAATAGAAGATGAAATCAGTGAATGTTATGAAATAAAATTTGGAGTACCGCAAGGTAGCACAGCACATTGGGTCCATTGTTATTCATAATATATATAAACGAATTGTGTGCTGACCAACTCAATGGAGATATTGTTACATTTGCGGATGATACTGTCCTATTTTTTAGTGGAAATGAGTGGCAGGATGTTCACGAAAACGCAGAAAATGGTATCAATATCGTTAAAAATTCGCTAGACAATAATCTTCTCACTTTGAACATCGAGAAAACAAAATACGTGAGATTTAGTGCTACTTATACAGGACAACCCAAGACAATTATGAACATAAAAATCAAAACAAAAAATTTAGACTCATCTGAGAAAACTGAAATCTTGGAACCGGTTAAAAAATAAAATATCTTGGCATAATTCTTCTTCCGAACGGTCCAATTGCTACGGTGTGTACATGAACGGGGTGGAGAGAACGGTCTTCTTGTCGACCCGTCTAAATCTCAGGCTATTATCATTGGTAGTCCCCGATTGCTGTCTAAACTTAAAAATTCACCTCTCCCATCTCTTCAAATCAACAATCAACACATACCCTTCTCAAAAATGGTGAAAAATCTTGGTATTCTTTTTGATGAAGATCTTTCGTGGCATGGACAGATTTCTCATGTCAGTAAAACTCCATTCTCTTAATAGATTGAAGAACTTTCTTCCAATACATTGTAAAATTACACTAGCACAATCCTCACTTCTTCCATTGCTTGATTACGGTGATGTGTGTTATCTGGATGCCAATGAAGAATTATTAAATAAATTGGAACGATTACAGAATGTCTGTATACGGTTCATTTACAATCTTAAAAAATATGATCATGTTTCGACTTGTAGAAATATTCTTCGTTGGCCAAAGATACGAGATCGTCGTAACATTCACATTCTGTCGTTACTTTATAAGACTATTTATGATCCCTATTCACCACAATATTTAAAAAATAACGTCGTTTTCTTGTCAAGTCTTGACCTATCCCTTCTATCTGCTGAACGTACTACACTAGCTATCCCCATTCACAATACAGAAGTTTTCAGCTCCTCTTTTCAAGTACAATCAGCTAGACTATGGAATGGCCTAAGTGATGAAGTAACGTCATCTCAATCCATTCAAATATTTAAAGGTAAACTAAAAAAACTTTATTTGTCAAATAGTTCCTGAATTCCTTCTATATCCTTCCGTAACCTCCTTTTCCTCATTACTATGATCAGTGTTATTTTTATCATTCTTTTTTTTTAAACTCTCTTTTCATTTTTTTTTTCTCTTTGTATTTTTTTTATATTTCTTACTCTTTTATGTTATTTTTTATCAATTTATTTCTCAATAAATTAGTATTGTACCAATTTAACTTAGAGACTTCACGTTGCTCGGGTTGGTTGGAAGAAATTGCCTTATGGCAATAAACCTGCCTTTGTACACATGTACATAAATTATATAAATAAATAAATAAATAATTGTTGACAGTTTTCTAAAGTGGGATTCACATGCAGAATATATTACAAACAAAATAAGAAAACTGATACATATTTTTTTATCAGTTCGATACATTTTAGACTTTAATCAGATTAAACAGTTATATTTTGCTTTCTGTAATTCAGTTTTGGGATATGGAATAATGGGTTGGGGTGGAACTTACAAGTCAATTCTTGATCCATTAGAAAAAGCCCAAAAAACAGTTTTGAGAGTAATATTGAAAAAGCCATTCAGATATCCAAGTAATTTGTTGTTCAGAGAATTCAATGTATTGGACGTTAGACAAATTTATATACAAAAATAATTATTTATCTGCACAATCATTTAAATACGGAATTCATGATTCAAAGTAACATATATGGAACAAGATATGGATACAAGGGATTATTACGAATAAGGAAAACTCATAAGACTTTTGCACAAAAACACTACTCTTTTTTAGGACCAAAAATTTATAACGCTCTACCTAGCGAGTGCCATTCTATGAGTGTGCCCGAATTAAAAAAATATATAAATAATTGGTTATTAAATATTGGTAGATCACAATCGGAACATAATTTAACATATTATGTGTTTACTTAAAATTATTTCATTTTTTGATCGCTTTTTTTCATTGCCTAAGGACTGTTACTTAGACTAATTTTTCATAATATTGTTATCTCATTGTTTAAATTGTTTGCTTTTTATTTGAATTATAATTATTGCATATTGAATTGTTTTGTTGACCAATGAAGGTTTATTGATTGCTTAATTTTTTTTACTGCTAAAATGTGTTTACTTATTACTTGTATTATACTATTGCATACTGATTTGTTTGTTGATCTATGATTTGTTATTGGTTGCTTAATATATTTCTTTCATTGCTATGAAGTGTTAACTTATTTATTTGTTTATTGATTGCTTTCAAATTGGGATATTTTTTCATTACTTACTATGAGTATAATTCTTCTTTTTTAATTTCAATATTACAATCATGTAGCTAGAAGTTGACTTGTTATTAAAATTGTGATAAAAATGTCCTTACTTAAAACAGGAATTACTCCTAGTTAGATAGACAAAGATTTATTGGAGGAACTAAAAAACATGGTACTTCCCAACATGGTACTTCCCAACAACTATTTTTTTTATATTATTTTTATTTTATTTTATACACAGTAAATCATAAATTGCATGTTCAAAAAACCTTGGTTCCTGTATCTATTTTGGTATGGAAAATAAATAAATATTATTATTATTATTATTATAGTTCAAAATTCTTTGCTAACCACATAATTTAAAACTACAATGTGGCATTAGATCAACTACAAAGTTGACGGCTATCGATATATAGAATAGACCCATAATTATTTTTTTTTGAAACCGGCAAGCTATTCTCGAAAATATCTGCATCGATACACCATTCATTTCCTAACCTGTGAAATCTCGGCATCGGCGAGACAAATAAGTAGTTTGTTAAATCTGCTACCTCGTGAAACAGAACACTTGTCTTGTCATTTTAGGTGTGACAGGCTGGTGTGTGGGCAAACATGCGTGTATCATGTCTTCTTCGTGCCATTTCAGGTTCCCCCGAAGTTGGCGATCACTGTTGATAATTCATCTCTATCCGCCGACGTCTCTGATGCCGGTCCACTCACGAATGTCGCGGAGCCATGACATCTGACGTCTTCCTATTCTTCGGTATTCCTCTATTTTGCCCTTCATAATAACTTGGAGCAGCCTGTACTTTTTACCTCGCAGAACGTGCTTTGCGCTTTATTTTCACTGTAGAATGGTTTAATTTTGATGTTTTGTATACGTGTAGATTTATATTGATGGTTGAATAACTATTTATTTGCAGTATACGAGGGGAGCTTGCACTGATAAACTGTAAATACAGTTTAGTGTAAAAAAAATATAACCAAATGTAAATTTTATAAACAAATAAATAATTAAAAAAATGATATTTTTGACCCAAATGAAATGATATTTTTCGTCGCTTAATGGTGTCATCCAGCTCGTGCTCGACATTTGTTCTCCTGATTACCTCTACATTTGTCGATGTCACCTGTCAATGGTATCCCCAACTTGTGGAATGTGCCGTGATGGTATGTGTTAAATAAATAAGACTTTTTGCAGTATTTTTTAATCAATTTATGATGTGGAGAGATGGAGTGCTTAGTAGGTACAAACGTACTTTTATGACAAATTTTTCAATATCTAAAAAGAGACGATGTTGGAATAATAAGGGAGAACCAGGAAATCACGACACCTACAGGGTTCACGACCTGTCATCATCTCCCTTAATATTCCAACTTCATGTCTATTGAGATATTGAAATAGTTGTCAATAAAATATCATTGATTCCTGTGATATATTAATGTTGCGCCTTGTAACAGGCAATATGTATAACGGTTTACGAGATTGTACGAATAGGGTATTCGGCAATCTTCGGTTTTGAATATAAAGGAATGTCTGTGGTTTTTTCGGGGGCTTTTTATCTACGATAGTGCTCTCACGTTGTGGTTCAATTTATAAACTAATTATTGTGCTTCACTCTTGTATATATCAATTTACTGTAATTTATAATATAGGTACTGTGTAATTGTTAAACGCGTGTTAATTTAACATATCTGTGCATAAAAACTACCAGATATCACAATTCCCAACCGGAAAAAAATCCAATGTTTGTGTAAATGCAACTTTAAAAAAATATTCCATATTCCTACTTTTATTTTGTTTCTGTTTTATTATCTTTTTGCAAATAATGATTTAAGCGAACGTAGAAGGTGTTGGATAAAATAAAAGAGACTTCGCACATTTTATCCAGGAAGTCGATAGTTTGAAGTACTTTCCCAACTGGATTGAAACTATCTAATGAACACTAACAAGTGCCGGACATTGAATGGTGGAAAGTGGACAGTTAGAATGAATACCCAAGTGATCCTGAGATGTCGTCGTGAAATCCGAATAATCTATTCGAAGACGGACAAACTAACATTTGGATAAACAAATAATATATTACATCTGGGACAAACTTCAGACTATTCTATTTTGTAGAATAATAATATATTCCTACTCCATATATATTTTTTTTGTTTTTCTCGCTTAGTCGATATAAAAGATCTTGGGGAATTAAAAAGTTCGTTGATTCGTACATTAAAAATTTAACAAAATCAAGATATTTCGTTTACAGTTTAACTAAGGCAATTATTAATTTCTACGTACAAATGGTATGGACATGTTGTAATGTGACCAGAGGACAATATTATGATAGGCAGAGCGATGGACATCCAAGTACAGGTCAGAAGACCAGGCAGACCGCTTACAACGTGGCACTCCACCATCAGAAGAGACATCAGACATACGCAAAGGAAATGCTCAGGAGAGGAAGAATTGGCGAATGAGGACGAGGAGGGTCGACACCACGTAATGGGAAAAACAGGCCAGGATAAGAAGAAAAAATATTATATACATATCTACAAAAACGTATTATTTATTCGTGAAAGGAATCCTACTATCAAACGAAATGATTCTTCTCATTTTCAATCATGTCTATTTGTGTTGGTACAGAAAAATATTTAACCTTAGTACCTACGCCAAAAACAACGATGGCGAATAAATAAGTGTCTCTTTGTTTTTTTAAATCAATCCCATAAAAAAGCGGACTATCACTCCATAAAAAATTACTTCTTTTAACTGGACTGAATTATTTCTTAATTACTCTAACATCTGTTTCAAAATTTTATGAACATTTAAATTATGCTATTGAGACCTTTGTACCTAAATTATCTATATCTCAGACGAAGTATCCAAATGGTATAGCCCATCACTTATAAATATCATAAATGAAAAACATAAATATCACAAGAGATGGGAGAAATATCGGAATCAAGCTGATTATGATATGTTCTCCTTTCTCCGAGGGCGTCAAAAATCAGTTCAAGTAATAATGATTTAATTTCTCTGGATGATTGAAGTATCAAGATTGAATGGAGTAAACTATGTGAGCTTGCAGGTACCTATACATTCTCTCTTTCACTTAGGTATATAGACACACTCACACACATATACACATACTTACACTCATATGTACACACATACATACACTCATGCACTATTATTCAGATATAAATGTTTTTCATATGTAGCTTTAAGTATGTAAGCACAGCAGTCAAAATTTATTGTTAATAATGTGGAAATTTGCTATTGGTTTTAGTCTTATACTAATGCATCTATATAAAAAATGTTATTATACTGTAAATTTCCCGGAAATAAAATAAAATAAACAGATAAAATATATATTTTTAAATTTGTTACGAATAAAATGTGCTTCCAAATGTAGACATTTTAATGTTTTGAGGTGACTCGGCATTATCAAGGTCTAAAATTAAACAAACCAATTTATACAGGTGACAACGCTGTACCTAAATGTTATAGTGTAGGATTCTTTTTGTTTTAATTGGTTTTGTATAAGTGATACTACCAATTTAAACTATTACATAGTTTGTTCACATTGGTTTCATTTCAAACCTTTATAGTGCCGAGTCACCTCGGCGAAAACGATCGGTCATTGTTATGGAATTTTGTGGAAAAATATATTGGTTTATCTGTTCATTTTTTTTTAATTTGCAAATTTTTTTTATGTGACGGTTTTAAAAGCTTCCAAGCTTGTCGTTGTTATATCTACTATTTGAGTTTTCATTTATATTCTAGTTCCTATCACTAATTGGGGGGGGGGCTACTCATGACACATTCTTAATACGTTCTTAGCTTGCCTCCATCTTAAATATGTATAAATCTATACTCGATCATAATCCAATATTAATCTTTCTCTACATTTAATCATGAAAATTTGTTGATATCTACGTTTAGTATGAAATTTTCACGAATGGTTGTGTAATTTTATACTATTATTTAATTTATCTAACCTCAAAGATTGCTGAAGTCTGAAGCTGATCTTAATTTTACAGTAATCAACTTCACGAGTAGCCCTGCTGGGTTGATTTCTACTAAAGATATTCACGTTTTAAGCGTAAGTCTTAATTTTTAAAAGTACATAGAAGTAATTTAGCATTTTTACGTACCACTTGGGTAAAAAAATAAGCATATTTTCCTAAGCGATCATTATATACATATATTTTTTTATCAGTGTGACGCTAGATTCTCTCTGGCTACCCGAGATGGACATAGCCTGATAATATTTCTGAACGTTTCTCTTGTTTATATATATTTCAAGTAAGCGCTGCTTAGCTTATCAGAACCTTTTTGGTGTGCGGTTGTATAGGGACTGGCTGCCTTACAAAATAAAAAGGGTTTAAAATGCATTGTATAAATATAAGAAGTAAACAAAGGAATGGGAATAAATCAATGGATGCCTTCCTGTTTCTCGAGCAGTTTAATTTAAGGTCTGTTTGAATATCGCGACGTCCAATGTTGCGTTACTCCTCCTGAGGGTTTTATATTCTCCTGTTTTATTTTTACTTTTTATTTTATACTTTTCATCCCTTTGTGTTTTTACTGAATTGGCTTCAGTATATATGTAAATTGGATTTATGTTCAATTTGTTGGCGATTTGAATTGCAAATTGAATTTGTTACGTAATAGCGGATGGACAGACTGAAGATGAGAACTTTTCAAAGTACTACAATTCTACAATGTGGCGGGCGGTTCGGACGACTTTCGTGCAATCAACGACAATTTGGTAGGGAGCTTTGTTAACGCCATTGGATTGACACTCAAAGAACAAAAGCATGAATTTCAAAGAATCGCCACAAATAAAGGAAAATGTCTCTTTGTGTAGTCAAAATTTAACTTTATTTTATACTTGATCTCATTGGATAAAATATAAGGTACCTTTATATTTTTTTTCGTTTACTTATTTATCAATAATTATAATTGATAAAACAATCAAATATTTTTACTCATTTAAATATTTTGATTTAAGAACCACAATAGAATTTCGCTATTGTATGTGTCTCTATAGACAAGTGTATTTTTTACTCTCCACTTCTATCTTCCTCAAGGGGTAGGCAGTGAGAACCGAACACCACATTCTTCTATCTTGGCACATACATCGCCTCATCAACATTGATACACTGTCTCATACATGCTCATCTTGCTAGTAATGCAATTTTATTTAAAATTTCTCAACAGGTATCATGTAGAAAATACATAATATGAGTTTCGTTACAATGTTTTTGTGTGTATTGTGTATTGTGAAAACTTTTTTCCTCTAGGAATCTTATATTTGTTTGAGAATCTAATAGAAACATACTTCATAAAAATTCATACAGAGATTGTCAAACTTTCAAGAAGAAAAAATGAAAGCTTACTATGATATGGAGAGTTTAGTGTTGGCCACAACCCACTCGTTTTCATTTGTGTCTCACTATTTAATAGATACTATTTCAGGAGATACTCAAAAGAACTTGCATATTTTATCCCTTTTCCACTCATTCGCGTAAGAGAACCTTCAACAAACATTAACCAGTCGCTTCTCGAACTCTCTTCTTAACACAGCAGCCCGACTGTGGAACGATTCACCGAATTCAGTTTTTCCACTTTCTTACAACCCGGGTCTTTTTAAAATCCGAATTAATATTTTCCTGAGCAGATTGCAAACACTCCCCAAAGCTACGTAGTGCGCTTCTTCGAAGAGTAAAATGGACCTAAATCCTAATAGATAGTGTCCACGACGAAGCCATGTTAAAACGAGTGGGTTGTGGTCAACGCTATACTCTTCACTACCAATTCACTCTACAGTGGATTCAAATTTTGTAAGGAAAATTTTCAGCATTTTCATGAAATAAGTTTTTCAAGTTATTTTTGATATGAATATTGTGTTGTGAAAACTTGATAATTCTTAAAACCGATTTTATGAAAATAGTGTGCCTTTTTAGCAATTTGAAGATAAATAATAAATTTTAGGTTTTCAGAGCATGGGGTCACATTGATAGGTCTAAGCGAGTATTAGATATACAAATTTGCAAAATTTGAATATAATCGTCTTTAGTCGATCAAGTAGAATAAACACGCCGTACATAGTAGGTACACAGCACACACACAAACACACACAGATACATTGTGATGAAACTTTCAGATACTGCCAACCGCCGTGGCACAGTTCGTAAGCTGTTTGTGTTCTGTGCGGACGTCCTGGGTTCGATCCCCAGCAGAGGAGAAAGTTATTTAAACTAATTTCTCTGGCTAATATTGCTTATCTAGGCCGTAAACACTGGTTAGTTGGAAGAAGTTGCCGTATGGCAAAAAAAATCGCCACTTGCGCAGGGTGCAAGAAATAGTTTATTATAATACTAATTGATAATCTCCAATAAAATTACCTGTAAATTGCGAATTCATAACTCCCACTATATCCCCTTGGAGTAGTGAGGAGTAAAAATGTTATGATTAGGTATCAAATTAACATGAAGCTAGTGTATGTTTGGAAGATATTGCTTTATGGCCATAAAACTACCTTTGTTCTCTTAGTTATTTTATTTTATTCGGAAAACATACAGCATACATAATAATAATAATAACAAAAATGATACATGCAGTTTCATGTCTACATAAATACATGTTTTCACTTGTATAAAAAAGTAATACCTTATTTTATTTATTAATTATTTATTTTTCTTTCATTACCATAGGGCGGGTATGTACATTCATGAGAAAAGGAACATCAAATATTACCTTGGCTAAAATTTGCAATTTTCATAGCAAAAGATAATAATTAAATGACTGTAAATAATATGTAGGTCTGTGCGTATTTACCTACATTTCACTCAATCAAAAATGAAACGAGAAATATTTTCTATTTTTTTCATCAACATTGAATATTGTATTTATCACAGGTATGTTTTTGATGCATAATTTGCATAGTTCGTTAGCATTTATTTGAAATATTTTATGCAATTCGTTAAAAAACTTGAAGTTTAAAATTTACTAACGGTTCGTTTAAGCTATTTGATATTTTGATACGTACGGTCAATATTTTCATTCAAAAAACCAAAAATCTTTTAATTGACAAATAAAATAAAAATCAAAACAATTTTATAAAGCCTATTAGATTTATACATTTTTGTATCCATTATTGAATCACACGTAGAAAAATAATTTAACATCTCAATTTGACACTCGATGTTCATATCATAATTAATCTGGGAAAATTAAAAAAAAATAAGGCAAAACATCTTTGAAATGATAGATTTAAAAAATGTTGAAAATCACCAACACATTTTTCACCAAAAAAATGATTACTGTGGACTTATTTAATATTTTCAAAACCGATCCGAGTAAGTAATAGAAATAATATAAAAAAATGACATTTCACAACGCACAAAACCACCGTTTTTAAACAATAAAATCGCGCGACTGCTTGTGTCGCCATCTATTGACAAATTCACTTATAAATAAGGGTAAATAACGAAATTCACTATATTATGCTCATAATAATGTTGTTAGTAAGTACGATAGTATAACTACTGCATTAATAGATGTCACTAAAAGAGTTTTAGGATAACTATACACCTTTTTTTATCTTTTTATAATTTGTGTTTGTATAAAAATTCTAATTTCTAAATAAGGAAAAACTATTTTATTTTCACTTATATGATATACACATTATGTGTATACTTTTTTCTTTTTGTATTTTTAACTTAAGATAGTTTTTTACCGTAAATAAATAAACTAGTATTACTTTCCTTCATAGATGTGACTAATAGGCAGCGCTTAAGATATTATTTAATATTTGCTGTGTTTATAGATATTTTATTTGCATTTAATTAATAATGTTCGTGAACACAACCAACGCAGCAATTATAAAAGTTGGGTGCTGCTAAAATATAGTTTTATGTAATTGGACGCCCTCTCGAGGAAAGTTCGATCAACTCTTGGTTTCCCCGTTATAAATCTATGGATATCGGCCATTCCACCGTAACTTACAACAAACGACTGCAATTTTCGATTAACTAGCAGCACTACACGAGGAAGAGGACCTGAAACGACACCAACTATCTCTCTTCAGTTGACCAAGAAGACACTATGCAAAACAGGTTGACATCACGTAGACTGCTGAATTATCTGCCCTTTGTAAAGTTTGTTCCTACACAGATATAGCAAAGGAAACTGGATTGTTTGAAACATTTAAGTGTTATTCCGAAGTTTAGTTATGCACCTAATTTCAATGTGTTTATAGAGTATTTATGTATGTATTTATAACATAGGTGATACGTAGTTAACATCGTCTAAGTATTAAGAAGATATATGTACACGATGTGTACTTTTAAATTAAACTTACCTACGCTGCAAATTTGTTGACGGAAGAGAAGATATCTGTATGAATCCACAATACATTTGCGACACAGTACATTTAGTATCAGAAGATCTTTAGGCGTTGCCTAAACGTTAGGAAGCGCTGGTAAAATTAACCATAAATCAAAGTTTAATGTATATGAAAACAACATCTTTTTTCAAAACAATTTCCAAGTACGCAATATTATGCCGTTGCTAGAATGGAAACATAGCAAAAGCAGAGTGTTCAACGGATCATACTGCAAAATTTGACACTGTATGTACATCATATCCATATAAAGGATGATAGTATTATAAATAACTAGTATCATTTAACACAGTTGGTCGAGCTTCAATATTATTAATATCACCTTACGCTCCAAGAAGTATGCCATTGAGGTATCACCCCAAAGTTTATCTTTTTATTGTATTATCCCATTCCCAAGTAAACCTAATAAATTTAGTTTATTTGTTTGCCCGCCTCCAGTTTATTGTAGGAAAAATGAAAGCTTAAAAACGAATTACGAAGGTTGGAAGTAGTAAAACGTTTACACGGCAGTATTTCAGAAATTCTTTCGAGCGCGTAAAAAAATCACGACATCCCTTGTTCGTAAACAATGTACCAAGTGAAAGGAGTTCCTTATATGAAAATATGAGTAAATAACACCTAGCGATCTTTCATATTTATGTTCAACCTTTTTTTTTCTTTATTCGTTAAAATTGTTCTCCCCGTGTCACTTTTATATAATGCCACCGCGATATAAATAAATTACCCTCGTAAAGGGAGCCTTTTTTTGCAAAACAACGGTATAAGGTTACGTGAAAAACACAACAGTGATTTTCGTCGACGTTTTTGCCATTAGGGATGTACCGATGATCAAAACAAATGGTTAACATGTACCGATGATCAAAATAAATGTTAAACATGTTTGATGAATACACTCACTTCTAAATATACTGTTACGATATCTACCTACTCTATAATCATTAATGAGTCGTCAGACAAAGGAACCAAAACGACTACTTGTCATTGTATCCGATCGATAATGTCAAGAGATAAAAATAACAAAGGATTTTCAATTTAAGCCTATATACATATTTGGATTGGTAGGGTGTAGAGTTCAACACAGACAGTTGTGGAAAACCTGTAGTCTTCAGGAAATGGCCTCTGGCGACACGACACCTTGCAACGACGCGACCAGCGACCAATGAGAAGCGTCAATTTTCCGTAAGCATCGGCGGAGCCAATAAACAGGCGGAGAACATTCCAGAAAGCAGCGTTCGTTTTCTCATATTGTAAACGTAGTAAGAAAAATATATTGTTAAACTCTGTAAGTATCTTTGAATTCCCTATATTCTGTTAATTGAACCTGGTACCTTTGTTTTAAAGCAACCCTTATTATGATTTAATATTGTAATGAAAGAAATAGAGTCTTTGAAATTATTTGACATATAATAATAATAAAATAAAATTATTAAATATGAACCACAAAGTTAACATTCAAACATTTGAAAAAAAAAATGTTTTTTACTTATTTCACTATTGTGTATCGGTATAAGTTGTTTCGATCTAGTTAGTTCAATCCTGCATACCCGGGAATCAAACCCAAGTAAAGCTCGTTTGAACTGACTCACTAAAAATAAAACAATCACAAAAACACCGCATACACGTATACCTACTACGGGCAAAAAAATTTAGAAACCTTCGAATAGGACCTAAGGTAGATTTAATTAGTATATCTGTGAATCATGAAGATTGCCAGATTTAAATTTTGTTCCTCTATTACACAAGTATTTATATACTAGTTGCATGTAACACATAAGATCCGACTGTCAATAGCGATAATATGTATAGTTGAAGAATAAGTACCAAACTATAAACCCATAAATAAAAATTATTTTATATTTTGAGATATTTTCTTTTCTATTCAACACATGTAGGTATGTATGTCAAGGTAGGATAGTATGGAGGTCAGTCTTTTTTTTCCTACCCAGAATATGAAAATAGCAAGGTGGTATGTATGTATGTTTGATGATTCAGTATCAAACTATTAAGTTTTCTTAGATATTGTGTATAGGCGACTGCCATACTAATTGTATGAAGTGATGTCGTTACTTAACAAATTTTATAAAAATTGTTTGAAAAATTTTGATATATTCTACTAGGTACAATGTTAATATTTTTTGGGTGTTTCGGCTTTTTTCGATATTATTAAAAATTTTGGAAATATAGGCAATTAAACACATAAATTTATCATAAAAAATGTTTTTCTTAATAAAAACTGTTTGAGAAACTCTGGAACATTTTTGAAAAAAACAGATTTGAGATTTTGTATTTTTCCATGTTTATACCATTTTCCAGCGCAAAATAAAGTAAAAATTCAACAGTTGATAACCCCTGACTTAATTAAAAATTCAAAGTTCTGAGTAAAAAAGTTTTGTAGGTCTATAACTATTTATATATTATGAAATTTTGGGCTCTGTAAATTGAGCGAATTAAAAGTTATAAGGGACGGACGGACACACACACACACAGACAGACACATAGACAAAAAACACTCAAAATGTTCTACTTCAAATTCTGAATCCATCCATAAATAAAACATATATGCTACAAAGCCTCTAAGTTGGTGTTTTTGGCATGCAAAAAGACCAAACAAAATATTCCTTCATACACGCGTCTAGGCTTTAAACTGCGAATTCCTTCAAAAAAATTACATTCTCTTAAACGAATCGACAGTTGGAATAACTCGAAAAAATGTACGCGGATGTAGGTACATAAAAAGTTTAAGAGCTCTTATTTTGTCTTTCATCTGCTTCAAACTATATTATTTCCTTATTTATTAGATGATAAACTATTAAAAAATTTTGAGTAGGTATTTTTTTTGTAAGGCAACCAGTCCCTATACAGGAATATTTGTGCCAAGAGGTTGATCAATGTGTATATATGATCTCGAAGAACAATTTTAAATCATTTAAGAAATTCTGTCATAATTATTTTAAAAGAAGACTACAGTTAAGTTAACTATTTCTAGAGATCTTGGTTACTTCTCTGATGTTCTTAATGTAAAAGATCTAAAGTCAACGACAGTCCACGGGTGTGAATCTTCTCTTCACATACGTTGATTGTTCTTTTTGTATAATTTTTGTCGCTCACTTAGCGTTCTGTGAAGGTGCTATATTATGAAGAGTGAGAGTAGCGAAAGGCGTTATAAAATAATTATTTTGCTTGTTATTTTCTCATAGAGATACATATTCGTTGTTTCGTCTATTTTAATACTTACCTATTTAGATAAATTTATTTTTCGGTATTTTCACGTCAAAGAGATGATCGGTGTAAATTCAGTGAATACACAAGCATACTACGGTTGCTCAATTTGAGAGAGAAATCTATTTGCTTGGCATAGAGCAAGCAAATAATATGAAAGGCGTTTCCAGTGAACATATTGAAAATTTCCTCTTCATTCGAATTCCAAGTTTTTCCAAAAGTTGACACTACATATAACAACTTGTAAAACTTGCGATTCACTGCGGAAATTTTAGGTGTTCCATAACTTCCACGAAACGATAGAAAACACCGCGCGCCCGTATGTTTTTGTTTTATTCATATTTCAAAAGCACATAATTTAATGAACTTACATATTATATCTATCAACCAATCTTATTTAACTGTACTTATATCTATCAACAACACTAAATTCATCTTTCAAACTAATCTTTGTTTTGAAAACATTATTAGACTTTTATTATTTGTTTTTATTTTATTTTATTTATTTATTAAAAGAAAAAACTATTACGCATCACACATACACATTTTTTTTTATAAATAATAAAGTTGATTTATATGTGCAATCACAATGTTTTCCATATAGAAGTTACAATGTAAAAAATAAAAAATTATATTTATTGAAATGAAATAACTTAAATTTACTCTGTATGTATTAATAAGCTTATATTACCCTCAATTATTTTGTATCTTATATCTACTCTATGTTTTTGGATAGAAATAAATAAAAATAAATAAATAAATATAGACGTGCTTAGAGATTAAAGTAGAGATAAAAGTAATAAAATATAAAAAATCAAAACTTATTGAAAAAAACATATTGTTATGAAGTATTAGGTAAGTACAGTTTGGAATACACAAGAATGATATTTATTTTAAATGTTAATGTTTGTATAATTTGTTTTTTTTTTATCAATTACATAGTAATATTAAATAGTTTTTCAGATTCTTACCTTCCTTCAGTAATTAACCAGATGTTTACTTAAGCTATTAATTTTTCGTATAATTCCCATACAATATTTTATATTTTCAAATAATACCTACGACAATAATATTCTTCACGCTGCAAATTTTCACCTTCCTTTTCTCGTTCTTCTTATTACTTTGTTTCGTAACTTTTATAAATAACGTTGCTTTTGGAAGTTGATAAATATAAATTGTTCGTTAAAATGAAATTTCGGTTGTTTGTCATTTTCATATTGTATAACCATCCAAATAATGAATAAGTAAATTAAATATTTATTTCTCATAATTTACTAATAAAAACATCGCTGTAGAAAAAAAAATCATCATCAGCAATTTATGGCGCAACAGCATCTATTTGCCGCGGCAAGTCTTGCCCTTTTTTCTGCACTGGTGTAGTTGTCCGCTGTAACAAAAGATCCCAGATATGTGATAACAAAAAAAAAACAGAAGTATGTATAAATCATATTGCATTTATTTCAAACACAACTTACCCACTGTACACAATACACAACCTCCAAGAACAAACAAGATCCTCTATCACCAACACAATAAATATCCCGAAGTTGCAAACTACTCATGGACAAAGACATTTTAAATACTATGCCATCAAACTACATAATTGCCTACCAACCTCACTAAAACTGCTACCACAAAACACATCGTAACAAAAATACAAAAAAACACATAACACCATGGATAAATAACACCGGTTCAAATCAATTAATCTTTGGTTCCTCCTCCACCCACTCGCAACAGAGTCACTCGCTTCACTCAATCGCAGCATCCATTCACAGTGGACCTTCAACATATACGAACAAGTCGCTTCTCGAACTCCTTTATTAATACAGCAGCCCGACTGTGGAACGATCTTCCGAATTATGTGTTTCCATCTTCGTACCCGGGTCTTTTTAAAATCCGAATTAATTAACTCATTTCTAGATTGCAAACCCCTCCCAACGCTACGTAGTGCGCTTCTTCGGAAGAGTAAAATGGACCCAAATCCTAATAGCTGGCGTCCCCTACGTAGACATGTTAAAAAAAAAAAATACACCCAATTACACCTAATCAAATATAATTGAAATTTTTTCTCAATAAAATTTTTAATATATAATTTAATTCAAGAACTTTACACATAACGTACTATTTATGTCACATTACTGTTCAAATAAACACCTCGGCACTAGACTTACTAGTGATGTGTTCATCGATAAATAAATCAATAAATAACACACATGCACACACTTATACTTAAATTCTAGCTATAGTATGTAATTGAATTTGTAGCTTCCTCTTTATATTGTTAATAAAATAAATAAATAAAAATATAAGCATACAATATAAACTTATTCACTAGCTAAGTAAATAAAATAAGAGATATCCCTCCATGAAATGCTTGTTTATGGGTATTACAAAAATCATTACTTAAAAAAATGTTAGTCTATCTACAGTGCATAATGATATTCATTCATATAAAATTAATGCTTTTGTGCTGTTAGATGCAAAAATTAACTCACATAAAAAATGAAGATTGTAAAATGAACCGATTTATGGAAGTGGAGGTAAAAGAAAATAGATCAATTAAAACGGTAGTCCTCAAAGTTACCGAGCCACAAGACCAAAGTGGATTATCTCTTAATTCAAAATTTTCTGAGAATAATAATCAAATACAAAATATGATCTGCTTCGTCGCAATATATTTTTGGACTTATTTCACGCTCCAGGGAGATTTTCATTCGATTTTTCCTCGATGCGATATTATTATAACGAACAAATCAACTCTATCAATGATGGCCCTTTTTGGGACCAACTTAAAAAGGAATTCTTTTAAAATTATACAAACTCAATTCTCATTTCGGAAAACGTATTAAAATTACATATTTTTTATGATCACCAAAATTGGTTTTACATCTAGTACTTGATATAAAACTATTTTACCAAAACATTATACAATTACGTAAATAACGAATATAATTCGTAGAAGAATTACAAAGTTTTTTTTTAATATCAATCTAATAAAATAAACAACCCCACGTACATCATTTTAGTCCTATACCTAGAACTTCTATTATACTTCCTATAAAATTTCTTTACTCATCAAAACTCTTATATTTTTTAAGTTATCTACAAATTTTCAATTATAATAAGTGTGTCACACCTACATAAATATTTTTTAAAGAATGAATATGTCCATGTAACAAGTATACAGTAAACATCATCATCTATTGCCTAAACAAAGCATAAATGTTTGTCAATAGGTGAGCGAAATCGGTCATGCCAGGATTCGAACTCGCGACCACTGGATTACTAACCCAGCGCACTGGTACCACCAGTCTAATCCAACTGTCGATTTGTTCAAGAGAATTTATTTCTCTTAACATATCGACAAAGTATCAAGCCAAGATAAATTTGTGTTTAAATGCTTATATACCTACACATTTTTTTTGAAAATATCGAAAAAAAATCGAAACACCCCAACTAGAAAATTTCAATTTCTATTAAAAATATGAGCAGTAGTGCATCTCAAATTATTTTTAACAATTTTTTTTAAAAATTGAATTTTGTGACGACATCGTTTCATATAATTTGTATGGCAGTATACACAACACACACCATATCTCACTCAATAGTTTGATACCTACTTAATCTCCAAATATACATATATACATACCATCATGGTGTTTTCATATTCTGGGTAGGAAAAACAGACAGACCTTCATACTGTTATATCCTGACATACATACCTACATGTTTTATACAGAAAACAAAAAATCTTAAAATATTTATTAATTTGTGTTTTAGTTTTGTACGTATTCTTCAATTATAGGTACATACTATCGCCCTCGATAATTGGACCACAAAATGAACATGTCCTAATTCTAGTCTAATATAAATTTATGAAACGAACTGATAAGGAGTAACACATACGAGTGTGTAAATAAGAGTGAGAGAAAAATGTATTTCAGAAACGCTTACAGTGCAACTCGTTTACGCCCGCGTCAACTTTTTACGTGATCCACGTAAATAGGGCGGGAGAATTCTAAAGGAAAATCCACGATTTGAATTTCGAACCCGGAATTTTAAACAGTGCGAATTCAGTGTCAGGTTTTATTATTCAATTCGCCACACCACCCCTAACTTGAAAACGTTTATCCACATTCGAATAATCATGGAGGGAATGTTGTAGGTACTTGGATTACTAAGAGGGTTCGGTCTGGAACAGAATTAAGAAGGGTGAGAAAAAATATACGAATCTAAGGGAGAATGGCTCTTTAATAAAGAGGAAAGATTATAATTTGACTAGTTATAACACGACCAAAATGCGGGAATCAATGTTTTATATGACCTTCTGCACGTTTATAGGCAGTCCACGTTTGACTTTGGTATGATTCATGTTTATTTATTTATATATTTACTAAAAAAACTCCAACAGATTACAGGAATTCACATAAAACATATACATAGATCGAATATATTTTTATTATTGCATATGCGCAAACATTGGATTTTTTTTCCCTGTCGGGAGTCAAAGATATATTTTTTTTTTGCTTGATTTCCCGGTTCTCCTACAATAAATATTCCAACTTCGTCTCTATTGAGATAATTAAAAATCTGTTAAAAAATATACATAGATAGTTAGAATCAGCATAGTAGTTCTAATGCATAACAGGTATGTACAACATATGTATAATAAGTAAATCATAATTATATTCAATGGTATGTAGAGGCGTTTACATTGTGGAAATTCATTAAAAAAGGTTTTCAGTTTAAACCCACCTGAAGAATATAAGGGTAGTTCTTGAAACTATGTAGTTGTGGAATGAAAATAATTAAGTGGAAATAAACAAAGTTACATTGTTATTTTAATATTTTTTTAAATCAGAATTGATTAAATTAGCCTTTAAGAATAAAATTTAACTTAGATAACATTCACAGTTGTGTGTATTGTTAAAAACATGCTTTAGAAAAACTATTATCGAGAAACAATCCACTATGCAGAAGGGAAAACATCTCATAATGATTGACTTGCTTGTATCAAACGCTTGAAGGTGCAGAGTCTGTTTGTGAATATGTCCAGGTTTCATATTGTTTTGTGTAAAGAATTATAGAGGCGCATGCATAAATATATTAAATTTTTTACATGTTGACAACATGAAAAATAAGTGTGATGATACAAAAAATTGCAAATATCGATAGGTGTCGCATATTTTTATGATGAGTCATACCAAAGTCGAGATTGGATGAACTTAACCTAACCAAACCTAAAAATGTAGGGTAATAATTTTGATTCACTCATCATCAATCAGCGAGATTAGAGAATATACCTTGTAGATAGAATGTACCTACTAAGTACGTTGTTCTCTTATTTCCCGCCTAACTTCATACGCTCCTGATATTTGAACCGTAAGTATTACTAAACCGCGTATCTGGGATTATTCAATTCAATGAAACGCATTTCTCAGTCGATACTCTCTTGATATTTGAATTTAGCGATCGATGCGCCGTCAGCAACATTACATGAATTACACCTCTTGTAATTATATTATGATACTCAATGTGCGCCGATACGATAAAAGTTGATTTTAGCAGCGTTTCGCGAACATAAAAAAATAAAGAAAATTTATGTATGTTAATGATAAATCCTCGCGCAATTAATTCTTTAATTTGATACTTTCCACACTATGGAATAGTGGAGTCATGATTATTTCACAATTTTAAGCGTATTTTTTAACATCAATTTTTCAGCGGGTATCATGTAGAGAGGGTACACTTTGAGTTTCGTCGTGATGTGTTTGTATGTTGTATGGCGTACGTCGTACGGATTGTATTTTTTGTGTCCTCTCTGCAGCCCAAACTATAAGTCCGATCGACTTCATATTAACATCATATAATTTAAAGTGCATACACCTATTGCTGATTAGTTTTCCATACGCAACTTTTAATTTCTTCTCTATGAATTCATCATTTACGTTGTTTTCGTGTCCTCTCTGCATCCCAAAGTCCGATTGATATCATATATGTCCGATTGATATCTTGAGTCCATAAAATTAGAGCTGATTAGTTTTCCATAGATATCCGTTAATTTGTTCTTTATGATTTCATCTGTCCAAATTTTCAATATGATCTCACGGTCTGGAGGTATTTTTATAGTGTTTGAAATTTTAATACAATACAAATACACTCATCAAAAATACATTATGATAAATTGCATATTTTTATGAAAAATGTATATAACAGAAATAAAATAGCTTCTGTATGGGAAAATTGAGTGATCAACTTCATATTGATATTGTATGTGTATCTATAGACAAGTGTATTTTTTACTCTCCACTTATATCTTCCTTATTGGGTAGGCAGTGAGAACCGAACACTGCATTCTTCTATCTTGACACATCATATACATTGCCAACACGTCATCAACACTGGTACACTGTCTCATACATGCTTATCTCGCTAGTAATGAATTTTACTTAAATTTTCTCAACAGGCATCATGTAGAAAGTGCAAACTATGAGTTTAGTGACAATGTTTTGTGTGTATGGTGTATTGTGAAAACTTTTGTCCTCTGGAAGTCTTATATTTGTTTAACTAATAGAAATGTTCATAAAAATGCATTTAGAGATTGTCAACATTTCAAGAAGAAGAAATGAACACTTACTATGGTGTGAAGAGTTAAGTGTTGGCTACAATGCACTCGTTTTTCAAAGGTATTGCAGGTGTGATCCCTATACATTTAACATTTTTGAATAGTTGAAATATTTCATATTGTTTTTATAAGAGCTGTCTTCATTTTAAAATACTTCAATATTATAATTTAATAGTCATAATAAAGTAAACGGAAAAAGGGTTATTATAAAAAGGGTGTTTCATTAATAAAATATTATATATAAGGTTAACTGTCTCTATTGATTATTATTATTACAGATTTTATCTTCTGTTATTACAAACGTCTTATTTTATCGAATATTCTTTTTTAATTGCATATACGCAAACATTGGATTTTTTTTCCTTTTCGGCGCAGTTCAGGGGTGACATCTGTGTGTGACACCGTCATCTCATTTATAAGGACTGTTGCTTTCATTGTTTACAAATAAAAATTAATTTCTCAATTCTCAATAGATGGCGTTACAAAAAGCTTTCTCCGTTACTCCATAGATGGCAATAGTAATAATGCATTATTTTCAGGTAAAATGTTACACACTTTTCAAATATATAGAACTATCAAAATTACATCGATAAGGGAACTCAATAAGAAGGCATAATTGGTGATCGTTGCGCAAGCGCATAAAGTGATCACGTAAACCAGCCGATGACAGGTCGTAAGCCTTGTAGGTGCCTCGAGTTCCTGGTTCTTCTACAATATCCCAACTTCGTCTCTATTGAGATGTTGGAAAAAAAAATTTGTCAATAAAAATGTCTTATTTTATCATTCAAAAATAATAATAACATTCATGCGATAAACTTTTTAGCTAATAATTGCGTTAATCGAGATCAGAAGTCAAATTTTATTAAAAAAAATTTGGTTTTCTCAAATAAAATATTGATATTTTCACAATTAATTATCATTTTCGAGTTGTATTTGGGTATAAAAAATGCACAAAATCAAAAATCGTTTATTTTTATAAGATACAATAAAAGTTTATTGTCAATAATAAAAAAATTCCATATATTTTCAGGATATCAACGTAAGGTTACAAATTAATGACACATGAGAATATCTCGAGATTTAAAAATATAATAATTGTCTAATCAACTTTGATGTATGCAAGAGATTTTTTTTGCTTCCAAACACGACGAATCGTATACCACACTTTCTTATAAATTAATAATCATGTACGTTTTTTACCGCTATTGATTTATTCTATGGTCAGTTAAGCAGCTCTTAAAATGTAAATTGATCGATGTAAGTACAAGCACATGATACATAACAAACGAGAATTTTACTTCGTTGTTTTCGGTACTTACATATTTAAAATGCAATAGTTAAGTCATTCCGATTTAACTTTCAGACACACCAGAAGCGAGCGAGTTGATAGTAAACTTATATCCATCGTGTTGTGTCAGTCTGTCTTGTATGCACTGGCATTTCACGATATATAACTTGAATAACTATTACTTCACGTACCTGGAGATACATACTTTGAACATTTAAACTTCCTATCCTTCTTTTCCTCCGTGAACATGGACACGCGTCACTCTCTAGTCTAAGCATCACATGGGTACCTACAATTCATTTCCGACAACCCTACAAATACAATACAAATTCCTCTTTTCAATACACCACTGTTACTGAAACTACGTAATTCAAAAACATATTTTATAGATGTTAAGATTGCATATTTTTTATAATAAATTAATATATATGCATACATTGTATATTTGAATACGTAATTTGAAATAACGTATTGAATATGGACTAGGTGATCAGTGACGTGCACTGTAGCAGCTCAAGAGATGAAGAGACTGACAGACAACAGAGATTTATGAAGTGATGGAGTGCTAGGTGTTAACATATTTTAGGATAGTAAAATTTAATGTACAGAACAGATCTTCTGTGGTTAAATAGAATATTATAAAAAATATATATTCCCGAAAACGAATCGTACTTTAAAAATATTGATTTCTTATAAAAATGTCTTATCGCTAATTGTTTACCATGTGTGTTTTCAATAGTTTTTATGAAATCCCTATTTCATTAATACATTTTAGTCGTGTATACTGATAATAATTATTGAGTAATTCAACAATTGAATCATTATTTGCAATATAGCCATATGTACTAATAATTTGGAAAACGTTTGAGAACTCTACCAAGAGTTTATTGTTAGAGGTGACTCTTCCTTTAATTGTACTTTGAACTATAAGTGAAAAGTGAATGCACCTAGATACCGACATAATGGAACTACTACAAATACATTCTGAGGTTCTGAATAGTTCTTAGTTATTATTTAATTTCTGAATTATATTTATATTTTCACACTTGGGTTTTAATAACTTTTATAACCTGGGTTTTTAAAAACTTGTCTCATTTTTTCAACCCTCATATACATATATTTCACTCTTTATATGTGGTGAGTAAAAGTTGACTGCATATCAGAACACATACACATACATAGAATCTTCACCGCCCTAAATGTAAATGTAAGAAGATGTGACATAAAATTATTTCATTTAAAAAAAATGATGAAGTGTAAACCACATAAAATATACACTGTCAATATAGTGAAAAAAGTGAATTTAGAACCAGTTACCAAGATAATTCCTATCATCGAGGCAAGGTTATTCCTACCCACAAAATTTTCACCATATTCCTTGAATAATTTTATACCACATCTTCTTCTTTATGTTAAGGGCTGTGAATATTGTTCATTTTCAAACCAAGGCAATAGGATAGAATAGGATTAATGTATAATTATTTTCATATGTATGTGTTTGTAGAATATTGAATAATTATTGATTAAAAAAAATACAACCCAGGTGAAGAGTGACATCTGTAGATTATTTGGATAAACATATCAATAAGATATTGATATTTATTTAGTTTGATTTAGAACCATTTGAATGATTACTTTGAAGAATGTTATCAAAGTAATATAAGTATATTTATACAGATGTCATCCAACTAGATTTTATAAAATTATTTATATATTATTTTGGCTGTTCCTATGCAAGGGAGAATAATTAAAATAAAAATAAATAATTTAAATAAGGAACAATGAAAAGTTGCTATTAAGGCAAAAAGAATAATAGATTTCCATTCAAGATAGA
Source organism: Molanna angustata (assembly GCA_963576475.1). Lineage (NCBI taxonomy): Eukaryota > Metazoa > Arthropoda > Insecta > Trichoptera > Molannidae > Molanna > Molanna angustata. The sequence continues at coordinate 12,418,479 of OY754973.1, forward strand.
CCTCCTCTATAAAAACAACTTTGACTGTAACTTGTATATATGTAGACATATTAATATTGATTATATATTATTGTAAAAAAATTATAAAAATTTTATTTTGAAAAATCAAGTTATTGAAAAATCAAACCCTACCATCCAATAAAGATATCTCTGGATTAGAGAGATATCCCACAGTGTTCGATATGCACCAAAATATTCCTAACCACACATGTAATGTCGTAGCATTTTTTAATTAATTTCGCAATTGTTAAAAAATTGATATTTGTTTTGTGTTCACTCTAACGTGAAATGTTTACGTGTGTAATCTTTTGTAAACTTACATTGTTTAGTCATTGAGCTTGTGTGTTATCTAAAGACATACATAAATACATAGGTAGGTACACTTAGTTCCATTCGGAGATAATCTCGTGTCATTTGGGTTATTTCGTTATCACCAAAGTATTGCTTATTTAGAATGCCACACAACAACTTTCACTCAGATAATACAACTTTAAGTGTCGCCTTACGAATCCGAGGAAAATTCATAAACTCAAGAACAACATAAGATTAAGATATATAATTTAAACATCTTACGTTTTCTGAAGAAGTTCTCGCTCTAAGTGAAGAGGTTAGCAAATGTTCCTAGTTATAAATATTTTGAACAAATTGAATAAAACTTCTTCATAAAATTACGTTATAATTAACTCTTTTATTATAACCCATACGCATGTAAATTAAACGCCCTGATTATGATTTACAATGAAGTATACCTACCTACATGTTTTCAGCACACAATACCTATTTTTTTTTGTGTCATGATGCAATATCTAATGAGTACCCAATGCCATATTACTTTATTTAAGAATATTATGTGAATACATTTTTTTTTCAGCGCGATGTTCCCCTAAAAATACGAAGTAAAACACAATTTTATATATTTATATATTTGTTTATTTATATATTTGTTTATTTATTAATTTATGTTTTTATTTATTTGATTATGATATTATTCATTTATATATTTTTTATTTATTTATGTATATATTTTTTTATTATTTATTCATTTTTTTATTAATTTATTTATTTATTTACATAAATATTGTTTTTATTTACTTATTTATTTATTTATTTAAACATTTTTTTATTCATTTATTTAATTATCTATTATTAATGATCAAAATTGCATTTTCACAGAAAAAACATTATTTTATCTATACAAGATCATCTTATATAAGCAAAATACACAAAAATAATTTATTTTTGTAAAATAGATAAAGAATCTCAACAAATGAATTAAAAGGAATATTAAAAATAATAAAACGAAGAGTTTATTAATTTAAATAATTAATATTTTCCACCTCAATTCCTTATTTTCTTGTACCTACCTATTCAAGACATTAATAATCGTATAAATAAAACATACTCAGTATTTAAGTCAATACTTGACATAGAGGTACATAAGTACAAAAAAATCACTGTTTGGTGTGCTAAACACTCAAGTAGGATTTATACGTACAAACCAAAGTACTCAAATATTTCTGAGAATGCCACGAGTTGAATTATTTAATTGTCTGCCTATTATTGATTTAAGAAAGAGCAAACATATGCCATATTAAAATTAACAAAAAAATATATACTTATCATGCTATAACAACACACCTATTTCGTATTTGGATTATAAAGAGAGAACCGAAAGCCAGAAAAAAGTCTCTTGGTATAAATTCATCGGTTTATTCGCGTGCATGCATCGTCTCATGAATGCTCTTATATACCTTTATTATTTTATTCAAATACTGATTATTTGCTATAAAACACTCAATAAATGCTTGTAATATAGGTGAACGAAATCGGTCGAGGCAGATTTCTAACTCGCATCCAACGAAAAACAAATCCACCAACCTAGCAGCTCTGCAATTCACCCATTCACATTATTCTTTCTTCTTACTTTACAATCCTTGAAAAACCCACGTGATCACGTGATCGTGCCAATTATTTTTTAACTTCTCTTTCCTCTCTTGTCCGCCTTGTTCACTTCTTTCCGACAGACGATCATTACTTATTCTATCAACAAATACAACAAAACATTAAAAGAGTATTTTATTGTGAATTTGGCTCGATTTGGTGTATCATTACTATTAGTATATCGAAACCCCTTCATCTTTTTGTCGTTTCAATCATGACAATTCAATAACATAATTTCCCACGTCTGTTTGCACGTTTGTTAGTCCGCGTAACGCTGGTAAAATCAACTATGAACATATCAGGCGCACATACACAAGTAGACGAGTGGATAGCTGTAAAACAGTATAATAACACTATATCAGACACACATAATATACAAAGAGGCACAATAACTACAAGAGAATACAAGATACAAGAGAAGACAATACAAGAGAAGTGCAAAGAAAGAGAATAACTGACATGATAATAAATGAGTTCCATCTTCCAACATTACAATAATAATAAACTGGAACGACTTATATAGCGCCGTTTTTGTGATAACCTCACCGCAAGGACGTTTATTGAGAGATGAACTTGGTGCTTTACTAATAAATTTTCAACATTTGGCATCAATTTAATAAGATTTAATCTCAGATCTCCTCGATAAATGATGTCCAGTTTGTTTCTTTTTTTGTTATGAGATTGGCAACTACGCTGAAACCACATTCCACTAGGTATGAAGATGGAAAAGCGATAAAAACGTATATGAGATCAACACGAGCTGCTCATATGAGATCCCCTATCGTTGACCCCCATTTTCATTTCATGGACCACTAATTTTTTTTTTCGCTGACCTGGACCCCTTGAGTCGACCCCTGAGGGTCGATATAGACCACTTTGGGAATCACTGACCTATGGCATTTACGCTGAATTTAGTGGATGTATGAGGATGTATGTGTACTTGTTACAAGGACATATTCAGTCTTTTTTTTAATATAATATAAACTAGTTGCATGTAACACATGAGATTCAAGTGTCGATAGCGATACTATGTATAGTTGAAGAATAAGTACCAAACTATCAACCCATCAGAATAATTTGAGTAAATAACGATATATTATGAGCATCATAATATTTCGTTATATACTCAAATTATTCGATTCCATCTTACACATTTCGATGATAGCGTATTATTAACTGATTATTTCAATATTTTAGGAGACGGCACCTATTTTATACTTACGTCATGATATTTTAAGATTACGCCAAATTTACATTTTTTTCATTGTATGTATAGTTGAAGAATAAGTACCAAACTATCAACCCATACATCCACATTATTGAATATTTTAATATATTTTGTTTTCTATACAACACATGTAGGTATGTATGTCAAGATAGGATAGTATGGAGGTCAGTCCTTTTTTCCTACCCGGAATATGAAGACAGCATGATGGTATGTACCTATGTATGTTTGGAGATTAAGTATCAAACTAAGAAGTCTCCTTAGATATTGTGTATAGGCGACAGTCATACAAATTGTATGAAGCGATGTCGACACTAAATTCAATTTTTATAAAAATTGTTAAAAAAAAGTTTGAGATGTGCTAATACAGTGTTAATATTTTTTATAGAAAATTAAATTATCTAGTTGGGGTGTTTCGGCTTTTTTCGACATTTTTAAAAACTTGGGAAAGATAGGCAGTTAAACACATAAATTTGTCATAAAAAAAAATTTTCTTTATAAAAAATGTTTGATGAACTCTGGAATTTTTTAAAAATTAGGTTTGAGATTTTATATTTGTCTATATTCATACCAATTTTCAGCGTTCTAGCTTATATAGTTTCAGAGATATATGGAAAAATAAAGTAAAAATTCAAAAGTTGATAACCCCTGACTGAAACAAAAATTCAAGATTCTGAGTATAAAATTTTTGTAGACCTACTACTTTTTATATGTTCTGAAATTTTGGGCTCTGTAAATTGAGCGGATCAAAAGTTATAAGGGGATACACACACAGACACACGAAATGTTCTACTCCGAATTCTGAGTTAATCCGTATATATGTAGAACGTATATGCTGCGAATACTCGAATAAATTGATGTTTTTTGCCTTCAAAGTTGGAAAAGCCGTGAAAAAAGTACACCCTGCATACAATTCTCGCGTATCCTGGCTTGAAACATTGTCGATATGTTAAGAGAACAAAGTTCTCTCGAACAAATCGACATTTGGATAAATAGAGTGAGATTCTGGGTATTTTATGAACATGGCTTGGTTTTCGATCCTCCTCAGTTTAGGTGGGAGTTGCAGCAAATGCACGATTGTCAAAATATATAGTAGTTAATTTGCCAATCATGGACGTAGTAGCTTACCGAAGTATTTTTTTGTCGCTCGTTTGCTGTGAAAGGGATGCAGAAGTCTATAAGATACGTGAGAGCCATGCCATGGATCGCTTTGAAAGTCAGCAAACATAGTATGTATCTACTTTACTCTCTCTGGCACTTTCAGCCAGTGAAGTTAACGAGCCTACCATAAAATTCCATCATTTTTGACGGGTTTAGCTAGTATATACCTACATGGTATATTTACGTAATGTATAGGTATATATTATGTAACTTATTCACAGAATGAGGAATCAATTTCAACACAAAGGGACCCAATAATTTTGTTTGACAAGTGCTCCATCATGTAATTTGAATTTGTAATTCTGCGCTCCCCCTTGAAACATTCAAACACAATAATTTTTAAGAAAATCCCACCGCCGAAATACGTAATCGACTTCATCAAAGGAAGAGAATCAAAAGAAGTGTGTAGATGTACACTAGTGATGTTCATTTTAATTTAATTAATAATTATAATGAAAAAATAAATCTTCCTTCATAAATTAATTATAGGTACTCTCCATTAAGTACTATGAAAGAGTGATTTCAATTTTAATTTATCAATATTTATAAAAAAAGTATATTAGAGAGTGCATACTATGAGTTTCATCCTTATGTTTTTGTGTGAATACCATGATAAGTTACATATCTAATTGTGTCTAGTGATGTTAATTTTAATTTAATTAATAATTTAAATGAAAAAAATAATCTTCCTTCATAAATTAATTGTACTCTCCATTAAATACTATGAAAGAGTGGAGAGTGATTTAAATTTTAATATATCAATACATACATACATACATACCATCACGCCATGTCCCTTATGGGGTATGCAGAGAGAACCGAACGCCACTTACTTCTATCTTGACGTACATTCATCGCCTCGACAACATTCATACATCGTCTTATACGTGTTCGTCTGTTGTTCACTCTTCTAACTTTTCCGTCTTTCAAAATACCGTTCACATGGACGTGCCATCCCATCCTTGGGCGGCCCCGACCTCTCATTCCATTCCTGTCCGCGATGTATATTTTTTCGTCAGGCGTTCCTCGTTCATTCTCCCCATGTGGCCAAACCATCTCAATGTGTTCACTTTCATTCTATTAATAACATCTTTCTTTATCCTGCATTATTTCCTTATGTCCTCATTTCTGACCCTGTCATACATCGTTCTATTACAGATTCTTCTTAGTGATCTCATTTCAACTGCATTTATTCAACTTTCATGCGACTTCTGCCATGTCCACGTTTCACTTGCATAGGAAACCTGGACATGGCAGAAGTCGCACTTTGATTTGAGCGGTAGGTATCTTCAGAAAACATAAACTTCCTGTCTGAAAAATTATAACTGCTATCTTTTATTCCTCTATATTATAACGAAACTGGTACCAATCATTTAAAGTAACTGGATGTAGTTTGATCAATTCAATAATTGAATAAATTTAATGTCTTTATAAATAGGTTAACATCTATGAGTACATATATGACGAATCAATTACATATGTTTCGACCTACATAATAGAATTAAAAATGACTTGATTAATCTAGTGTCCAAAATCAACTTTACTAGTCTACATAAAGCTGGATTGTACCTGCTGATTGAGGCTTTTTTTAACCTGAAATATTCTTTGTATGTAAGGAAAAAGAATAATTAGATCGTTACGACATCTTTAAAAAGATCAAAATTCCATTGTCTGTTAATATATCGATGGTTTTCGTTTGCAAAAATATCATTTTTATTTAAAATCATAAAATACTTTATAACATCAAGCGTATCGCCTTGAATCGTATCATCTTCTTGTTTATTTTTTTACGTTTCTGCTAATTGGGTTCTTCAGTATTGTAATAATACGATACCTCAACCTCCTACTTATGTTAGATAATATCTACCTCAGATAATTTGTATTCACGATTCTTCTTATTATGTGAATTTCTGATGATGCCATCAATTGCGTTTTCAAACTCAGTAACTTTATGTTGAAGAGTGATCATTATATGAACCATTATGATATCATGGATTTTTCATAGTAAAATTTTCATGGAATCACGTCACAAGGAATATTAAATCACCTATCACTATTTTGTTCAGGTTTTCAAAAAATACCAGTAATTTTTTTTTGTACCTGTTGATTTTGGGTTGCGTTACTCTCTCACCGACCATTTGCCGATCATTCATGAAGTGATTGAGAACTTGCCCAGAGACGCTTCTAGACGCTTGGCAACGTCACTGGTCGACTTCTTTCGCGAGCATACTGACATTTTCATTTATTTCCAATGTGAGGACACGATTTTTTTAATCGTGAATTATTTCTCGTTATTGAATCACGCAATTCCTTAATGGACACGGCAGTTCCAAAAGTTATCTTTTTCGATTTCACTTATTATCCGATTCGTCCTCATGTCAGTTTTGTGATAACCCTGAGGAGACTTCATATCCTATAGAAATAAACTAACTTCTCCGTGTCCACTTTCCGACGAGAACTCTACAACGATGTCCGAGGGAATTACTTTGGACCCATTGGAAAAGCCACGAAGAGCAGGCTTTCAAGACTTTTTACCAAAAATACGGCTCACTCTTATCTTCACTTTCAGTGAACAGTGAGCCAGGTTTTTCCTTAAAATAAGTTCTTTTTGGCACATTAAGTGCTGTGTCTGCAAGGTTTTAGAGTTCTTCGGATATGTTCTTTCACAGTTTTGCAAGGAGCAGTAATTAGTCTCCATAATCAGAACGGGTGATGGTGGTGGAAGAACATCTTTTGATACCTACTTATTACCCGTAGTGTACATTTATTTACATTACTATTCGTTGCTCATATGAGTTTTCTGTGACTCAGCACATTATTTTTTTTTTCGCAGGTTGGTAGAGAAACACATAATAATACATTCTTTAAAAAAAACAAGTTGTTATACCTAATAACACTAAATATTGATACGCCTTCTCTATCCTCCCTCATATCCGACAACCTCCTTTCTTTGTTGCTGTTATTTTACATTTAATAATGTTACGTGTTTATTTTTCTGTAGGTATGTTTTTTGTTATAAATTTAATGCACGAACCTCTATACTATTTATGGCCTCACGTTGCTTTGGTTGTTTAGAAGAAATTACCTTATGGCAATAAACCCGCTTTTGTACACATTATTGTACATGATTATAACATTGTGATTTAAGCCAAGACCCGCGTATAAGGAATACTAGGAACATTTTGTATAGCGCAGTGGACTTATTGCATGCTAAAAACACCAACTTAGAGGCTTCGCAGCATATATGTTCCCATACATGGATTTACTCAGAATTCGGAGTATAACATTTAATGTGAGTTTGTGTGTCATTAGCATTGTAGTAGTACCTACATCTCAATTTTTTTTTAGCAATTTTTATATAAATTGAATTTAGTGACGACATCGCTTCATACAATTTGTATGGCAGTCGGCCTATACACAATATCTAAGAAGACATAATAGTTTAATAATAAAGGTTTCTTTATTTCTCTTATAACAAAAACATATATGCATAAAAAGACAAAAAAAATAACATAAAGGAGTTTACAGAAATATATAACTTATAAAAACTTACATAATATGACATGATAATTAGACAATATAATATGAACAAGAGAAATCCCACCAGGCAACGCCTGTTTGTGGGTATTACAAAATGATAAAAATAATAACATAAAGGAGTTTACAGAAATATATAACTTATAAAAACTTACATAATATGACATGATAATTAGACAATATAATATAAACAAGAGAAATCCCACCAGGCAATGCCTGTTTGTGGGTATTACAAAATGATAAAAAAATGAAATATATCTATAATCTACAGTGCATATTTGATTAATTTTTAATAAAACATAAAATAAACAATACCAAAAACTAAACATAAATATTAAAATAAAAATAAAAAATATACCCTTTAAAATGTTGTATGTTTGAGTAGGTACATAATATCCACATAAAACACACAACAAGTCGCGCGGTTTAACTTAAATGCTAGCCGACACCAATTCCATAACTATGGTTCGTTTCTTTAATGCCCTTATACATTTTTATACACCTAATCACTATGTAGATATTTACACATTACAAAAAAAATGCAACGGAATAAAAAATGTAACACAAAAAATAAAAATACTAAAAGATGCAAAAATACTAAAAGATGCAAAAATACTAAAAGATGCAAAAAGGTTGCAACACCACAAGTACCTACTGCATAAAACAAGAATATAAAATTACAATAGATAATCATTTGGGTTAGCTGTTTTAAGCCACAGTTTAAAATGTTTCAGGAAGGTCAGGTAACTTTTATGTTGCTTCACTAAAGATGGCAGGTTGTTATAAACTTTCGGAGCAACGAAAGGCGGAAATCGTTGAAAAAATCTAGTTTTGCAGATGGGAGGTCTAAATTGGTTTCCCAGCCTCGCGCTAACTCTGCAATCATTATATGACGCCTGCACAAAAGCTTGTGGTTTCTGTTTGATAAATTTAGTACACTGCAATATATATAGCCTACGTAAGTCACTCAATCCACTCAGCTGGAACAATTCATCACTAGGGAACCTTAGAGGTTTTTTATATATTAATTTAATAATTTTCTTTTGGAGCCTCCCCAATGAAAGTATATGACTGTCATAGGCTCCTCCCCAGGCAATCATTCCATATGTGAGTAGAGACTGAGTTAAACTATAATAAACCATACGAACGGTGTTCAGATCAACAAAATCCACCAATCTTCTGTATATAAACATTTGGTTTCTAAGTCTTTTCGTCAAATTATCTATTTGTTTACCCCATTTTAATTGAGTGTCAATGTGAATTCCTAAATATTTTATGTTGTCAGCTCTAGATACTAAATCACACTCGTTACATTCATTAGAGCAATTGGTGTTGTGGAATTTGAGAAGGAAATCATTTTCAGGGTTTTTTCTTTTAGAAATGTAAAACGGTACAAAAAAGGTTTTTGAATAATTGAGGGATAATAGATTATCATCTAACCAAGTCCTGACAACCTTTAGAGAGAGCGTTGCATTTCGAAATGCTTCGTCCCATGTCCGACCTTTTACTGATATCGATGTGTCATCGGCGAATGACACGATAAGGCCGGGGATTTGTATGTCACATAGTTGGTTAATGTACAACAGAAATAGTATCGGACCTAAAACAGTTCCTTGCGGCACACCGTGGAGTACTTTTAGTTCCGTACTGACACAGCAGTTGACTTTAGTCCTCTGTGGTCTGTCCTTTAAATAACTTTCTATAAGTGAAAGACACTCGCCTCCTATTCCGATACTTTTCAACTTATTCAAAAGTAATTTATGATTAACTGTATCGAATGCCTTACGTAGGTCAAGGAACACAGACAACAGACATTCTCCATGATCTAAGTTCTCTGTAATATACTTAGTAAGCCTAAAAAATGCATCGCCCGTACCCATACCCGGTCTAAAACCAAATTGGTTTTTGGATAATATACATCTTGACTCCAAAAATGTTGTCAATCTGTTTTTGATAGCTTTTTCATAGATTTTAGCAATTTGTGATATAAGAGTTATTGGCCTATAATTATTAAGTGAAAGAGGAGATCCACCTTTGTGAATAGGTACAATGATAGACGCTTTAAATCCAGCGGGGAAAACGCCTGTTCTGAGTGAAAAATTCATGATAAATTTTAAGGGTGCCAAAATATATAGTTTTATACATTTAAGTAAATCTACACCTATTCCATCAGGTCCAATCGCCGAACCATTTCTCAGACTTTCCAACAAAATACCAACTTCTTCCTCAGTAACATTTTCAAAATTCGAGAGAAATACAGGACTAGTATCTTGTATTTCGTTGGGATTCCTATGCCCAGATACATGTATCTTATTCACCAGGTCTCTAGCAATGTTAGTGAAGTAGTTATTAAAACAACTGGAAATTTCTGACCCATCTGTTATAATATTGTCATTGACATTAAGTTTATCAACTGTTTTATGGTGTTGCACCCTTCTAGAAGAGATTTCGTCGACGATATTCCATACTTTTTTTGAATTGCCCTTTGCTTTTTTTAGCTGATCCTCGTAATAGTCCTTTTTATATTTTTTAATAAGTGAGTTTAACATGTTGCGATAATTGTTAAAATTGCGCTTTAGAGCATCGCATATAGGTAAACCTAATCTACGACAATGTGCTTCATGTTTCCTTAGGTCATTAAACATTTTGTTACGACATTGGATAGATATAATAATACCACGTGAGATCCATGGTTTGATTTTGTTTAGTTTTTTTTTCCTATTTACTCCCTGTATCATACAGTCTCGAATGTGGGAATTGAGTATTTTATAAAAAGAATCTAATGAATCGTTCACACTTGATGATGCAAATACATCAATCCACGATTCCCCTGATAAGGCTTCTTTTAATTTGTCTTTATCTAATCTACTCGAACCTTTTATTTGATTTCCCATTTCTTCCACCCTATTCATTGAATAATTCACGGAAAAAAATGTAGGAAAATGGTCAGTTATATCTGATGCAAGTACGTAGGCGCTAAATTTACCAGGATTTACATATTTAACCATAATGTGATCTAGGCAACTACCACCGCCGAGAGGGTTCGTTCTTGTTGTACAGTTTAATAAAGATTTAAAACCTGCCGAATACAAAGTGTCTAAGTAATTATTTTCATCGATATTCAAAATATGATCTGTATGTATATTAATGTTAATGTCACCAACAAGTAAAAAATAATCAACATAAGAGGATCTATACTTATTCAGTAGAGAATTCAACTCTTCTATATAATTATTTATATTGAGAGAAGGAGAACGATAATTTGCAAGCACAATGTATTTTTTTAATTTATGGGTAAATTTAAGAATGATACCATTGGAGTGGTTCATGTCAAGGAATTCGTATGTTAAATCGGCCAAAGATGATTCGTTACAGAAAACCACAACTCCATCATGCGTCGTGTGTCTAGCTACTCGTGACACAAACTTATATCCCTGTATATGAAATGGTATTTCGGAGGTAAGTTGTGTTTCCGTAAGAATAATTACATCACATTTAAAGGTTAAAGAATTCAAAAGTATACAAATATCGTCAAAATGTTTAGATAGGCTTCTAATATTAAAATTTAGTAGTTTAAAGTCAGTATCTGCTATTAAGCAATTTACTTCATTCACTCTTGTTAAAGTCGCGTCCGTGTTCATTTCTAGGTCATTGTAATGATCCATCACTGCAACTGATATACACTCTTACCGAGAAGGTATATCATCCACGTCTCTGATTGTCACAATTTTCGATCCTTCTTCTTTTCTCAAAAGAATGAGACCATTTTTAACCCAAACGTATTTATATCCAACTGCTTTAGTGGTTTTTGTCAGCCACAGTAGATGCTTGTTAAAATAAGTCAGTTTCTCGTTTATATAAACTTTACCTCCCTCACAGGCAAAGTTTTTAGCCTCAATTCCATTTGACTTCTTTTTGTTTGCAATAACCTTGTCTCTTATTTTTTTCGATCCAAATTTAACAGACACAATACTTTTTTTATTTAATAGGTTGGTATTTACAGAAACCTCTTGGATGACTCCAACGGCATCACTGCAGTCAATTTTTTCCAGCAGGGTTTCTATTATGGGTCTTGCCTCTTCCGCATTTTTTATGTTGAAACCTTGGACTTCAAGGGAAGTATCAAGCATAGTCTGTTCGATTCTATTGAGATCTATTCTTAACCTTTTATTTTCATTCTTCACCTCACTCAGCTTTGCACTCGTCTTTTCATAATCTTCGATGAGTTTATCAGTCTTGTTGGTAAATGTGTCAAACGATGCTTTCAGGTCCGTCAGTTCTTTATTTTGTTTTTCGAAAATACAGTCCACCTTCTTTCTCATGTCAGTGACTTCATTTTGTAATGAAGTAAGTATTTTTACCACCTCCTCAAGAGTCGGTGTGATAAGCTGTTTAGTAGAAGATAGGGATACCACTGTCTTGCATACCTGGCACCTCCACTTCGATTTGTTCATCTTAAGCATTCCTCTAAAGTTTGATTCATTGAAGCCTGCACACTTTGATACTTAATTTCCAAACATACATACATACAATCATGCTGTTTTCATATTCTGGGTAGAAAAAAAGGACTGACCTCCATACTATTCTATCTTGACACACATTCCAACATGTGTTGTATAGAAAATAAAATATCTTAAAATATTCAATAATTTGTATTTATGGGTTTATAGTTTGGTATACATACTATCGCTACAGTTGAATCTCATGTGTTACATGCAACTAGTTAGTAAAATAATAATTGTACAATACGTTGATAATTAAATTTGCGATCTTTAACTAAATAGTTGACGTTGCTTTTGTCATTTAAAAATCGTAAAAAACGAACCTATATTATTTTACTAAACCCATTTCGTATATTTGAATCAGAGTGAAATTGCAAAGAAGTTTGCTCAGCAGATTTTGTTTACAAAACAAGTTCGTCTCAAATAGATACAAAACTTAATAAAGTTCTTTGATTGCTATAGGTACACAATATTCATATCAAAATTTACACAGAGCATTCGTGAAATTAATCAACGTATTTCATTGTATTCTAGTATAATTATTATCGCCATGGTTTCTACAGATCATTTATTAGAACACAACATAAACCCAAATTATATATCCGTTAATACACTAAATTAACATATATAACGGTAGAATACACATCATTACTATTCAAATCTAAGATGTACATACGTATTACACAAAATTATCAGAATTTCTGAATACACCAAACATAGATTTTATTGAAGTAACAAATCATATCGCTAATTACAAATTGTCCAATTAAATTTTATTACAAATGTAGTCATTGACGTATGAATATGCCTGCTTGTTAATAATAAATATTTCTTGAAAAACTGCTTTAGGTAGGTATATCTTATTTGAGAATTTAGAATATAAAATTGATCTAGCAGAAGTCAAAATTTGACCCTAATTCATTAAATGTTTGTGTTCGAAGAGTAATTGGAGCTGATCTATGAAAAAAACATGTCGGTTGTGGCCAACGCTATACTCCTCACTGCCAAACCACTCAACAAAGTATTCAAATTTTGAATTAACGTTCTAATTTCAGCCTTGGGTTGCGTTCACAATGAACGCAGAGTGCGCTTAGTGACGCTTTAAACCAACTCTTGGACAATCAAACGGCTTCGATCAATTGAAGATAGTGTACATTGAACTAGACAACAAGACCACACTATCTATCAGTTCAGCGAACAACATCTAGATCTTCTGCTCTCCACGCTTCTCAAAACTACGAGTTTCTTGAGGGAAATATGTATGTCCAAAATATTAAATGCAAAAACATTGTCTATACTCGTACTATGTATCAATGTATTATAATTCAGTAAGTCATTATGTGAATACTATCAGTCTTATTCATAATAACTTATGTTAGGTTTAAAACAGTGTATAACAACAGTACTGAAAATCTCTATTCATAATAACACATATTAAGGCAATAATGCTATATAACGGCTACATTACGCCTATATAAGATAACAACAGTTCTAGGTTGTTTTAACCGCAATATAAGAAGAGTATAAGGACCGAACATTTACGATAAATCCCGAATGTTACCGATGGTCACATAACATGTCAATTATTTTTGACATTTTTGAAGCGACGCGACGTGAACATTTGTTTTCTATTTCATTTAACAACAAATAATTATAAATACGATCAAATGTATTGTTCGCGTCTTAATATGACGTAAACGAATAACAAAAAAACATTTTGTTATAACCACTGACAGATCATTTGATAAGGCTATATTAATTTAAGGTAACCCACTGTTTCATTATTGCTCCAGTTTTCGCTACGGTTTTTTCATATAAATATCTAAATAATGATATTCATGAAATAAAATATGAAAATTAAGCCACAACACTATAAGAAACGATATATTTTTGTTTTCAAAACATCGACTGACATTGACAAATTAATGTCAAATCACCGGAGAAACATGAATGAATTGCAACGTTGTCAGATCAAACAGTGACATAGCAACGATATTGTTATATTGCTATATAAATGTTATTATGAATATTCAAGAATGTAAGTGCTTATACTGTGTTTTAGTTATATAATGTTTTTACCACAGTATAAGGAAATATTATGAATATGACTGATGTATCCAATGTAGGTAAATATGAATTATAATGACAATGTTGTAACTAAGTATTATTATATTTTTTGTATGGAAATGGCATTAAAATTACATACATAATATAAAATATGTGTATTAAATATGTTTTCTTTAATTAATGCCATACTATTCGCTATCAGTATTTCGGTCCGAGCTAATTGAAAAACTTGTGCGATTTCTAAAATATAAAAGCAATTAAATACCTCTTAGGTGGCAAGGAAAAAAGTTCAAAACACACTTAATTTGTTTTATAGAAAGCGTTAATTAATCGTTCGATATTACCATACAACTTTTCTAATTATTTTCAAGAATCAAGCAGTAATTAGATCGTTGTTTATAAGTTGAAGATTGAAAAATATCATATCGATTTTGATTTTGTTCGTAGAACAAACGTTAATGTTTATTTATTAAATCTGAATTATTAATTTAAAATGGTATCAATAAATTTAAAATATCTGTTTAGTAATCAATATATTTAATAATCTTTTGTAATATTTTGCAATGTTTAATAATCTTTTGTAATCTTTTGCAATGTTTAATAATCTTTTGTAATCTTTTGCAATGTTTAATAATCATTTGTAGTCTTTTGCAATGTTTAATAATCTTTTTTTAACTGCTTGAATATAACATAATATACCATAATATATATTATGTATCCTATATGTGTAAATATTTTTTATATTTATTTATTTATTATTTATTTATTTGAGTCTTCTTGTACATATAATTAGTACACTGGCGGGCTTATTGCCTAATGGCAGTTTCTTCCAACCAACCAGAGTAAATATTAAATATACAAAAAAATGTGTACTATGGCAATAATTTAAACACATTACAAAATAAATAAAGATAGCAGAATAAAAGCAAAAAAAGAAAAAAAACAATGAAGATAGCATATAAGAACAATTCATAGCAATGATAGAAAAACTAAAGGATAAGGAAAGGAAGAGGAGAGGAAGATGTATTTCAGGAAACATTTTCATCGCTAATAAATGTGATGGACTCGAAAACATAAACATTGACAATTTAAAAAGTTGTAAGAAGATTCGTTCGTGAATTGTATTTTTTCGATGTCAATGTTACCATTTGTATACTAATACGATTGTTAAAAACTTTTCGCAATCAGCTTAAATCGAAACCTTTAGCAGTAGGTATTACATATGTATATTCAAATGTCTTATATCCGTTTTATATCGAAGAAATTCAAAGGACCCAAATGACAAAGTATACATGTATTATGTACATAGGTGTGCCAAAAAATGTAGACACACATTCATTTTCTGAAATTTGTATCAAAAAGGTCATACCGAATTTAAGCGCCGAAAATGCCGAATGCAACTCGTTATAAGACAAATAATTAGACTATATAATGATTACGCGTTATTCACGGCGATAAGGAGCATAATATTAAATTGCACACTTTTCTGTCACTATTACGCACGCGCATAAAACACACTGAACAGTGATTGTTAAAATTGTTTACAATGGTTGCGAGTTTAATCATCTCCCAAGGTATTAACAACATTTTTTTACAAAAAGTTTGGTTAAATTCACTTGTTGTCATTATTGCAATTCGCGTGAGCGAGTCGAATTAATGCCTACAAACTAAATTTGTGTGAATTGTAGGCAAACAATAAGTGTAAAATGTTGTCTTATTGGTCACCAAACCACCAATCACAGTCAAATGCTTAACTCTTGTGACAGAAAAATGTGCGATTTGAAATAATGCCGATAAGGCAGATAACAGGAAGAAGAAATGATCAAGAATATAGATCATCTACCAGTGCATAATTATGCAGTCCTTGTCTCGAACTCTCACGCAGTCCGACGAAAGATACATAATCTATATGTACAAACACAACACTTCACATTATGATGTTTCCTGTTACGATGATTCAAGGCGATATTGGGTATTCAGCGCGACATAATGTAGTCCGAATGACATGCGTTCGAGGTCTTCGGCAAGCAAGTATTAGTTAGTGTGTAGCAGGAACGGAACGAAAAAGGTACATGGAACAGAAGGGGGAAGGAACAAGAAGGTTATTTGTATCACGCTACGGAACAACCGAACACCAAGTTTATATGAACAGTTTGATGTTGGTAAGAGGTATTATGTATGTTCAGCAAGATCCTACCTTCCCACAATCATTATGTTGTAAGAACATAATCTCTGTGAAAATTTGCCAAGCAGATGGATTGGGCTATGAGGTATCATCGAATGGCTTCTGCAGTCTGACTAAAAATTATTCTGACATCAGCCTTCTTATTTTGTACATATAATCTAATCCATTCTCCAAAGGCTGCCAACAAGAACAATAAATTGCCTCATACGTAATCTGCGAAGGTTCAGCGTTAATGGATGCTAGCCGCAGACACCTGGGACAATTTATATTGAAATCAAAGGATATATGCGGCATCCCAATAAGCGGAACCTTATATTCATTCAGGAAACTAGACTGCTGATGATATGCAGCTTTAACGGGAGAACACGAGTGGTCACAGTGCAGGGTCATAATTTATTGGTCCTTCTCTCAATAGTAAAAATAATTATTATTCTGCTTTTTATACCGTCAAAGACTAATGGACAATCCAAATTCGATTATAAGTGTGTACAGAGGCACCAATGTCCGAGATCGACACAAAGATGGATAGAAGTGTTAATGATCTTATGACGATGTTATAATGTTATTTAACAAAACTTGTTATAGGTATGTAGAATATGTTTTTTGTAGCATTAAACCCCCCTCCCCTGCTCACAGACTGGAATAAAAACTGGAATCGCGCAAAGTGTGTAGGTATACATTTATTTGGAAGACCCTGTATGTAGGAAAAACTTTTCTCTTTTCGTATGTATTGTTTTATTGTAACTTTTATAGAAATAAAAACAATAATAATAACAATAAAACTTATATTTATATCTCAAATGTGACATAAGCAGCGATAGTTCGATTTTATTTGCAGACATAACGCGAGCATTTTTCAAAACGAGCAATTTCTTATCATTTTAGTGCTCTGTACATGACAAGGAATAGTATCTTATGAATAAAGGTTGTCGTAAAATTTTCTAATCTCTTTTAAAAATATCATCGTATGACACTATTTTATGCGTAGTTTCCGATCGACTCATGTATAAATATAACATAAACACCCTCATCGATTCACTGACAATACTGCAAGTTTCGACGGATTTCTGCTATAGCAAAGTAAGAGATCATTTGACTTATTTGCTGGCATCTGGGATTCAATTCCCAAAAGGAGAGAAAATATCCCTGATGTCTCTAAACACCTCTTTCTTACACCTTGCACTAACGGCAAGTTTGTTACCATATGGCAATTTCTTCCAATCGGTGTTTCCATTCCATAGATTTTTTACTCTCCACACTATGGAATAGGGGAGAGTCATGATTTCGCAAAATTTAAGCGTATTTTTTTACATCAATTTCTCAATGGGTATCATGTAGAGAATGCACACTATGAGTTTCGTCGTGATGTGTTTGTGTGTATGGCGTATACGCTGTACGCCGTACGCCGTAGCATTTATCTTTTTTGTGTCCTCTCTACAGCCCAAACTATAAGTCTGATCGACTTCATATTAACATCATATGTGTAAAGTGCAAAGACCTAGAGCTGATTAGTTTTCCATAGACAACTTTTGATTTCTTCTCTATGAATTCATCATTTACGTTGTTTTTTTTTTGTGTCCTCTCTGCAGCCCAAACTATAAGTACGATTGACTTCATATTGATATCACATGTGTTAAGTCCATAAACTTAGAGCTGATTAGTTTTCCATAGACAACTGTTCATTTTTTCCCAATGTTTCTTTATGATTTCATCTATTAAAACTGAAAAAATGCTCTCACGACCTGGAAATTAGAGATATTTTAATTTGGTTTCAACTATTTATACAACACCAAGAATCTTCATAAAATTGTATTCAAAGTTGGTCAATGTTAAAAGAAAAATATTCAACGGTTTCAAAAATTATATTTTTTTCTTAATGGATATTTGTATGAAACTTATATGTAACAAGAGAATTTTTTTATATTTGGCAATGTTCAGTTCATTGATTTCATATTGATATAAGAATATTAATAGCTTGAACTTAAAACTGATTAGCTTTTCATAGATATCATAAAATTTCTTCATATGATATCACGTGTCAACATTGTCAAAATGCTCTAACGCTCTTTGAAACAGAATTTATCTGCTTTTTTTAAAAAATTTCAAACAACATAAGCAGTCTTCACTATACTGCATTAATAGTTTGTTAATTTTAACAAAAAAATATACTATCGGAAGAAAATTTATATTCCTGATAGTAACATTTAGTATGAATAAAAATGTAATTAGATAAATTTCTATGTATGGAAAAGTTCAGTAATTTGATTTCATGTTATAATGTAAAGAGCTTGAACATAGAACTGATTAGCTTTCCATAAATAACAAAAAAATCTTCATATGATATCACCTGTCAAAATTTGGAAAATGCTCTCGCGTTCTTTAGAACAAAATTTATCTGCTTTTTTTAAAATATTTCATACAACATAAGCATTCTTCCCTATACTGCATTAATAGTTTGTCTATCTTAACATAAAAATATACTATCGGAAGAAAATTTATATTCCTGATAGTAACATTTAGTAGAATAAAACTGTAATTAGATAAATTTCTATGTATGGAAACGTTCAGTAATTTGATTTCATGTTATAATGTAAAGAGCTTGAACATAGAACTGATTAGCTTTCCATAAATAACAAAAAAATTCTTCATATAATATCACGTGTCAAAATTTTGAAAATGCTCTCGCGTTCTTTAAAACAAAATTTATCTGCTTTTTTTCAAATATTTCATACAACATAAGCATTCTTCACTATACTGCATTAATAGTTTGTTAATTTTAACATAAAAATATACTATCGGAAGAAAATTTATATTCCTGATAGTAACATTTAGTA
Organism: Molanna angustata; assembly: GCA_963576475.1. Taxonomy (NCBI): domain Eukaryota; kingdom Metazoa; phylum Arthropoda; class Insecta; order Trichoptera; family Molannidae; genus Molanna; species Molanna angustata. Next base: position 12,437,931 of record OY754973.1, read on the forward strand.
TGAATAAAAATGTAATTAGATAAATTTCTATGTATGGAAACGTTCAGTAATTTGATTTCATGTTATAATGTAAAGAGCTTGAACATAGAACTGATTAGCTTTCCATAAATAACAAAAAAAAATCTTCATATGATATCACGTGTCAAAATTGTGAAAATGCTCTCGCGTTCTTTAAAACAAAATTTATCTGCTTTTTTTAAAATATTTCATACAACATAAGCATTCTTCACTATACTGCATTAATAGTTTGTTTATCTTAATATAAAAATATACTATCGGTAGAAAATTTATATTCCTGGTAGTAACATTTAGTATGAATAAAAATGTAATTAGATAAATTTCTATGTATGGAAAAGTTCAGTAATTTGATTTCATGTTATAATGTAAAGAGCTTGAACATAGAACTGATTAGCTTTCCATAAATAACAAAAAAATTCTTCATATAATATCACCTGTCAAAATTTGGAAAATGCTCTCGTGTTCTTTAAAACAAAATTTATCTGCTTTTTTTAAAATATTTCATACAACATAAGCATTCATCACTATACTGCATTAATAGTTTGTCTATCTTAACATAAAAATATACTATCGGAAGAAAATTTATATTCCTGGTAGTAACATTTAGTATGAATAAAAATGTAATTAGATAAATTTCTATGTATGGAAAAGTTCAGTAATTTGATTTCATGTTATAATGTAAAGAGCTTGAACATAGAACTGATAAGCTTTCCATAAATAACAAAAATATTCTTCATATGATATCACCTGTCAAAATTTGGAAAATGCTCTTGCGTTCTTTAAAACAAAATTTATCTGCTTTTTTTAAAATATTTCATACAACATAAGCATTCTTCACTATACTGCATTAATAGTTTGTTTATCTTAATATAAAAATATACTATCGGAAGAAACTTTATATTCCTGGTAGTACCTAACATTTAGTATGAATAAAAATGTAATTAGATAAATTTCTATGTATGGAAAAGTTCAGTAATTTGATTTCATGTTATAATGTAAAGAGCTTGAACATAGAACTGATAAGCTTTCCATAAATAACAAAAATATTCTTCATATGATATCACCTGTCAAAATTTGGAAAATGCTCTTGCGTTCTTTAAAACAAAATTTATCTGCTTTTTTTAAAATATTTCATACAACATAAGCATTCTTCACTATACGGCATTAATAGTTTGTCTATCTTAACATAAAAATATACTATCGGAAGAAAATTTATATTCCTGGTAGTAACATTTAGTATGAATAAAAATGTAATTAGATAAATTTCTATGTATGGAAAAGTTCAGTTATTTGATTTCGTGTTATAATGTAAAGAGTTTGAACATAGAACTGATTAGCTTTCCATAAATAACAAAAAATTTCTTCATATGATATCACGTGTCAAAATTTTGAAAATGCTTTCGCGTCCTTTAAAACAAAATTTATCTGCTTTTATTAAAATATTTCATACAACATAAGCATTCTACACTATACTGCAATAATAGTTTGTCTATCTTAACATAAAAATATACTATCGATAGAAAATTTATTTTCCTGGTAGTAAAATTTAGTATGAATAAAAATGTATATAATAAGATAAATTTCTTATGTATGGAAAAGTTCAGTAATTTGATTTCATGTTATAATGTAAAGAGCTTGAACATCGAACTGATTAGCTTTCCATAAATAACAAAAATTTCTTCATATGATATCACGTGTCAAAATTGTCAAAATGCTCTAACGTCCTTTAAAACAAAATTTATCTGCTTTTATTAAAATATTTCATACAACATTAGAATTCTTCACCATACTGCATTAATAGTTTGTCTATCTTAACATGAAAATATACTATCGTTAGAAAATTTATATTCCTGGTAGTAAAATTTAGAATGAATAAAATATTTCACTGTCAATATTTGTGGTGTGGAGAGTTTAGTGTTGGCCACAACCCACTCGTTTTAATAAATATCTTCCCCGCTGGAAATCGAATCCAGGGTGCAACAACATGTCGGCATATCTAGGTATATTTATAAATCTAAATGTTTGTATGCCTGTATGCTTGTACATATGTATGTATGGTATGCGCTCCAAAACCTAACATCTGATTGCAATGAAACATTAGTGAATTGTCGAGCGTATATCCGGGACGGTTTCAGGATTCTAAAATTTTTATTTACTTGATATCTAAATGAATGGCAAATGAATTTATTAAAAATGATCAACATTGAAAAAGGTCGTCATAGGAACATGAACATAAATGTCATTTGACTTAAATGATAAATTTCAGCTGAAACGATAAAAAAAAACAAATTCAACGGGAAGGGACGTGAGGCATCGAAGGGACGGGAGGCATCGAATGGACGGGAGGCATCGAAAGGACGGGAGGCATCGAAGGGACGGGAGGCATCGAATGGACGGGAGGCATCGAAAGGACGGGAGGCATCGAAGGGACGGGAGGCATCGAAGGGACGGGAGGCATCGAAGGGACGGGAGGCATCGAAAGGACGGGAGGCATCGAAGGGACGGGAGGCATCGAAGGGACGGGAGTCATTGAAGGGACGTGAGTCATCGAAGGGACAGAAGGGACGGGAGGCACCGAATGGACGTGAGGCATCGAAGAGACGGGAGGCGCAGAAGGGACATGAAGCATCGAAGGGACGGGGACACCAAAGGGACGGAAGGAATTATAATTAGAAATTTTTGGTTACATGGTCGACCATTTTTACTATACAAAGGCAATACCACTATTTGTAAAGAAAACATTGTATATAAATATTATACCTATCGGTTGAGAGGCACCGGATTAGAATATTGCTTCCAATCATTTATATTATCATCGCATTGTGTTCCGTAATCAATAAGCATCATCATCACTGGAGCTACAGTCCGCTACGGACCCTGGCCTCCTCCAGAAATCGTCTGCATCCCTCCCCTCCCTATCGACTGCCAGTCTTCTTCAATTTATCATGTACATTTCTCTTATATCACACAGCACGTCGTCCAGCCATCTCAACCTAGGTCTGCCTCTACTTCTTCTCCCTTCGGGATAGGTGTCTAATGTCTTAATCAATAATACCGTAATCGATAATACAACAGGCAAAATAACATCCCACGTAGTTCAACAATGAGGATCATCACCCACACTGAATATTATATTACACACGGTATATCCAGATTGTGGGATATGCCGTTATATGAATGCAAAGTTATAAAAAAAATATACAGCGTTATTAGTCAGTTTTTCCACTATGTGCACAAGTTTATTTTTCCTCTCCCATTAATAGAGTTAATATTGTGTTTCTATTAAAGAGAGGAAATTGCTCTCACTTAATTTGGATTGTTATTTTAATTTTTTTTTACAAAATGAGAACAGCAATCTGGGTAGAAGCCAATCTAACTAGAAGCCTTTTCAAAAACCAATTAAATAATTCTTTGATGTGTTCATAATTGAATTTTATATAATATCTATAAGATGATGCAATTGAATGCTGCATTCAGGACCTGTTCTACAGCTCATAGCGCCCTCTTCCTTTAAAAATCATATTATATTCCTTATATATGGTTAGATATCTGACTCCGAAGCTAAAAGTTCCGGATTCGATTCTCGGTGGACACAATTTTAAATTGGGTTTCCAGTCTGGATCTGTGAGACATGAGACATGATTAGTCTCCAGAATGTGGCAACATATTTGAATGTATTAAATTAATATTTGACATAGAAGGAATACAAAGTAAAAAAAAAGAAATGGCACCCCATGAAGAAGTACAGCTATGTATGTTACAACAATACACGATGGAATAAATAATATGGACAAAATGAGAGAATGCAAGACAAAGAAGGATATGAGTGCCCTGATGTGGTTCGGACAAATCGAAAGAATGAACTTGAAATAAAATTTATACATATTACTAGTAGTATGTAACACATGAGATCCATCTGTCGATAGCGATAGTATGTACCTATAGTTAAAGAATAAGTACCAAACTATAATCCCATAAATACAAATTATTTAATATTTTAAGATATTTGATTTTCTACACAACACATGTACCTATGTATGTATGTCAAGATAGGATAGTATGGAGGTCAGTCCTTTGATCCTATCCAGAATATGAAAACAGCATGATGGTATGTATGTATGTTTGGAGATTAAGTATCAAACTATCTTACATAAGGCCCCCAAGTCAAATTGAAAACGCTGTTCGTTTTCGCCAAGCGCTAATTTTTTTTGTATGGGATTTGACGTTTGTTGTTTGTTATTGTAGAAAAACTTTCTACAACAAACGTCAAATCCCATACAAAAAAAATTAGCGCTTGGCGAAAACGAACAGCGTTTTCAATTTGACTTGGGGGCATTGTGTATAGGCGACTTACATAATGCCCCCAAGTCAAATTGAAAACGCTGTTCGTTTTCGCCAAGCGCTAATTTTTTTTGTATGGGATTTGACGTTTGTTGTTTGTTATTGTAGAAAAAATTTCTACAACAAACGTCAAATCCCATACAAAAAAAATTAGCGCTTGGCGAAAACGAACAGCGTTTTCAATTTGACTTGGGGGCATTGTGTATAGGCGACTGCAATACAAATTGTATGAAGCGATGTCGTCACTAAATTCAATTTTTATAAAAATTGTTAAAAAAAATTGAGATTTACTTGCACAGTATTAATATTTTTTATAAAAAAATTAAATTATCTAGTTGGGTTGTTTCGGCTTTTTTCGTTTTTTTTAAATATTTGGAAATATAGACAGTTAAACTCATAAATTTATAATAAAAAAATATTTTTCTTTAAAAAAAATGTTTGCGAAACCCTGGAATTATTTTGAAAAAATAATTTGAGATTTTGTATTTGTCTATATTTGTACCAATTTTCAGCGTTCTAGCTTTTATGGTTTCTGAGATATATGGAAAAATAAAGTAAAAATTCAAAAGTTGATAACCCCTGACTAAAACAAAAATTCAAAATTCTGAGTATAAAAGCTTTGTAGGCGTATAACTGTTTATATATTCAGAAATTTTGGGCTCTGTAAATTGAGCGGATCAAACGTTATAAGGGGGACACACACACAGACACACACACAGACACACACACACACACACACACACACACACAGACACACGAAATATTCTACTCCGAATTCTGAGTAAATCCGTGTATGGAACATATATGCTGCGAAGCCTCTAGGCTGGTGTTTTTTGACTTCAAAGCCGGAAAAGCCGTGAAAATTATAGACCCTACATACAAATCTCGCATATCCTGGCTTGAAACATTGTCGATATGTTAAGAGAACAAAGTTCTCCTGAACAAATCGACAGTTGGAAAAAATAGAAAAATATGTATGCTTAGGGTCAAAAATAAGGGTCACGTACCTACCTAGTCTGATCTAGGGAAGCGTCTTAGGGTATGAAAGTACAAAGATCTACAGTTAGGTGCGGGGCCCTCATTTAAAACATTTTAAGTATTTTACCGTTTTTATATTTAAAATCACTCAATTTATTGTTTAAACTAAGTTGTATGAAATTAAAGCTAACTTAAAAGTATTCTCGACGAGCGTGGATGAGACGACGCATGAAGAGAGTAAAATAAGTTACCAAAGATAGTGGTGTATGGCGCTCGGATCTCTCTGCCTACCCCGATAAGGACATGGGGTAATGGTATGTACGTTTTGGCCCTCAAGGTTTCTTTGTGCCCAGCACAGTTGCACTATTTGAAACTATGTTGGATCCGGTCCTGACTGTCTCCAATCGAATAAAAATCATTTAATGTTAATTATGAGCCAAAGTATTACTTTTACGTTAAATTAATGTACCATTTCCATGGCGACGACATTTTTCATTTTTTTTTTGTTCAAAGAAATGCAGTAAAATTACTCTTTCAATTGAAAACGGTTTACGTCTTTTGTATACTAGTCGTAATGGCTGAAAATAGACTCCCACGTATCGCTCTCCAGGAGAACCCAGCAGGAAGAAGACCACCAGGAAGACCTCCAAAGATATGGCGAGACAGTTGGCAGTCCACATCGCAGGAGACAGAATAGCGGTACAAACAGAAAAGGAAGAAGAAGAAGAAGTATACTAGTAAAATCACTGCGCATTTTTTATATAAATTAATTTAACCATGGTGGTATAGTTGGTAAACTGTTTTAAAGCGGACGTCCTGAGTCCAATCCCCAGCATGTGATAAATTTGTTTCAATTCAATTCTCTCGGAAATATTGCTTTTCTGGGCTTGAAACACTTATTATTCGGAAGAAATTGCCATATGCCATTAAAATCACCACTTGCGGAGGGTGCCTTCGTTGCTCAATTGGTTGGGTATCTGACTACTGATCCAAGGGTACCGGGTTCGATTCCCGGTGGAGACACAGATTTTAATTGTGTTTTCAGACTGGATCTGAGAGAGAGAAGAATGAGAGAGAGAATGTGGAAACTTGTTATTGGATGCATGTCAATTTAATATTTGACATAGTACCTGTTAGTTACCCGAAAAGCAAATTATTTAATTATTTGATTCTTATTTTTTTTTAATTATTTATTTATGTATTCATTTATTATTTTTTTTTATTTATTTATTTAATTCTTTATTATTTATTTTTTTATCTATTTATTTATTTATTTATATATTTATTTATTTATTTATTTATTTATTTATTTATTTATTTATTTATTTATTTATTTATTTATTTATTTATTTATTTATTTATTTATTTATTTATTTATTTATTTATTTATTTATTTATTTATTTATTTAGATATTTATTTATTTATTTATTTATTATTATTTTTTATTTTTTTTAATTATTTATTTTTTATATTTTTTATTTATTTATTTATGTATTTATTTATTTTATTTATTTATGTATTTATTTATTTTTATTATTTACAAACTATTACTTTATTATTATTTCGTAGGTGAGGGGCAAAAAAATACATTAAACTCTGTGGGTGCTGCCTAGCTCTGTGCTCCTGTAAGTTATTTGCTGATAACTTTACTTGTATTAAATATAATGATTTTATAAAACTTTTGTGAATTTTTTTGTGAAAATCGTGTGATTTTTCAATTATTTGGTTCATGTAAACTATAATATGTTTAATGAAGTATTCCTGGACAAATTTTAGTTATTAAACCAAATATAGTTTTTTTTATTCCACGTCATCGTGGTGTTTTAATAAGAGTTGTCGGCCCAAAAAATATGTTGTTTCAAAATCAAAAATTAATATACACTATAATACTTTTATTTTATAAAATTATGCAACCCCTGCGTCTGGTTGTTTCATCGAAATCTAATGCCATCAAACGACACAATTACGTTCAATTTGATGTACCTAATGAAAATATTTTAAATTTTTTTTTAGTTTAATATTTGTTGAAAGACTTCGTTCATAGTGGTGATATTGGTGTCTGTCCGGAGCGTGTTAAGAATGTTGAATGTGGCTTTCAAAAACCTTTTAATGCAATACAACCCTAGGTCGCCTAATAACATCCGGTTGGACTAAAAAGGTATAATCTACTTCCGTTCTATGGGTTCGTGCTAAAGGACGTGTGAAATTAATGGTCGTCCTTGTCCCCTCCTCTCTTAACTTCACCCATCTTCTACCACCGTCCTGTCTGCCCTTTTCATATCTTTTGTGAGCCCACTAATAATGCCGAAAAAGTGCGCCCTCTTTGAATTTTTATATCACTACATCACTTATTAGTTTTCTTATGGACTACAATACAGTACGAATTAATATTTTAAAATCTCATTTAAGCTCTTCTTGCTTATATTTATTCAAATTTATGTACGATTCTTTTGTAAGGTTTTTTTTTATGATTTTTGTTTTTGTTAATTTCTATGTGTGTCTTTATTTCATTTTAGAGTACAGAGAGTCTTTTAGAGTTTTAGAGTGTCTTTATGTAATATACCTATTTTTTTATATAAAAAAGAGTATTTCCTTGTTAAACAAGTACATATACATTTTCCTACATTCCATAAAATAAGCATACAAGCTTATGCTATAGGTGAACGAAATCGGTCGAGGCAGGATTTGAACTTGTGACCACTGGATTAACTACCCCAGCGCGCTAGCCGCACTGCCATCGACCATGATCAAAATATTTTATGCATAAATTTTTGAATCGTTTCTTCCTTTTTTAGAAAGGGACAAGAGAAAACAGTATATCGATACACATATTTATACATTATTATTCGATTATATCCGCGTACCCACACTAAATGATATTTTTTTATTATTTTATTAAGACATAAGTTTTGATATTTACGTACCCTAGGTTTTACTATACATATATGCCTTCAAAATATATAAAGACAACGCGGTTTAAGAGTGAAGTAAAATAAATACAATTATATCTTCTGTGTAAAAAAAAACGAAATGACATTACGAACAACCTGTTATAAGTATTTAACATTGTTTTTTTTTGCAATAATATTTGAACACGTCTTATTAGTTTCTTCGTTTACTAATTTGAAGATTCATAATGTAAAGTTTACACCATTTTTGCAATTTTCGAGGCAGAAGCCTTGAAACGTGTTTTCTTATGGATATAGCGATACTATTTTTTTTTATTCTTGAAAATAGTTTAGACGTATGAAAATAATCACTGTATGTAAATACAATATTTAGCTTGATTTATTTGATAAAAATGAACAATTTTGTATTTCATACAACAAATACGTATTGTTGTATTAAACTTATTACATTTGTAATTACTGATTATAGCACTAGTTGCATGTAACACATGAGATCCAACTGTCGATAGCGATAGTATGTATAGTTGAAGAATAAGTACCAAACTATAATCCCATAAATACAAATTATTTATTATTTTATGATATTTGGTTTTCTATCCAACACATGTACCTAGGTAGTCAAGATAGGATAGTATGGAGGTCAGTCTTTTTTTCCTACCCGGAATATGAAAACAGCATGATGGTATATATTGTATTTGGAGATGAAGTATCAAACTATTAAGTCTTCTTTGATATTGTGTATAGGTGACGAGCATACAAATTGTATGAAGCAATGTCGTCACTAAATTCAATTTTTATAAAAATTGTAAACAAAAATTGAGATGTACTACTACAATATAGGCAGTTAAACTCACAAATTTATCATAAAAAAAATATTTTTCTTAATAAAAAAATGTTTGAGAAACCCTGGAATTTAAAAAAGAATTGAGATTTTATATTTTTCTATGTTCATACCAATTTTCAGCGTTCTAGCTTTTATGGTTTCTGAGATATATGGAAAAATAAAGTAAAAATTAAAAAGTTGATAACCCCTGACTGAAACCAAAATTCAAAATTCTGAGTAAAAGAGTATTGTAGGCCTATAACTGTCTATATATTCTGAAAATTTAGGCTCTGTAAATTGAGCGGATCAAAAGTTATAAGGGGGAGGGGACACACAGACACACACACAGACACACCCTCAGACACACACAGACACACACACACACACACACACACAGACACACACACAGACACACGAAATGTTCTACTCCGAATTCTGAGTAAATCCGTGTATGGAACATATATGCTGCAAAGCCTCTAAGTTGGTGTTTTTTGACTTCAAAGTTGGAAAAGCCGTGAAAAAAGTAGACCTCTGCATACAATTCTCGCGTATCCTGGCTTGAAACATTGTCGATATGTTAAGAGAACAAAGTTCTCCTGAACAAATCGACAGTTGGAATATAGTTAGTAGGTATCTACGTATAAAAAAATGACATAATAAGCCAGATTTTGCTCAATTTAATTATAAACCAAACAAAATTGAAAGAAAGTGAATTATATTTTTATTTTTAAAAATTTCAGTAATACTTGTTTGTTTTTTTTTAGTACAAAACAGTATTATTTATCTGTTTTCGTTATGAACTATTTTTCAGAATTTAATCAATATTTTACTAGAGTCAATATTTTATTAATGCCGTCTGTTTTTTTTCTGAACACTCTGAGACGGGTTTATATATCTCACGAATGCAGAAACATCACTGTCAGAATCATCGTCATCTGATGTACCATTATCATCAGATGTATCATCATCATCGTCTGCTATGTAACTAGCATCTCTCAAACTAGACAATCTATGGTTGGAAGGAGCTACGTATATCAGTATTGTAGGGAATATTGACCTTGGTAAATTTGTTTGGTCAAATTGATTATTTCGACTATTGGAGAACCTTTGGGCTATAGGAAATTGCAATGCTGGAGAGCTTCCACCGCTGTTTGTCTGTTGGTATCGTGGCTTTAAACTTTTTTTGGATGAAAGTATAGAGTTTGATGATGGTGGAAAATTATAACTGTTTACGTATTGCGGTGATGAACCTCCAAATGGTGGATAATCGTAACTGCTAGAAATTGGCAGTGGAGGACCACTGAGAGGCGAAGGAACGTAATTACTTGGCAACGGTGGACCACCAAAAGATGGAGGATTATAATTTGAGTTTGAAATCGACGAGCTGCTCCCAAGTCCTGCGCCGCTGAACGAACCCCCCGAAGAGTACCCAAACACTCCTGGAGATTTATATCTACTGCGTAAACTATCACTCAACATACTTATTTTTTGTGTCAAAATATTGATTTGCCTATGGAGATTAGAGTTTTCTTCTTTTAAATCAGTAAACTTATCATTGTCGATCATTCTTAGAAAACCACTGGTGTCTTCGGCTTCTGTTGAATTATCAATTACCTCTATTATTTTTTCTTTGAATTCTGAAATCACGTCGATTATTACAGATTTCTGATATTCATGTTTTGAACATGGATCATTACTTTGACTTTTCAATCTGATCAATTTTCCTTTATTTTCTTCCGTTTTGGCTCCAATATAAAGCATTCCTTGATCTTCGTTGAAAGCGATAGCAGTAATTTCACCGATTTCATCAAGTTTGTGTGCTATTATTTGAGTTTGGTTTATGACTACGGGATTTATACTGATGAAAAATAAAACAGATTTTACTATTAACGTGAGTTTTTCTGTAAATGTTGACAGAATAAATAATTTGTTTCCCTTGTCATCCAGAGCTAGTTGGTTGACATTGTCTTCGTCAACTGTCACAACTTCGAAGAACTCATCATTCCCCGATTCTTGATAATAAACTATAGAGTTATCACCCCAATATGAATTTCCACTTTTATCATTAACATTTTGTTGTGTTCGAATTACTCTTTTAATCGGTTTAATTTCTTTATTTTTGTCGTCCACTATGAAAGTCTGCTTTCCGATGAGCACCAATATTTCGTTTTTGTTAAAACCAATTTTCTTGATGGGAAAATCAAACACAATTGATGAATTACATTCATAATACGTCCCTGACACGTTTAGTCTCTTTTTTTCACATTCCGTTGATTCTTCTTGTTCGAAGCAGTTGGTTGAAAATATTTCTGTAACATCCTCTTCAGGCGTCGCATAGTTTAGGAAAATCGCAATAATTAAAATCACAATGTATTGCGCTGCGTACATGTTGATGTTTATATATTATTTCTGAAAAAGATAAAATAATATTCATTTATTTTAACACGAAATAAAAAAAAAACATCATTATATACACATAATAAAATTGAAACGTTTTTGACTTTTACGACTCGCCAACTAGAATCATATACCCACTCAAAATATGTATCGATGTGTTCAAATGACAAAATATAAAGCAGAAAAATTTCAAAAGATAAATAGTTAAGGTGGTTTTAAAATTTTATATGTTTAACAATAAAATTAGGGGAAATACGTACAAAATGACATATACGGACAAAATGAACTATTGGCTTATTTCGAATTTGGCGGATTTTATCATACCACTGACCGTCGTATTGCATGTTCCAACCAGCTCCCTAAATCCTGTCATAACATGAACGTGTCAATCTCAGTCATTCCGGTGTTATGACCGATATTGTGTCAGTGCATGTCACGAGTTTTTTTTCTTTGCGGGAAGTTTTCTTTATAAATGATAAGTTTTTCGCTTTTATGCTTATTTATATGATTCAATTTATCCTTCAATGATATGTTGTCGCTTTCAAATAACTTTTTCCACACAAAAATTCCTCTATGTATATTTTTTCAATTTTGTTTTTTTAATAACGCCGTACGGACAAAATGACATACGAAGACAATGGGTATTATGACATACGTATGTCATTTTGTCCATAAAAGCTCAATCAAGAAGATTACCTAACTGTGGAAAATTTATTTAAGCTGTTCATTTCTTTACCGGTAGTAAAATGCCACGCAAGTATAAGCGCACGACTGATCGCCAAACTTGGAGTGAAGAGTCAATGCAGAAAGCTATAGAGGCAGTTCGAAATAAAAAAAATGGGCTGGTTAATGCCATCAAAAACATTTGGAAACGATCCAGAGGCATGCATTGGGTAGTAATAAAAGTCTGAAGTCAAATTCTAAAGGTCTTGAACTTTGGAAACCAACATTTCCATCAAATGTTGAAAAGGAATTAGTTCAGCATATAAAATTCCTTGGATCGCGTTTATTTGGATTAACGCGAGCTTCAGTGCAAGAACTAGCTTTTCAGTTGGTTGAAAAAAATGTTTTTGCTCATAAATTTAACAAAAAACGTAATACAGATATTTCTTTGCGCAAACCTGAAGTTACTTAAGCAGCCTGTGCTCAGGCTTTCAATCGGCTTCAATCCCAAAATTGTTTCCATCTTTATGAGACACTGTTGGCGTCTGTGAATCAAGAACTTATAGCAATTCCTCTTTCAAATCAAGAACAGCCATCATCGTCTACTCTTGTTGTCCCTATTGAGGAGATTTCTCCTGCACCAAAAGGTCGTTTTGGTCACAAAGGAAAACGCAAACCAAAGGCATGGCAGACCTCTTTAGATTTAACTTCCACTCCTAATATGACGGAAATTAAGTCGAAAAATAAGCCGACAGCTCCCACGGAAAAGAGAAAACGAAACGTCACCAAAACGATGTTTGAAGACGACAGTGAAGAAGAAAAGGTTCCACAAGATGACGAGGAAGACTGTCCATGTATTTACTGCAATGATCTTTTTTCACGATCAAAGCCCAAAGAAAGTTGGTTGCGGTGCCTAATTTGTGCGCATTAGGCTCACGTTTCTTGCGCTGATGTTCCTTAAAAATGTTCCTAATGATGTTAAAAAAATGATGTTCCTAAGCAGTTTATTTGTGAACTTTGTCAATAGGTGATTGTATAGTTTTTACGTATATGTCATTTTGTCCATAGTATATGGACAAAATGGATTTTAGCTAATCTCAGTTTAACTATTAATATATTTTATTTCTGTGTTTTTATTCCATAAATGTTGATAAGTTTCGATTAAAAAAGAACCGAAGATGATTGGTGAAGAATATCACTGTTCTGTGAATTGCTAATAAAGAATTATAACCCAAAAACAAAACCCTATGTCATTTTGTACGTACTTCCCCTACAAGTATTTTTTTCAATAGGCTCATCCTGTTTATTTCCATTTCATAAAAATTAACAAAATTTACAACCGCTTTCACACAGTACCCATAAACGCAGAAACGATACATAAAAGCTAAAAAATATGAATTCATAATTCATAACTGTGTTACAATTTAAAATATATTTTTTTACACAATTATAATTAATATTTTCGTATTACTTATTCCGATTTCTATAACACTAAAAATAATAATTGAAATTTATTAAAGACAACTGTACATTTTCTTATAACAAATGCGAACTCTTTTCGGAATACCTTGTGAATTTAAACTGCAGAATTAAAAAAAAGTAATATAAATTTATCAATACCGCATTGAATCCAGTCACCATAATATTAAATATAACAAATATGTTCATAACAAAGCAATAAATATAAGTATAAATAACTATTCTATCATTGAAACAACATCATGTTTATAATAAAACGCAAGAATTTTAAGAAAAATACGAAAATGAATCTATAATGGACCTTGTAATGTACAAACACAATACCTATTATAAAAAAAATTAACCTACATACACTAATTATTCACTATAGCTTAAAAAAATGCCCAATGCAAATAAATGATACATCAATATAACAAAAATAAATCCACTTACCGTTAACTGAATCTTGAATCGGAACAATGAGGCCTCACTTTATCCATTCGCTTTAATCCTTAAAGCAAATCAACCCAACAAATATACATCACAGAACATCTTCATATTGACAAAGGTCGTTAAGAAGCACCGATATTGGTTAACTATTTCTCGCCATACACAATCATCACCATCTGCACATCAGTGATGTATACATAGGTCACGACTTGCGAAGATTCACTTTATCACAAACAGGTATTGTTGAGATGAACGTTATTACATTATACCTAATATGAAAAACTTGTTTGAGCTTCGTCCTTGCAACCGAATGTATGATCTTGGTTAAATGTATGTTAACGATCTTTATCGTTGCGTAATGTATTCTTTTTAGCGTCTTTAACATTTTCTTTAGCCTTCATTTAATTTATTTATCTTTATCCAAAACATATTATATAAAGTAGATATAAGATACAAAATAAGGTTATACCTCGCCCAGTGAAAGAATGCGGATGACATAACCTATGCACAAACCAATTTTAGTGCAGACAAATACTCTAATTTGAATTAACCGATATAATTAGTTGGCTTTTGATGTTGTGCAGTGAATAACATGTCACTTTTTCCCTGACCTTGGCATCCATAGATTTTCAACAACGCTTTACAAAACTGTCACCCGCATTCTCTTATTTGTCGAGTCCTAATATAACCATGTACATAGTAATATAGACAAATAAAATGTAAATATAAGTTATTTCTGTTCTAATAAATAACATTTTATTGTTATTTCACTTGTGCTTAAATAGTTTAAGGTATCTCTTTTTGTTTTTATCTTTTGTTACTAGCCCCCTCATTAGGCATAGCCTATGCTAAGGTGAGCTAGTTTAATGTTATGTTGTTTATTTATTCATACATTTACATGTATGCGTATTGTTTCGTCGTTACTCTTAACCGTTATTAGTACATTTTAAATTTTAGTAGATTGAATTAATTTCTTCAGGATTTTTTCATCTATTTCATAAACTCATAATTTTTTTTTTTGTTAGTTTTGTTTTGTTATTTTTATTTTGCATTTCTTGTTTTATTATTTGATGGTAAACTATTTAAAAAATGTTGAAAAATATCGTACGCTACGTTGTCCAAAAGTAGTTTTATATGGTATATTTAAGATTGCACTTAATCTAATGTGTTTATATTCAAGCTATTTGACATTTGAAATGCATAAATTGGATCTTCTGATATTCCAATCCCAAATTTTATATGTCCCTTTTAAACAGTAATTGGGTTATCTAAGACCCAGCGTTTCTGCTATGACTACTTACTTACTAACAATATCGCATACAAATATTTTATTTCAAAATTTAAAATAGGTACTATCATAACGTCAAAGAATATTTTACCTGTACATGTTTAAAAATAACATATATGTTAACTACAAAACCTAACAAAACAGAGAAATAATAAAATTGTCATTGGATTTTTTACTAATATAATTTTTGTGTAGTGTTCTTCATTCTTTGCATGTGGTCAACCCATTTCAATGTGGTTAGCATTAATAAATCACTATAGTGGGTATTGACCAAATCAATAGAAAATATTTACTTAAATACTTTTTAGTTAAAATTTCTGCGTGGGAACACGTTATGTTTATTACATTAAACAAGTACGCACAGCAAGAATGATGTGATTTTAATAAATGCTCATAAGCAATGCTATGTAAGTGTACGAGAAATATTTAAATTATTTCAAATATAATTATATTTGTATCGTAAAAAAATATATTAAAAAAATATTATTGTCTATATGTGTTTGATTTATGGATATTTGATGATGATTAAAACCTGTTGTATGTCTCATTTGACCTGCAGTAAAGTATTCATACATAATGATAGAACAAAATATATTTATGTGAGGATAATAAAATGGGATGTGTTCTCATAAGGATCAATAGTTTTATTAAAATAAAAGTACAACACAAAGCCAATTTAAATAAGTAAGTGATTAACATAATCACTATAGAGGTCACTTTGATAGAAAATTTAATGCGAAACGTATGGTTTTGTTTTATTGTTAATACTTCATTTTGTGTTTAAGGATCTCAAAAATTGTTTCATTTTTTCTCCGTATAGAATTGTTTATTTTTAATTAATATTCATTATGCGCTTTGTGATAAAAATGTTCTCAACTGTGCATATTGTTTGCTCGTCCAACTGTCGATTTTTTTTTTTTAAATATTTAATTTATGTGTTTATCTGCCTATATTTCCAAAGTTTTTAAAAATATCGAAAAAAACCGAAACACTCCAACGAGATAATTTAATTTTCTATTTAAAATATGAACATTGTAGTACAACTTCTCCAAATTTTTTTAACAATTTTTATAAAAATTGTCAAAACAACAATTTGTAAGGCAGTATATGTACCTACACTACACAATATCTCACTTAATAGTTTGATACCTACTTAATCTACAAACATACATCATGCTGTTTTCATATTCTGGATAGGAAAAACAGACTGACCTCCATACTATCCTATTCAGACATATATACCTACATGTTATGTATCGAAAACAACATATCTTAAAATATTAATTAATTTGTGTTAAAGGGTTTATAGTTTTGTACGTATTCTACTATTGCCATCGACAGTTGGATCTCATGTGTTACATGCAACTAGTTAATTTAATTTCATTTAGCCAGTGAGGACAAACTTTATTTTTCATTAAAATACTATTTCTTTGAACAAAATAAAAAATAAATTTACAAATTTACGTTCATAAATGGAAAAGATTGAATTAAAAAAATACCACATCTGTTTCTTAGTTTAAAGACAACCTTGACAACATATTAGCCTCCAGTCAAATGATGTTTTCTTAAATGAAACACAAAAAAGAATGGATGCTTTTCAAAACGTGTTCATCACAACACAGAACTAACAACGTCAAAGATTTTCATTCTTGGTATCCGTGACAACTCTAAATACACATATTTCTAATGACGTAATATCTCCTTCCAAGATATAAGTGGTAAAATTTACAATAAGATCAAAAAAAATATGTTTTACATAAAATAAAATAAATAAAAACATGCTACGACTTAATTTAACTTCGAAACGAATATAATATTGTGGTTGCAGATAATCTTATTGATGTTTTATAGGAAATCTTTACTGAAAGTAAGACATATGTAGGTACCTTCTCTTACTTTGATAGTTTTATTATGAACATCATCAAAGCTCGAACTTCATGAAAGTCTAGCGCTTTTTATAAAAGTTTAAATCAATATTAATTTCTTAGACAGATTATTAAGAAAAGTTTAGACTTTACAGAGCTCGTATAAAAAATAATAATCCTAGAAATGTATTTCGTAATACATCTCACAGTGTTCATAATCTTTAAGTCATTTAAAAATTATTTGAGTTTCAATAAAAATAATCCATTTTAAAATATATTTCTTGAAGGATTTATTTAAAAATTACTGCTTTGAATGGAACTCAATGGTTTTCTTACAACAGTATGATCTCCATACAATCCTATCCTGAGATACCAAACATTTTATATATAGATAACAAAATATGTTAAAATATTTATTAATTTGTGTTGAAGTGTTAATAGTTTGGTAAGTACGTATTCTTCAACTATACATACTATCGCCATCGACAGTTGGATCTCATGTGTTACATGCAACTAGTATTTAAAACAATCAACATAATTTTGAATATTATATTTTGAAATGAGGTCACTAAGATGAAATGACGTTGAAATGAGGTCACTAAGACGAAATGACGTTGAAATGAGGTCACTAAAACGAAATGACGTTGAAATGAGGTCACTAAAAGGAATGTGTGGTGTGACTTTATAAATATTTAAGTATAGATTTATATTATTTTTTCAGAGATATATTTATTTTTTTACGAATGTGTGGTAAAACGGTGTATGATAGAATAAGAAATGAGGATATTAGACGAGAATGTATGATTGAATGAGGTATCGTAAGTCAAATGAAAATATATGCCCTCAGGTGATTTGGCCACATAAAAAAAATGAGTGATGAAGTAAGTAAGACTGATAAAAGAGGAACGAAAAATAGAGGTCGGCCAAGTAAAATTAGTACGATCACATAAATGTAATTTCGAAAGATGGAAATGGTATAAGTTAGAATAACAGAAGAGCGTTTATGAGAAGATGCATGGACGTCAACGAAGCGAGTATGTCAAGAAAGAGAGAAGTCTGGCGTTCGGTTTTCTGCCTACCCCAAATAGGGAAATGGCGTGACGGTATGGTAATATTATATTTTTATAATTATTATGAAAACTTAATTTATGTGCCATATTAACGAGAACAACAAAATTAATAGACTAAAAAAATTTTGTTAAGTTTTTAAAGTCTCTAATTTGAATATTACATAACATTTGAATATTTAGATACAAAGCGAAATCAAGTTGTTATTAGGAGAAAATATACATTCAAACGGAATAATTTAAATAACAATATAACTTGTGATAACAGAATATAAAATCTGAAATAATTTGGTAATTATTATACGTGCTAGTTATATGGTATCTACTAATTTATTTATAAGTAGATACCATATAACTTATAACATGTTGTCATCTAATAATCAATCCATGGAATCGGTATAGCCTCACATCTGTATTTAAATATCAAAGATATTTATTTATCAAAGATCAACGCCCTTTGAAATGTCGTGCATCATTATCTTATTATTATTATTCACAATATCTCAAAGATGCATTGAACGAGTTGTTAGAGAGAAACTATGGGATATACTATCAGCGTATGGAGTGAGGAGTAAGCTGATACGCGCAATCGCGTCATTATATGAGAACAGCGAAGCATGTGTTCGTGTCAACGACATAGTAACATCGTGGTTCTCGATAAATAATGGCGTTAGACAGGGATGCGTGCTGTCTCCATGGCTCTTCAACCTGTACATCGACTTCTGTATAAGAGCCCTTAAGAGCGTGATTATATATAGTGCGTGATTTGATGTATGCAGATGACAAAGTACTGTTAGCTGAAAGTATGGAAGAGTTACAGTATCTTGTAAGCATGGTATATGAAGGATGCATAGAGAACGGTCTGAGAATGAATGCCAGCAAATCAAAGGTAATGGTCTTTGAAAAGAGTGAAAGCAGAACAGCGTTTAAAATAAGAGTAGAGAATGAATGGCTCGAGCAAGTCGACGAGTATGTATATCTGGGAAGCATATTTCAACGGAATGGACGACCTGATAAGGATATCGAAAGAAGAGTTATGGCAGGAAACAGAGTGAATGGAGCACTGAGACCAGTTATGAATGATCGCAACATATCAAAGGCTGCCAAAGTTGCCATTCATAACGCTATCTTAGTGCCAACGACGTATGCAAGTGAAACCTGGACATGGCAGAAGTCGCACGAAAGCAGAATAAATGCTGTTGAAATGAGATCGCTAAGAAGAATCTGCAATAGAACGATGTATGACAGGGTAAGAAATGAGAACATAAGCAAAGAATGTAAGATGAAGAAAGATATCATTAATTGAATGAAAGTGAACACACTGAGATGGTTTGGCCACATGGGTAGAATGAATGAGGAACGCCTGACGAAGAAAATATACAATGCGGATAGGAATGGATTGAGAGGCCGGGGCCGCCCAAGAAAGGGATGGCACGACCATTTGAACGATATTCTGAAAGACGGAAATGTTAGAAGCATGTACAATAGACGAACATGTATGAGACGATGCATGAATGTTGACGAGGCGATGAATGTGTGCCAGGATAGAAAGATATGGCTTTCGGTTCTCTCTGCCTACCCCGTAAGGGACATGGCGTGATGGTATTTATGTATGTACATTGAACGATGTATTGAAACGGCATTAAGTAAAAACATTTCTAAATAATGCATAGAACGAACACTATTCAAATCAAGAGAATGGCATCGAATAAACTCTGTTCAGCATACTCAATATAGTATAGAAAATTTTCATCCAATCATATACCAAGTACATACATATCAGTAATATGGTTCTCTTTTTAACAAACTAAGAATGTTACCATGGTTTTGAGTGCTTTAATTTACTGGCTGTCTGAACACACAGCCGTTGAACTACAAATGGTTTTTTTATCGTTTTTAATTTAAGTTTTTATTTTCATTTTCATTTCCTAAACAGATCAATGTTATGAATTTAATTGTCCAAAGAAGATGGTATAACCATTGGAAGCCTTCTTCTTCTTCTTCTCTAGTCTTCGTCCGTCCACCTGCTGGATCTAGGCCTCTTCCACTCTGTTCCGTTCTGTCCCCTCCGCATCCAGGTTGAACCGGCCACTTCTTGTGCTTCTTATTCTATTGATCTTTGTAAATATATTTTTGCATTATGAAGTTTATTTTATGAACCCACTTGTTATATATATTCAATAATGGTTCGACTTTATAAATATTTAAGTATAGATTTATATTATTTTTTCAGAGATATATTTATTTTTTTACGAATGTGTGGTAAAACGGTGTATGATAGAATAAGAAATGAGGATATTAGACGAGAATGTATGATTGAATGAGGTTTCGTAAGTCAAATGAAAATATATGCCCTCAGGTGATTTGGCCACATAAAAAAAATGTTCCGTACCTCGGTTCTATTCCGAGGTACGGAATAGAACCGTGTACAACATATTTTATATCATAAATTATTGGATATATGGAACCGATTATATTTTAATAAGACATTTTTTTTATTATTTTTGGTAACACATTGCTTATCGAACCCGTTATGTTTAGCAATGTCATATATGGTGTTCATTTCCTTAATATGTGATTCTCTACGTAGTGGGATTTTAATTTCTCTAAATAGTTAAAACCGTTAAACATTATGGTGCCAAGAATGCACGCTCGTGGCATGTATTGTTGTATCTGTTTATGTTGTTTTTTCTAAAAATCTAAAACTGGTGCATCTGTTCTGTTTTTTTGATAATTAAATCAAGAAAATTGATACTTTCTATCGTTTCTAGTTCGACGGTGAATTTAATTTAATGATGCAGTGAATTTACATATTCTGTGAAATCATTAAATTGTCTTATTGAGGTTGTCCAGCAGATTAAAATATCGTCGACTTATCTGTAGCAATGGTGAATGTCTGTGGCAAGGAGTCAGCTCAGAATAATATTTCTATAGGGAAATGGTACGTCTATTTCGGGCGACTCGACTGAAGAAATTCCGAATGATGAAAGTAGGAGAGGATCATTGTTTATACGTTCAGCTTGAGTTGGTAGCCCTGACAAGCCAGTAGTTATGTGGGGACATCCTAGGGATGGTCCATCACATTTCTATAATCTCAGGATAATATTCCAATACTGATTTTATAGCAGAATAAATATTATTATTATTATTCTAATGGGTTCTTGTTTTCTTTTGAGGGAGGTTTGGAGTAGCCCCCATACCAGAATAACTCACAGAGAGCCGACTTAGATGGTTTGCACTATGAAAATGTAACGAGAGACAAGAATATCGCGTGGTGTAAGCGACGTCCACTATTCATGTGGTGGGGTAACATAAGTAAGCTCGTATATAATGCTCAAATACTAGCCCCGACAATACAGGACAGATCATCGCGCCTAAAGATTGGGAGAGCTGATCCTAACTAAATTAGGAAAAGGAAAATTCAAAAATTGCGTTTTTTAGAGAACATGATAAAAAATATTTTCTGTTTAAAGTGCATTTTATCATAATAGTGGTGTTAAAAATATATATATAAATGATTTAACTGTCGATTTGTTAAAGAGAATTTTACTCTCTTGACATATCGACAAAATATCAAGCCAAGGTAGATTTGTATGCAGGGTCTATATTTTTCACGGTTTTTCCAACTTTGAAGCCAAAAAACACCAACTTCGCAGCGTATATATTCCGTATACGGATTTATTCAGAATTTACTCAGATAATTTAATTTTCTATATAAATAATATGAACATTGTAGTATTACATCTTAAACTTTTCTTAACAATTTTTATATAATATTTTCGCCTTTGTTTACTGCTTTATATAACAAATATTTCCTATTTAACAAATAGTCCACTCATAAATATGTTTCCTTTGGAAAAATTGGCCCCGCCCCCATTACCACCCCACTAACCCCCTCTACTCCTACTTCGCAACAACAGTAACACACAATCGTAGAGAGTTAGTTATAATCAGTCCTGAGGAGGAAGCAGTCGCTTCGAAACCGGTAGATTTTTAAAAATAACCCAAAAAGTGGTGTAAACAAAGTGATTTATGTTTTTTAAAAGTTTTTTAAAAATGTACCACAAGGTTAATTCTGAAATTATTAATAATATTAATAATCTTTATAAACTTTGAATTTAGTGATGACTTCGTTTCATACAATTTGTAAGGCAGTAAACACTACACAATATCTCACTCAATAGTTTGATACCTACTTAAGCTACAAACATACATCATGCTGTTTACATATTCTGGGTAGGAAAAACAGACTGACCTCCATACTATTCTATTCTGACATATATAGCTACATGTTATACATAGAAAACAAAATATCTTAAAATATTTATTAATTTGGTGTTTATAGTTTGGTACGAATTCTTCAATTATGCATACTATCGCCATCGACAGTTGGATATCATGTATTACATGCTACTAGTATTATTAATATATTCCTCTTTATACACTTGTAATACCGTGTTTACGAAGTGTTGTTAGTCAGGAATTGAATATGAAATTAAAAAAAAATACATTTCAGCTTACTGATTCCGCCTCCATTTTGTGGTGATAGTATTTCTTTGGCAACAAGAATCGTTCTCAAGATGCAAAGGTGTTACTGTTCACGATCAGTTTGTATAATAAACCGGGGAGTTTATTTGTATCTTGCTAATATACATACATACTTGTTTATCTCAGAGAATATCTCTGCTTGCTCAAACTATCTGATACTATTTACATCTCTCCATTGAAGTTGTGTAAAATAAAATCAGTGACAATATGCAGTAACAGATAAAAATGAATAACAAAATGATGTATTTAAAGCAAAAAGTTTGTTGATAGTGTAAAAACATAATTATATTCAATTTAATCAAAATATCAAATTTCGCTTGTAAGTTTTCGTATAGGTATTTTTTGTTTATATTACATACAAAAAGATAAATAAATAAATATTATTAATCATCTAGAACTTGAACAGAAGAGAAATACCTACTTTTCATATTATTTCTTGAAGTAGGTAGTTGGTATATGAAATCACGACGCGACGAGGCCTGCAATAGATTTCTAATTATCTCTACACTATGGAAATGTTCAATACAGATTACAAACTTCAATGCATCGATTGTGGAATTGTGGAAGTTTTCTTCTCCATTAATAAATGCTCTAGATAAGAAAAAAACAAAACAAACTTTGATTGCCTAAAACCAATCTTGCTACATGACATATTTTCTTCTTCCTTGCTCTCATTACTACACTTAATCACTCAACGAATGGTCTTGAGCAGATCGATCTTCGGTAGTCGAAGACCCTACAGCGGACTTGACAAGGTCACTCTATTGAGTCTGTTAGTGACCTCGGGACATGACATAATGCATTAGTAAACTTATTGTCAAAATATATCACATCCTACGAAAAAAGTGCTGGTATGTAATTAGCGAAAATGAAAGGAAATTATTGATTTTCCATTATTTACAAGTTATAATAAGAATTCAAAAAAAAACTTTATTAAAAATGAACATGTCTTGTACAATAGTGTTCCTATTTGGAAATTTACTGCCTCACTAGACGAGTGTTGTTCTGAGGCTGTATTTAATTTTTAATTTAGTTTTTGGTTACAACTAAAAACATTAACAAAATAATTAAATAATTATAACAGTGATATCTTAGTTATTTGAACTCATAAAAGCTTTGTAGAAATAATGAATGGCACTTAGCTATCTACAGAAAGATACTACCACGAGAGATGCTCAGAAGAACTGGCAACCCTGGTCTCCCTCTTCCACCCATTCACATATAGAGTCATTCGTTTTACTCAATCTCAACACCCGTTCACAGTAAACCTTCAATTTACCCGAACCGCATCTTCCGAATTCTGTGTTTCCACCTTCTTACAACCCGGGTCTTTTTAAAACCCAAATTAATATTTCCCTGAGCAGATTACAAACCCTCCCCAACGCTACGTAGTGGGCTTCTTCGGAGGAGTATAATGAACCCAAATCCTTATAATATGTAGCTGTTATATACGTAGCAAAAAAAAATCACGTAGGTACCAGTATTTTGAAGTGCACTGTTTGTTTGCATTAGTGATATTTTATTTCTCCTTTTTCACCCACTATTCCTCTCCCCTCAAATGCACTCTTAGCGTGAACTTTTTTTTTATAAATTTATCAACATATCACGATAATGTAATTAATTAATATGTTTTTAATTATGTCAGTTATGAATTAGCGTGTTACGTATGTACCTACTTGTACTTAGTGCATTTTAACAAAAAGTCGTAGAGAATAAAAATTAATCATAGACAATATAATATATATTGTCTATGATAGTAAATAATATTTACGGATAGTAAATATTATTTACTATCCGTAATAAATATCAGCTCTATATTAATTCAAATCATTATTTATTTATTTATATTTTTTTGGAAGACTAACAGTTTTACATCAGTGTTACATTTAGTAAAATAATTTACCAACCAATAAGAAGTCTCCGCTGATAGACCATTCCGTCAGTTGCAAGATAAATAATATAACATCATTTATTTCTGTAACAGATAAATTTTCATCCTGCAACCAAGGTACACATAATACTAAATAAAAGAAAAAAAGAACTAATCACAGAAAAGATCATACATTAATTCAAATTTGAAATAGATTTTTTTAGGTAATGTTAGCAAATAAATTACATAGTATAAAAAAAATTGCACTAAGAATACATCTCGCTGCTGTAATACTACACTGAAATACATCAAATTCAGGTGAATTGAGTATTGAGTAATTCTTATTGTTAGATACACTCCAAAGAGATGAATTTTGTCGATAATTAGGTGATTTTGATATTTGTCTACTGAATTTAATTAAAACAATGATCCCCGATAAAGACAGAGTTGTTAATTATATTTTCAGTCTTGATCTGCGAGACATAAAGCATCATAAATGATATAATAATTGATATAATAATATAATTTTTACGTTGGTAAAAAATATAACTGTCATTTTCAAATGCAACTAGACAAAGAAAATAAAATATTCTATTATGTACAAAGGGGTTGGTTGTTTGGTCTCCATCTCCCCATACTTACACGGAGCAAGAATATTGTGTGAAAACACTGTTCTGTTTATTTTCATAATATGATTCATATTATTCTTAGCTGTGTGTTATATTTTCCCTTGCACGGCATAAATGGCATGTCTTCACTGCGAGGCTACACGTTGTGAAATAAAATTTGAATCAAATAAGATTTATATTCGCATATTAAATCTGAAATTGCAAGAAAAAATATGACAGGTCTCTGAATCGTTCTATAGAGATTTGTAATAAAATTTCACGATTATTATTCGTCCTATCCAGGCCCCAGAGGCTGCTCTCCTACAGGTCTATTTTCCATGAATTATAACGGCATTATTTGCGAGTGTGAAAAGAAAATAAAAGAAAAATAATTGATGATCTCATATGAGGATTTCGCCGGTGTTTGGGGTAATAATTTTAAAAGTAATATTCCAGTTTTTTTTGTTCAACCCGAGAACAAAGCCTTTTTGAATATGCGCTTTCGCATAAAGTACGTACATAAGATGATTTCGCATAAGATGAAAATATTGTTTTATCTGTTTGGTACCTGCTTCTCAGCTCAAAAAATATACCTAACTTTAAAAATAATCATATAAAATAAGAAAATATTTCTAGTGGCTAAATTCCATACAAATTTAATATTATACAAATTAAGATAAATTACTAAAATTTGCTAGTAAAAATACGTCGAAGAAATTGCACTTTACAAAAGTTGTTACTTTTATTGAGTAGGTATATCATCTTAAACAAATATAATATATATGGATTATTTGTTTAGTTGAGTTTACTCCAGAAGTTCAGATATCTGACTTACTTTATATTTAAGCAACCTTTTTATAAGCTTTAAATAAACATATTATTTTCAAAATAAATTGTTAATATTATATTATCTCTTTGATCTGTCTGTATTTCGTGCGTTTTTATGATAAAACCAATATTATTCGCTCACGGAGTAGTGTTAAATTTCGATACAAAATAGGCCCAATTGGATACACGAGTTCATCCTTCAATTTTAATACAAATAAAACGCTGAAATGAAACCAATTATTTACGTATCTCACTTCGACGAATCTATCACACCTTCTTCTTCTTCTTCGTGTCAGCAGCATTCAAACAGTTCTCGACTAATAGTTGGCAACGTCAGATGCTGCGCCACTACAGCGCAGTAGGTCCTCGAGTGAGCAGGTAGCAGGGCAGAGAGGGCAATCTCGTAGGTGGCCAGTGGTCTGCGGCAGGCCGCATTCACACGAGAGGCAGTCGTCGTCTGATATGATTCCCCATCTCCTTAGGTTATCTTTCGATCTGCCGACGCCCGTTCTTAATCTATTCAGTGATTTCCAGGTGCGCCAGTCCAGACTGTGACCCGGGGAGGAGATGCTCCTGAGGTTCGATGAACTCTTTTGGAGATTTTTCTCGCCATAAAGTGAGCCTGGCTTCCTCTGGAGATGTTTTGAGCGGCTATGTGTATCTTAGGAAGCCCTTGCGGGATTTCAGCCTGGGTCGGGCAGTCTCACAGTTGTAAAGGCAGTGCGAGGGTTGATGTTAAGCTTTGTTCAGTTATACGCTACATTGCACCTCGCGCCTGATGCTAGGGGGTGCTATTCCTGCAAGGGGGTACAGCTTGTCCAGTGGAGTGGGTTTAAGGCAGCCAGTGATCACGCGGTAGGTGTCGTTGAGTGCCACATCAACGTGTTTAGCGTGAGGTGGTCTGCTCCATACTTGGGGCAGCGTATTCACCAGCTGAGAAACACAGGGCCAGGGTTGAGGTAAGCAAGAGCGATGGTTGTGCGCCCCATTCAGAGTTGGCCAGTTTGCGTAGAAGATTGTTTCTTGTAGCTACTTTCTGCTTGGTGTTAGTGCAGTGTGTTTTGAATGAGAGAGTTCTATCCAGCGCGACTCCAAGATATTTAGGGTGTGTGCATGGGCTCAGGTTTTTATTTTCCCATTTTATGGAGGGCGTTCTTTTTGCATCTCTGTTTTTTAAGTGGAAGAAAGATACTTGGGTTTTTGTGGGGTTGGGTTTTTATAGAATTGAGACATTGACTCTAGACCGTATGTCAGGGTGTTTTCCACTTCTTCAAAGGTTGGTGCTTGGACGATTAGTGCGAGGTCATCTGCATAAACAAAAGATTTTGTTCCAGTTGGGAGTGGCTGGTCGTTCATGTAAATGTTGAACAGAGTTGGTGCTAAGACGCTCTCCTGCGGGAGTCCGTTTCTCTGTGCACGCCATCTGCTATCTTTTCCTTGGAAATGAACAAAGCATTTACGGTTTTGTAGCATGTTAGAAATCATATTTGTGAAGGCATGGTATTTTGTGATCGTATATATTTTTGAGTTGAGTATTTGATGGTTCACGGTATCGTAGGCTGCTGAAATAGAAAAATGCAAGTGTATGGAATAAAAAAATACATACATGTATTCAAATTCATTCATTAATGCATATATTATATTGATACACATCACAATAATTGTTTCTGGAACGCCCCACAAGGGAAAAAACTTGTACTCGAAAAAGTGACACTGTAATAGTTGATGCCAGCATCAATCGTACATAAAAAGTACGTCTAAAAAATATTACAAATAACAATAAAAATACATAAGTATGTAAAAATAAAATAAAACAAAATACTTTGTTTACTTCTACTACTGTAAACACCTTTAATTTAAGAAAGGGGTTTAATTTAAGAAAGGGGTTAACCCCTTTCTTAAATTAAAGGTGTTTACAGTAGAAGAAGTAAACAAAGTTATTTGTTTTATTTTATTTTTATTTAAAATGAACTTCTACAAAGTTACTCACGAAAAATTCGAAGAATAAGTATGTATGTTTTCTACTAACCGTTATTTATCAAACATAGTAATTATCTTTTCTTTTATTTTTTGTGTTTCAGTTTTGTTGAATATTCATATTAAGTATATTTTTTTTTATTTTCTGTGTTTTATTTTTTATTTCTTTTCCATCTCCACATTTTAATGTGTGTTATACATTTAGTTTATAAAATTATTTCATATTCATTCACATTAAAACATTTAACATTGTACTTACATATTTAACTCATATGCTTGATAATTGTGTTATATTTTTCAACGAATAATAAACAAAAAAATATATAGATGCCTTGATAAAACATCATTCAGGTATTTTTCCAGAAATAGGATTTTTTCTATCCTCAATATTTCAAATAAAAATACCCGACCTGAAACCAATGCATCAATACAAAATAACTCATCATACAGTCTGTGCGATTTCAATCGTCGGCCATAGAGAAGAGTATTCTCTTCATCAGAAGGCTATCTGCAACTAGCTGGTTTCAAAATGCACTTTTGTTTACTATTTTTTTATAATTCTTTTTTTGCTCACCACACGAGCGCTAACGTTGTACAGTTCGTTTTAGCCGTTCATTGATAAAAGCATTTTTTTCGGACGGTCCATTTTTCGAATTGGGATTTTGACGGCCACACCAAATAACAAGAACCGTTGGAATGGATAAATTATTATTTTGAATGAAAACAAATATCCTTTTTTCTGACGCGACAATCCCTGCCATTATGCTGGAGAGATAATAGTTTTATGGGACTCTATCCACAATGGTTCCGAACAAAAGATAATATTTATTTTACTGATACTTTTATAACAAGCGTTGCGTAATACATATATTCTATCTTTTTGAAATTAGACGGTAGGTATGTAGATTTATATATATTTTTATTAAATCCAATGTACTGTTTTGTAACTATAAATTATAGTTACAAAACAATACATTGTGTCACAAAAATACAAATTTACAAAGTGAGTTAGTCACTAACAGACTCAGATCCATCGTGGTGAGTAGATAGGAATATCAAAATTTATGCAAAACATGTAGAATCATGAACCATCCACAAAAGATCCATTAGAATCAGCATAGCTACAAATATACCTCTACAACAGCAGATCTGATATATTCAGAAAGTTCTCACCTTGCTTTCTAAAGTTATATTTGATGGTAAAATATTGAATGTTCTTCGTGATGTGTCTGTGTATTTCTCCGCCTCCACATGAGTACTCCAAAATATCCACTCATTCTTACTCTATTGATAGAAGTGTCTGTTTCAAAGTAGTACCTATGGTTGTTTGTGAATAAATCTTAAGCATTGTACAATAAATAATTTCCATTTCGGTAATAGCTTGCTTTCAGAAAACAAAAATTGTGTAGGAAATCTTCTTGGCTTCTCGTCCATATTTTTTATCACCAGCTTTCCGTATTTTACTAGGTACCTACAGCATATGTCTCCATCTGAAAAAAGACAAAATTTTCAACCCATCAAACCGTTACCTTAAACTTCTCTTATTTGTTTAAACCAACTGTCGATTTGTTCAAGAGAATTTATTCTCTTAACATATCGAAAAAGTATTAAGCCAAGACCCGCGTATAAGGAATACTAGGAACATTTTGCATGGCGTAGTGAACTTTTTGCATGCTAAAAACACCAACTTAGAGACTTTGCAGCATATATGTTCCCAAACATGAATTTACTCAGAATTTGGAGTAGAACATTTTATGTGAGTTTGTATGTCTGTCCCCCCCCTTATAACTTTTGTTATCACAAAGTCTAAAATTTCATAATACATAGGCAATTTTAGGTACACAAAAATTTTATACTCAGTATTTAGAATTTTTGTTACAGTCAGGGGTTATCAACATTTTAATTTTTATAGCATTTGTCCACATATCTCAAATACTTTAAAAGCAAGAACGCTGAAATTTAGTCATATATAGTATCTCAAAATGGATTTTGAAAAAAAGTTCCAGGATTTCTCAAACTGTTTTTATTAAAGAGCAAAAAATTGGTATGACAAATTTTTGTCTTTAACTGCCTTTATTTCCATTTCTTTTAAAAATATCGAAAAATGCCGAAACATGTAAACTAGAGAATTTAATTTTCTATAAAAAATGTATACATTATAGTAATATATATCAAACTTTTTTTAACAAAGTTTGTATAAAATTAATATTAGTGACGACATCGCTTCATACAATTTGTATGGAACACACAATATCCAAGTTCAACTATACATACTATCGCTATCGACAGTTAGATCTCATGTGTTACATGAAACTATTTAATATTTCTTATAACTGAATATTTATTAATTTACTTCAAAAACAAGGGAAAGTATTAACAGTTCATTATTTGAGTTATTCAACTTCTATATAAATTCTTAGTATGATAATCATGTAATTATTAATGTCGGTACCAATTTGAATATAATCTGATTTTGTATTTAAAGTAGGTATAAGTATTTATTGGAATATGTCGATTCATAATAATAATTTATTCCCGGCATTAAAAGTCAAGTCGATGAACGGAAATGAATTACATTAAAACCTTTGTCTAAACTTTGAACAATTTATGAACTTTGGAAGTTTCAATATTCCAAGTGCTCAGTAAATTCCAGAAATCATTTCAATCACCCCCCAGAATACTGAAATCACATCTGTTAAGAAATCCAATAATTACATTTTACCTAACAAATAGAAATCTATTTTATGTTATAATTTGGTAAGCAATGTTTTTAAAGTATCGATCGAAAGTAAATAAAAATGAAATTTTAAGATCTTAAGCTATAAAATTTGAAAGCTTTCGTGTCCAAATACTAGGAAATATAACTTTTGCAAAATATAAAATGAGCACTTATAAAAATAACAAATAACTAAGAGGTTACTCTATATTTTTCTATTCTGTTTATGTTTACATAATTACCTATATATGTCAGTCAATTCTTTTCCATACAATAACATGTAACCTTAGACCAAATTCAAACTGTACTGTCTCAGAACAGACTCGTCTAGTAAAGCAGTAAATATCCAAATAGGAACAATTGTACATAGTACATATGTGTTTTGAATATACATAGTTACTTTTTTGTTATTTTAATATTGTATGTTTATTAAAATAACAAAATAAATTTAGTCTTTTTTTACGAATACTAACTATTTTTGTTATTGTAATATAGTATGTTTATAATAAGTATTTTTTTTATAAAGGTACACTTATTTTTTGTTATTGTAATATAGTATGTAGGTACATAATAAGTATTTTTTACATAGCTACAGTTATTTTTTTTTATTGTGATATAGTATGTTCATAATAAGTAATTTTTTACATAGGTACAGTTATTTTTTGTTATTGTAATATAGTATGTTCATAATAAGTAATTTTTAGATATAGTATCTTTGTTATTGTAAAATAATAAGTGGGGAGTTATGATTTTGCAATTTTTAATGCTATTTTTTTATTGCAGATTGTCAACTAGTATCATGCTAAGATTGTATTCTGAAAGATTCATCACAGTGAATCTATCTCTGTGTGTGTGCTATGTTCTGTGTGCTGCGTGCTGTGTGCTATGTACTGTGTGCTGTGTGCGGCGTGTTTATTTTACTTTATCAATTAGGCATAGACTATAGTAGGTACTTATTCGATTCTTTCAAATTTTGTAAATATGTATATCTAATACTCGCTTAGACACCATTAGATTTTGAAGGATATCTGAATAGTGTTTCATTATTGTTGTAATGTTTTCAATTTTTTTAAACATCAATAACGTGAACACAAGGGAACTCAATAAGAAGGCATAATTTGTGAACGTTACGCAAGCTCATAAAGTAATCACGTAAACCAACCAATGACAGTACGTAAGCCCTGTAGGTGCCTTGAGTTCCTGGTTCTTCTTTAATATTCCAACTTTGTCTCTATTGAGATGATAAAAAGTTTGTCAATTAAAATATCAATTAAACAAATAAATACAGAGATGCATACAGACTAGAATCTATAGGACAGCACGATGGATAGGAATGGGAAAATTAGGAAAAAAATCAGTCATTGAGAAAGCTTCAACATGTTATGGAAAAAATAGTAAGAAAACACTTATTTTTAGCATGTATATTTATTATTGAATAACGTTTTTTCTAATTTATTAGTGTTTCCAATCCACGTAAGCAATCCCACATTTTTTAACGAATTTGGTAAATTCCTTCTCAGCAAAGAATTAAAAATTAATATTTAAAATTAAAGAAATAAAATTCCGGCACTAAAGTCCAACAACAAAACCATTACGCTATAACAGTTAATATAACTTATGTTTATTTGAAAAATTTATATAAAATTTGAAGCGGATGCTCTGTTATATTTCTTGTTGAGGAACCGAGCAGCGCACATATTCTTTATTGTCGAAAAATGTATGTTCCTCCATTTGCCTGTCACTTTATAAGAAAACGCAATCAGAAAATGCAGAGCAAACTCTTTCAATTTTTATAAAATTGTTCTTTTTATGTGTATTATTTGTTCCACGGCGGTATTTTGCGTAGGGAATGAGATTAAAGGCTAGTTTATCAATCTTATAGAGATTTTTTTCTTCTAGAGAAAAAGCATACAAACGTGATATGCCTAATAATAAATCTACGTAACAACTTAATTATTAATTCACCTATACATAGATTACAGCTCGCCTTGGAAACCAGTACATATGTTGGTAAGCCAGTATATATATATATATATATATATATATATATATATATATATATATATATATATATATATATATATATATATATATATATATATATATATATATATATATATATATATATATATATATATATATATATATATATATATATATATATATATATATATATATATATATATATATATATATATATATATATATATATATATATATATATATATATATATATATATATATATATATATATATATATATATATATATATATATATATATATATATATATATATATATATATATATATATATATATATATATATATATATATATACTCACACTTGACGGTGAGCTTTCAGTGTGAGTAGACGTGTGTCGCGCGCGTGCTTTTCGTTAAGTCCTTGAAAATGCCTGGTGATATTCAGGCGAAACGTCGGAAGACAAATGGTCTTAGTCAAGACCTACTGACACGGGAAAACCGAGATAAAAATATTATAACATATATATATATATATATATATATATATATATATATATATATATATATATATATATATATATATATATATATATAAATATATATATATATATATATATATATATATATATATATATATATATATATATATATATATATATATATATATATATATATATATATATATATATATATATATATATATATATATATATATATATATATATATATATATATATATATATATATATATATATATATATATATATATATATATATATATATATATATATATATATATATATATATATATATATATATATATATATATATATATATATATATATATATATATATATATATATATATATATATATATATATATATATATATATATATATATATATATATATATATACATACATACATACATACATACATACATACCATCACGCCATGTCCCTTACGGGGTAAGCAGAGAGAATTGAGCGCCATACTTCTCTATTTTTGCACACATTTCTGGCTTCAAACTGGCGATTGTTCAAACTTTTTATGTTTCCTTCTTTCAAAATATCATTCACATGGTCATGCCATCCCTTTCTGGGGCGACCTCTGCTATTCACTCCATCTCTTGCACCCATGTATATTTTTTTGGTCAGTCGTTCATCGTTCATTCTTTCTATATGTCCAAACCACCTTAAAGCATTCTCTTTCATTTTACATATAATATCCTTCTTTAACTTGCATTCTCTCCTTATGTCCTCATTTTTTATTCTATCATATATCGTTCTATTACATACTCTTCTTAGTGATCTCATTTCTACAGCATTTATTCTACTTTCATGTGTTCTTTGCCAGGTCCATGTTTCACTAGCATACGTCAAAGTAGGCACCACAATTGCATTGTGTACTACAATTTTGGCTTCCTTTGAGATGCTTGGGTCGGACATTACTGGTCTAAGTGCTCCGTTTATTCTATTCCCTGCCATAACTCTTCTTTCGATATCTTTATCGGGTCTTCCATTCCGTTCAAACATACTCCCCAAATATAAATATTCCTCAACTTGTTCTAGCCATTCGTTCTCTACTTTTATCATACATGCAGTTATACTTTCAGTCTTTTCAAATACCAATATCTTAGATTTACTAACATTCATTCTCAGTCCATTTTGCAGGCATCCTTTATACACTTTATTTACTAAATACTGTAACTCATCCGCACATTCAGCAATCACCACTTTGTCGTCTGCATACATCAAATCACGTACGTTTACAGTACTTAGTTTCAGACCTTTATTTTCATTCTTCAATGTCCTAACGCAGTGATCAATATACAGATTGAACAGCCATGGAGATAATACGCAGCCTTGCTTCACCCCTTTATTAATAGGGAACCATGTTGTCAACGCATCGTTGACACGGACACAGGCTCCACTATTTTCATACAGAGACGCAACGGCACGTATTAGTTTGCTCTTCACTCCATATATCGATAGGATATCCCACAATTTTTCTCTATCCACTTTATCATATGCCTTCTCTAGGTCTATGAACGCACAGAAAAGTTTCTGGTTTTTATGCAGAACCTTTTCTGTAGCCATACGTAAAGAGAAAATTTGATCGATACATCCTCTGCCTCCTACAAAGGCACCTTGCGCATCCCATATCTTGCATTCCGTAATCTTGCGTATTCTCTTATCAATAATTCTTGCATACATCTTGCCAACCGAACTTAACAAGCTGATAGCTCTATAGTTTTTGCAGTCGAGTTTTGATCCCTTCCCTTTGAAAAGAGGAACTACAACTGCGTTTCTCCAATCCGACGGAGTGTACCCAGCTTCCCAACATTTATTGAAAAGCGATAGACACCACTCCGTAGATATTTTACCGCCATACTTGATAAATTCGGCTGCCACACAGTCCACACCAGCGGCTTTACCCGTTTTCGCGTGATTAACCGCTTCTTTTACCTCTTCTTCCGTTATTTCATCTCTCTCATTCTCATCAATAATCCATGTCCTCTGTCTTACTGTGTCACCTTGTGCGCTTTCATACAATTCTTTGAAATATTCACACCACCTCTCTTTCACACGTTCGTTATCTATCAGCATATTTCCATCTTTATCATTTATACACTTTGAACCTTTTACTTCCCCTTGCTTTCGTTTAGCTATGCCTTTCCAGAACATTTTCATGTTACCCGTAAAGTCTTTCACTATTTTCTGACTTTCTTTTTCTTTTATACAATCTTTTTCATTTCTCACTGTAGCTTTTACTCTCCTCTTGCATTCTTTGTACTCTTCTTTTGCTCTATTTTCTTTGTCAGTACCTTTTACAGATATCCAAAACTTCCATGCTTCCTTTTTCGCATCAACTGCATTTTTTACCGATTCATTCCACCAAGCATCACCTTTCTGCATTCCTCTTTTACTTTTACCGCACGCATTCTTGGCAGCCTTGCACACAACACTTTTCAAGTCTTTCCATACTTCATCTACACTTCTTTCACTATGTGTTTGAGAATTTAGTTCATAATCAACATTCCTTTCATATTCATGTCTTACTTCCTCTTCTTGTAATTTTTCCACTTTGACGCGCATTGGTGGTGCACTTTTGATTGTTTTAGAGCGCCAGCCGATGAACAGATGCAGTTTAGTAACAAGCAAATAGTGATCTGTCTCCAGCTCTGCGCCCCTATATACCCTAGTGTCCATCGTTGCCTTCCTCAAAGTGGAGTCCACACATACAAAATCTATAATTGATCTATATATATATATATATATATATATATATATATATATATATATATATATATATATATATATATATATATATATATATATATATATATATATATATATATATTATATATATATATATATATATATATATATATATATATATATATATATATATATATATATATATATATAATATATATATATATATATATATATATATATATATATATATATATATATATATATATATATATATATATATATATATATATATATATATATATATATATATATATATATATATATATATATATATATATATATATATATATATATATATATATATATATATATATATATATATATATATATATATATATATATATATATATATATATATATATATATTGTCATTGAATGTGACTCTCCTCTTGTACCAGAAGATTCGCATCACAAATCCCTAATTATAAATATTAATATGGCAACTATCAAGTACATGAACCCAAATTCACGTGAAATATTTTTATTCCACAAAGCTGACTATATAAACATCAAGCATAGACTTTCTGATATAGATTGGACTACTCACTTCAATAACCTAAATTTAGAAGATTCATTATCTCTCTTATATGATAAGCTCAATGCATTAATCGTAGAATTTGTTCCTAAAAAATATGCTTCAGCCAGCAAAAATTATCCTGCTTGGTATAGCAGACCCTTAATCAAAATAATAAAAGAGAAAACCAAATATCATACGAAATGGAAAAAATTTTCTAACCCCAGAGATTACGATAGTTTTGCCCTATTGCGATCACGTCAAAAAAACCTCACAAGATCCTGTTTCAATTTGTACGTCGCTAAAATAGAAAACTCACTCAAATCCAATCCAAAGAATATTTGGTCATATGTTAAATCAAAACGTCCATTAAATAACTTACCTCTCACCATGCATTATAATCAATCTACTGCAAATGATGGTCCAACTATTTGTAGTAAATTCAATGAATATTTTGCTTCTGTATTTGTTGACAGTTCTGAACAACCACCTGCAATGGATATCCCAGATTCTAACTCACAAGTATTCTTACACAAAGTCACTATCAATCCTATTCTGGTATATAACTGATACTAGCAAAGGAGCTGGTTACGATAACATTCCAGCCCATTTAATAAAACAATGTGCCAATGAATTATGTCATCCATTATACTTAATTTTCCAAAGATCCCTTAATGAGGGTCATTTCCCAAGTATGTGGAAAAAAGCCCTTATAACACCAATACACAAAACTGGAGACAATTCAAACATCGAAATTATAGACCAATCTCGAAATTGTGTATTTTCAGTAAATTATTTGAAAAAATCATTATAGATCAAATTAATCCTGAAATAAGAACATCTTTAACTATTAAACAACATGGATTCCTTAGTAAAAGATCAGTGGAAACCAATTTATTAGAATTTACCGACCATTCATTTTCTGCCTTACTCGAAAATAACCAGTTAGATACAATATACCTAGATTTTGCCAAAGCGTTCGACAAAATTAACCACAATATTCTGTGTTTTAAATTATGGAACTTTGGCATACGTGGCGATCTGTACAGATGGATAAAGTCCTATATAACAAATAGATCACAAGCAGTAGCCGCCAAAGGTTTCCAATCGTGTTTTGTTCCAATTCCCTCCGGAGTACCGCAGGGTTCTCACCTGGGTCCCTTGCTTTTCCTGATCTACATTAACGACATAACACAATGCATAGCTACCTCTGAAATAATTTTTTTTTGCCGACGACAGTAAATTATATAAACAAATCTCATCTACACATGACTGCTCACTGCTACAACAGGATTTAAATAACCTTTTTCGCTACTGTGAAAAAAATCAATTATATATAAATATAAATAAATGTTTCTCAATGAGTTTCAGTAGAAGCAGAAATGTAATTAAATTTCACTACACTATTAATAATAATATATTGTCGCAAAAACTCGAAGCGAGAGACCTAGGCGTTATCCTTGATAACAAACTATCATTTATTCCTCATATTGATTCTGTCGTAAATAAAAGCTACAGAAACTTGGGTTTCATACAAAGAATAACCAAATCCTTCAAAGAAACAACCTCGCTAGTTCTCCTATTTAATGCCTTCGTTAGAAGTCATTTGGAGTTTGCATCAACCGTATGGAGCCCTAGTTACAATATTCACATCGATAGAATTGAGAGGATTCAGAGAAGGTTTGTTAAAACGCTTAATTTTAGAAAAAAAATTTACCGCCATGATTATGACCAATCTTTAAAATTACATGGGTTTATATCACTTGAAAAAAGAAGAAAGATATCCGATGTCTATCTGCTTTATAAAATACTTAATAACCTTGTAGACAGCTCTTACCTACTCCAAAAAATTTCTTTCAACTGCCCCATGAAAACAACACGCCAAAATCACCTTTTCTATACACCATACTGCAGAACAAATTACGCACAGAATAATTATGTCAACAGATGCTTAAATTATTACAATAGTCTTGACCCCCAACCTGATATATTTAACTCCACACAGACATCGATGAAACGCCAATTACGCGCAGTTATTGGTAATATTACTGGTTAAAAATCAAACCTACTTTCCTTAAACATTCATCCCTTCCTTATCAACGCTTTCCTATATCCATTATCCTTCCCTTTCCCCCACATACACTCACCATCTTACAATGACTACCCAACATTAATAATGTATAATAATTTAAATATGTGAAACTTTATAATTGGCTATTTATTTTGTATTCTCATTTGAAATTAAGTATTATAAATGTATAGCTGTTAAGTTTCCAAACAAATGAAAAATAAAAAAAAAATAAATAAAAAAAATAAAATATATATATATATATATATAAGACCGCTGTGGCACAGTTGGTAATCCAGTATATAGACCGCCGTGGCACAGTTGGTAAGCCGTTCAGTTTTTGTGCGGGCGTGCTGGGTTCGATTCCCAACAGAGGAGAAATGTTGCTTCTCTGAGCTGGAAGCACTGGTTGGTTGGAAGAAATTTCCATACGGCAGTAAACTCACCACTTGCGCGAGGTGCAAGGAAGTGTAATAAATAAATATATTTAATGTACATATACTATTTATGGTTTTATGGTTTTGGTTTTTTGGTTATGGTTTTATGGTTATGGTTTTATGGTATATATGGACTATAGATGGTTTTAAAAGGCTACTTAACGCAAATTATACTTTTTAGTTTAGAATAATCCTGCTATTTTTTTCTCTTCTTCTTGTTTTTTTTGTATCTTTTTATTTGCATATTTCTTTATCATTGTAACTCTATTTTCTTTATTATTTAATATTGTTTTTTTTTATTACTCCTTTGTGCATAAACTTATTGTTGTTCTTGTGCCTACACTGCATACCTACCTACCAATCAATATGTATAAAGTAAATGTTCGATTAAGGGCGTGCTTGTGTGTAAAAATAAAAATATTTGTTGTAAAATTATTATTCAGAGCATGATTACTTGTTTCTTTTTAATATTTTCAACGGATTATTTTAAAACAGGTAAATAAAAGCTGACCCGCACGGCCTTATCCGTGCATTCCCTTTTGTATGTCCCCTAGCACTGAAATATCAAAAAACTTTTTTTTTAATAAGGCACAGCCACCAATAGAGGCGGATTTGTGTTTCAAAAAAACTGTTATCACTATTATTGATACCAATTTTGACAGTCACTTATATTTTTAGTAAACTAAAATCAACGTGTTTTGATGGATATAAATCTTTTTTGATAACAAGCAGATATATTTATTTCATAGTTAAATATATATTTTTTTTATTTATTTAAATCTAAGATTTAAATAAATAAATTACATTCAATACATGTTATAAAAAAAGCAACTTATTAATGTTTCCTTTCCTAATTTAAGCTGGAAGCTTGTGTTTAGGAAGGCAGCTGCTCTTTTCTTACACAGTAAAAATACTTGAATGCATAGAATAATAATAGTATAGAATACTCTTTAGCCTGCAGTAAATGCGACTGCTTTATGTTGACTAATTTGGTCAACATTTTTCTACGACCATTCAGTAATCATTTGGCCGTCTGCGTGATACGTTCTCTAAATAGGTAATTTTTTAACTGTTAATTTAAAAAAATTAAAAATTTAATTATTTACGCAGTCATAACGAGTAGTACTATACGAACAATGTCTACCACCAGAGTCATTCATATATTGACACGAGCCGGCCAATAAAACGGCTTCACTTTTTCAGCGAGGTATTGTATGGGAATGAGTATTCTATAGTTTTATTATTATTCTATGTAAAAATGATAAAAAAAAACAAAAATTTTAAAACCAAAAGCAATACAAAAAGAATTTACATTTCAAAATAATAAAAACATCATCAAAACCATAACACAAAACAAATAACACATACAAAAATGAAGATTAACTACAAACTGAAAATGCATGTAATATTAGAAAGTGTTTCAAATTGTTTTTAGTTTCTTTTTGAATTCCTCGTTATTCGTTTTCTTCAGTTCTGATATTTCTTGGTTAGTTATTAAATAATTTTATGCTTTTATATATATAATATAATGATGCTGAGCTGTAGTTGTTCGAAATAGCGGTGTTGTGGGTCCTCTTGTGGTGTTATTTCTAGTACTATTATTTGTATCTGTTTAAATATTGTTGCTGATATCCCTGTGTATTGATCATTAAACTTTATTTACATATATTCGCAACCCGATTTTTTTTTCGTTCGTAATATAATTATTTTATTCAATTGTTTAGCTTTACTAGTTTTATGTCTGGATTTAAATATAAACACCAGACATGGATTAAACTTTTATTAAAACGATTTGTTCAACAAGATGAGACAAGTTTACACTAAGTAATTAAATAACTAACTTAAAATAAGTTCTTACTACTAGTGACTCTAGAATAATTATGATCTACTGATCGATAAGGGAGTGGTCTTATAGTATCCGTTGTTGATAAGGGTGGTTAAAGGTTGAATTACTCAATTATTCAAACTATTGCATCAGCTATTGCATCAGAAAACTGTTGCAATCATTCAAATTATTGCATCAGCCAATAATCATACTATTTACTTATTATACAAATAGTTAATGTTAAATTATTGGACTGTTTATTTGCTGTGCAAATAAATATGAAAGACTTTTATTCTTGGTAAATAATCCAACTGTCGATTTGTTCAGGAGAACTTTGTTCTCTTAACATATCGACAATGTATCAAGCCAGAATACGCGAGAATTGTATGGAGAGGTCTACTTTTTTCATGGATTTTCCAACTTTGAAGTCAAAAAACACCAACTTAGAGGCTTCGCAGCATATATGTTCCATACACGGATTTACTCAGAATTCGGAGTAGAACATTTCGTGTGTCTGTGTGTGTGTGTCTGTGTGTGTGTGTGTCTGTGTGTGTGTCTGTGTGTCTGTGTGTGTGTGTGTCTGTGTGTCCGTCCCCCCCTTATAACTTTTGATCCGCTCAATTTACAGAGCGTAAAATTTCAGAATATATAAACAGTTACAGGCCTACAAAACTTTTATACTCGGAATTTTGAATTTTTGTTTCAGTCAGGGGTTATCAACTTTTGAATTTTTATTTTATTTTTCCATATATCTCAGAAACCATAAACGGTAGAACGCTGAAAATTGGTACAAACATAGACAAATACAAAATCTCAAATTAGTTTTTTCAAAAAAATTCCAGGGTTTCTCAAACATTTTTTATTAAGAAAAATATTTTTTTTATGATAAATTTATGAGTTTAACTGCCTATATTTCCAAAACTTTTACAATTATCGAAAAAAGCCGAAACACCCCAACTAGATAATTTAATTTTCTATAAAAAATATTAACATTGTAGTAGAAGATCTCAATTTTTTTTAAACAATTTTTTTAAAAATTGAATTTAGTGACGACATCGCTTCATACATTTTGTATGGCAGTCGCCTATACACAATATGTAAGAAGACTTAATAGTTTGTTACTTCATCTCCAAACATACATACATACCATCATGCAATTTGCATATTCTGGGTAGGAAAAAGGATCTTCTTCCATACTATCCTATCTTGACATACATACCTACATATGTTGTATAGAAAACAAAATATCTGAAAATATTCAATAATTTGTATCTATGGGTTTATAGTTTGGTACATATTCTTCAACTATACATACTATCGCTATCGACAGTTGGATCTCATGTGTTACATGCAACTAGTAACATATCGACAATGTATCAAGCCAGAATACGCGAGAATTGTATGG
This sequence comes from Molanna angustata, assembly GCA_963576475.1. Classification (NCBI taxonomy): domain Eukaryota; kingdom Metazoa; phylum Arthropoda; class Insecta; order Trichoptera; family Molannidae; genus Molanna; species Molanna angustata. The sequence goes on from OY754973.1 coordinate 12,480,249, forward strand.
AGAGGTCTACTTTTTTCACGGCTTTTCCAACTTTGAAGTCAAAAAACACCAACTTAGAGGCTTCGCAGCATATATGTTCAATACACGGATTTACTCAGAATTCGGAGTAGAACATTTCGTGTGTCTGTGTGTGTGTGTGTCTGTGTGTGTGTGTGTGTCTGTGTGTCCGTCCCCCCCTTATAACTTTTGATCCGCTCAATTTACAGAGCCTAAAATTTCAGAATATATAAACAGTTACAGGCCTACAAAACTTTTATACTCGGAATTTTGAATTTTTGTTTCAGTCAGGGGTTATCAACTTTTGAATTTTTATTTTATTTTTCCATATATCTCAGAAACCATAAACGCTAGATCGCTGAAAATTGGTACAAACATAGACAAATACAAAATCTCAAATTAGTTTTTTCAAAAAAATTCCAGGGTTTCTCAAACATTTTTTATTAAGAAAAATATTTTTTTTATGATAAATTTATGAGTTTAACTGCCTATATTTCCAAAACTTTTACAATTATCGAAAAAATCCGAAACACCCCAACTAGATAATTTAATTTTCTATAAAAAATATAAACATTGTAGTAGAAGATCTCAATTTTTTTTTAACAATTTTTTTAAAAATTGAATTTAGTGACGACATCGCTTCATACATTTTGTATGGCAGTCGCCTATACACAATATGTAAGAAGACTTAATAGTTTGTTACTTCATCTCCAAACATACATACATACCATCATGCAATTTGCATATTCTGGGTAGGAAAAAGGATCTTCCTCCATACTATCCTATCTTGACATACATACCTACATATGTTGTATAGAAAACAAAATATCTGAAAATATTCAATAATTTGTATCTATGGGTTTATAGTTTGGTACATATTCTTCAACTATACATACTATCGCTATCGACAGTTGGATCTCATGTGTTACATGCAACTAGTTTTATCATGTTCAATGGTTCTAAACCCAAGATGTAATTAATGTTTCTCAACCCGTGTGGCGGATCCATAACACTAGAGATTATATTATCCAACTTGCTAGTTAACTTCGAAGAGATATAATTATTTGGAAATCAGTATGTTGAATAAATCAAAACTGTATACAAAAACCGTCCCATATAAAAGGCTGTGTAAGACCACATTTGAAATTGCCGTGAATGGGTACGACAAATAAAAATGATAGTGATACATAAAGACAAAATAGTTTGGTTGTAGGTTCTGTCGACATGACAACATTATGTGGAACAAACTGTGGAAGGTAACAGACAGACCATTCCAACTAGAATTACGTCAGTCGTAAAGTGGAACATTGTCGAATACCAACTACGTTCAACAAGAACAACGTACCTTCTTCCTTTGCATATTCACCCGAGACTTACTTTCCTTACAAAATAGGGGCATACTTAAATAAATACACCTTAGATACTTATTTGAATTTACTTTCGGTGCTTCAAATCTGTTCGTGGCCTTATATGCAACCCAGGAAACGGATTTCAGGATTTTATTCTACACTACTATTGAAAAGTAGTTACATATTATTTCACAATTTGAAGCCTAGTTTAGTACGTAAATTTCTCAAAAGGTTTTAAGGTAAAACTTGCATAGTTAAAAGTGTTTCATCATGATTATTTGTTTATGGCATGTGGCGTATTACGTATATTGTTCAAACGAGTACGAGTCTGACCGACACTCACCTGTCCACTACATATCAAACACATTTAGTTTCTTCTTGAAAGCTTGACAATCTTTGAATTCATTTTTTTAAGATTATGTGAAACCATTTTGTATGTTTTGATTGATGCTATCATAGAGAAAAAACGAACGGATGTTTAAGGAAAACTAATCAGTTCAAAAGTAATGCACTTTCTCTACTAACTCACTACTATTTCGTACCATTAGAGAGTAAAATACATGCATACCATCACGCATTCACACATTCCTGGCTTCCTTTGCATCCATGCATCGTCTCGTACATGCTCGTTGATTGTTCAAGCTTCTTATGCTTCCTTCTTTCAAAATATCACTCACATGGTCATGCTTTTCACTCCATATCTTACATCCATGTATATTTTTTTGGTCAATTGTTCATCATTTATTCTCTTAGTACGTCCAAACCACCTCAAGGCATTCCATTTAATTTTTCTTTTATCCTTCTTTATCTTAAAATCTCTCCTTATGTCCTCATTTTTTATCCAACTGTAGATTTGTACAAGAGAATTCATTTCTCTTCTTCTTCTTCTTTCGTGTCAGCAACGCATTAAAATAATTTTCTGCCAGTGCCTAGCAACGTCAATAGCACAATCATTGCCCACCATAAGATCGTGCATGGTGTAGTTGACTGGACTTGAGGGGCAGCTGCACAGATGTGCGGTGGTCTGCTGCTCTCCACAGTCACATGTTGTTGGTAATCCCTGTTGCAGGAAGCCCCATGTAGACAGGTTATCCAACGTTCTCCCAACGCCCGTCCTTAGTCTGTTTAGTGACTTCCACGTACGCCACTCCGCGTTGTGGCCCGGGGGAAGACTCTCCTTAGGGCGGACGAAGTTATCGGGGGCTTCTTGCTGCCATAGACGGAGCCTTTCCTGCTCGGGGTGAGATGGAAGTGGCTGCGTTCATGTCAGGAAACTTTTGCGTGATCTTAGTCTTATGTCAGGGGGGGGGCGTGGTCATACAGAGAGTGAGTAGAAAGGGTTTCTGCTTTGTGCATTTCCGTCCGGCATATAACATTGCGCCTTATGTGTGGTGGAGCAATACCCGCAAGAGGATACAGTTTCTTGACTGCAGTGGGCTTAAGGCATCCTGTGATAATTCGGCAGGTATCATATAAAGCAGTGTCAACTTGTTTGCAGTGGGCAGAACGTCCCCAGACTGGAGCCGCATACTCCCCAGTGGAAAAACAAAGCGCCGTGGCTGAGGTGCGGATTTGATTTGATGAGATTTCTCTTAACATATGGACATAGTTTCAAGCCATGACACGCGAGATTTGTATGCCAGGTCTATATTTTTCGTGGCTTTTTTTCAATTTTCAAGTCAAAAAAAACCAACTGAGAGGCTTCGCAGCATATATGAGTAGATGTGTCTGTTTGTGCATCCGCCCCCCCTTATAACTTTTGATCCGGTCAATTCACAGAGTCAATACTATCCAATCCTGACATACATACCAACCTAAATGTTTTATATAGATAACAAAATATCTTACATATTTACATAGAATTTGCATATTTATTAATGTATGTTTAAGTGTTTATAGTTTGGTACGTATTCTTCAATTATACATACTACGATTTACACAGAATTCGGAGTGGACATTTAGTGTATCTGTGTGTGTGTCCATTATAATTTCTGATCTACTCAATGCACAGAGCCTAAAATTTCAGAAAATATTGAAAATTATAGGCTTGCAAAGTTTATACTCAGAATTTTGAATTTTTGTTTCAGTCAGGGGTTATCAACTGTGACATTTTACTTTACTTTTTCATAATTCTCAAAAACCATTAAGAACGCTGAAAATTTGTATAAATATAGACGAATACAATATCTCAAATCCGTTTTTTTTAAATATCCAGAGTTTCTCAAACACTTTTTTTATTAAGAAAAACATTTTTTAACTGCCTATATTTCCAAAGATATTCAAAAAAAATTCGAAAAAGTCGAAACACCCCAACTAGATAATTTTTATCAATTTCTTTTAATCGGCTTTTTTATCAATTTTTATTGAAAATTAATTTAGTGACGACATCGTGGCATACAATTAGTAAGGCAGTATACACTACACAATATCTCACTCAATAGTTTGATACCTACTTACTTAATTTCCAAACATACATACATACCATCATGCTGTTTTCATATTCTGGGTAGAAAAACAGACTTACCTCCATACTCTTCTATCATAACATACATACCTACATACATGTTTTTTTATAGAAAACAAAATATCTTAAAATTTTTATTAATTTGTGTTTAAGTGTGTTTACGTATTTTTCAATTATACATACTATCGAGATCGACAGTTGGATCTCATGTGTTACATGCAACTAGTTTTATCATATAACGTTCTATTACATACTCTTAATGATAAATTTTAATCCATATTAGTTCAAAGAATAGAGATAATCTGCACAGTACAATAGGGATAACTGCACAGTTACCCTGGACAGTTCTCTGGCGATGTTCGGAATTTATTATCGTGGGGCCACAATCACAGGAAAACAAAAATTATTCTTAGCGACGGGGAAATCCGCCATCTAAGTAATGTTGGACGTTATTTTTACTGTCAGTATCTTCTTTCGTATACCTCGAATAAATAACGCCATTTGTAGGACACGTTACTATGGCAGTCGACATTGCAAACATTTTTCCCATTTCTTTAGGCGACACGCTTCGACAATCTGCTCTCGATTCTTATTTGTTGGGCCATTGTTTGTGTGCATGGACTATTAGTTTCCTTTCTCTCGATCATTTCTCAAGACTGAGGCTTGTATTAAGATTTATAATCCTGATCCTAAGTGTTAAATAATCCTGAACTCCATCACAATATTTCTACATAGTAGTTGAGTTTACAATATTCAGGCTGGTATAAAAAAGATTACTTTAAAAAAAACAAGAGATTCTTTTCTTCTTTATGCACTTATGACACAACTTTTTTTTTTAAGATATTTATTTTTTAATAAAAAGTAATACATTCTTATTTTCCCGCCAAACTGCAAAGCAGTTTTTTGGCAGAGCAGATTCTCTCTTTCACATAATATTATAAATTTCACATATAATTATTTAAATAAACTAATCTCAAATATTAAAGATACAGAGACCAAACAAATATCTGAAAGAAAAAAAAAACTTGAAAATTCGAAAGAAAAAAAAATTAAATAAACCTCACACATAAATATTTTGACATGAAAGTTATAAGCTGGATTTCTGTTGATGCGCCTTTATAAATAAATAAATAAATAAAATAAATAATATACATTAGATATACTTATAATTAATCAACAATAATAATTCAAAGTCTATCGAACGCTTGAATTCAGATACAGATGTTTAAGAGTATTTTTTAACTATTTCAATTTATTTATTGTTCTTACCCTACATTTTCCTTATCTCATTCCTATCCATCTGACATTAATACATCTCGCAGGAGTGAATTTTTTCTACACGAACCAATGAACCAAGGAAAAATATAATCTTTCATATAAAAAAACGACGTCAAAATAAATCTATGTCAAAAGAGAAAAATGTAGTGTTTGATTTTTTCTGCTTGCCCCGTGAGGGAAATGGCGTTATGGTATGTATGTATGTATTTAGTAATATTATTATCTTTCGTACAATTCGCCTATACAACAATGCTCAAATCCTTCGCAAATTCATGAGTTTCATGATTTTTCATGATTCCCATCACCAAATCACTAGAACCAACCCAGTAGTATCCCCGTGGGTAAGAGTTATCGCAGATTTTGCATTTATTTTAGTTTTTACTTTCTTAGTGGATTCCTTCATGAGATCTTGACCAAATTGAGACGAGACCAATCGAGACATTTGTGAAAAGTGAAACAGTGTGAATAGTGAAAATGCCGGTAACGAGACACTCGCCAAGGTCAGTGGACACCGAGGCCGGACCTCAAGCTCCGATGGAGCCTCCGAGCAACACCACCGCGCCTCCGCCGTTTCTGGATTCGGCGACGGAAAATCCAGTGGCGCCCAGCTATGTGATATCTACCACCCGCCCACCTCGTCTGACGGCCACATTTAATGGCCACCCCGAAGAGAGCCCACGCAGGTTCATCAGAAGGTGTGAGGAATACTTCGTTGCAGCGGGAACTCACCCTGAAGACAAGGTATACGTCTTCGAAGAGCGTCTACGAGACGAGGCGGAGTCATGGTGGGAGATTCATCGGCAACAATATAGGCCTTGGCCTGAAGTCGTAAAACTGTTTACGCAGTATTACGACAACCCAATGACGATGATGGCCCTGCAGGGCAAATTCTTTATTACGGAGCAGTCGGAATCCGAGTCGGCATACGACTTCCTCTGCAGGAAGCTGCGCCTGAGGCAGAGGGTGGACCCAGACTGCACTGAAGGAGACCTGAATATGTACCTCCCGGGTATAATATCGCAATTACGGCCGCCTCATAACACAATTGAGGTGAGGGAGATCGCGATCCACTTCCACGCCGGCGACGCTATAGAGCTCATTGGCCCTGTTCACCACCGGACGCAGCCGCAACATCGGACAAACACAAAATATCCACCATCCATCGGGTTCAACCACTGCCCCCGAGAATCCAACCACACACGTCAGGGCCTCCGATTGGTCTCGAAATCGGCCGCTAAGTACACTCCGTTTCAAGTCGGAGGGGCTTGTACCCCGACCCCTCGGTCCTCGTGTTGGCGTCCGAAGGTTCCGCGGGCTAACACCGGGGGCATCCGACGCAATCATCACCTGTCAGATTTGACGTCTCGTTGTCAACACAGGATGTCTGACCCGACGTCTGCGCCGGCGGTGTGCCCGAACCACACAACAACATTCGCCACAGTTGACGAGTCACTGCCGAGCGAGACTAAAGGCGTTCGTCCTGCTCTTCTCTAAGTACAGAATTGACGAGGGCGCAACAGCGTCGGCCGCCCACCCCCGCCTTTACTGCCTAGGCCCTTAGAGCCGCAACCTGCTCGATGAGCGAGCTCTTCAAGAAGGCCCTCACTTGGGAAGGCCCTCGGCAACTACCCATGGAGGAAAGACAACGAGAGGTGCCGCGGCGCGACAAGCGCTCACCTCGGCGGTCACTAAGGTGGCAGTCACCTTCACCCGAGCGGGATTATCACCGGAGAAGCGGACGATCACCTGCAAGAGAGAGGGCCCAGTCTCCAAGGCGGGAACACAGGCGTTCGCCGTCCCGAGACAGACGACGCGCCCACTCGCCCAGCCCGCGCGTCAACCAGGTTGAATCGAGGAACACTCGACGGTATTTGCCCTCGCCGGACCGCGCCTATGATCACCGCTCTCCAAGACGGGAGCAAAGACGCTCTCCATCTCGGGAACATCGCCGTGCCCGCACACCCAGCACACGCACCCACGCCTACGAGCACCGTTCTCCAAGGCGGGAGCATAGGCGTTCTCCGTCCAGACAGACGGCGCGCCCGCTCGCCCAGCACACACGCCCACCAGGTCGAGTCAAGGACCACGCGACGGCGGTCGCCCTCGCCGGCCCGCGCCTACCATCGCCGCTCTCCAAGGCGGGAGCAGAGGCGCTCCCCACAACGACGCGCCCGCTCACCCAGCCCACGCGTCAACCAGGTGGAAGAGAGGTATGCGTCTCCCCGTCGAGACTACCGGCGTACTACCAATGAGCACGCCTCCAACGCCGAGTACCCCCCAACACCAGAGGACTGGAGTTACGAGGATGAGCCCTCCCCCCCAGTGAGGTCGGCTCCAAGGAATCCTCAGCGGGGAGGACACCGGGGAGGACACCGGGGAGAACACCGAGGCGCCGCGACGCAACACGTGCAAGGACGCCGCCCACGAGATTTTATTTTTTTTTATTTTTATGCCCCGGCTTCGGGAAACGACCGGGCCCCGGCGACGCAATAATTCCTGATCGTCGTCGGGGTGATTCCGCCGTATGCGACGCGGCGGTCAACGAGATCCAGACTTTGCCCAGGGTACGGGCAGAGATATCTGGCCAGGAACGGCGGGTCCTCCTGGACTCCGCCTGCTCTCACAACCTTGTGCGAGAAGACTTAGTGCCCCAGCATCTGATTAGGCCCTCGGAAGTGGAGTCCTTGGGCCAGGCAGACACCCACACCAGGGTCAGGGTGGTGGGGGAGACCGCTCTGACCATCAAACTTGGTAACCAGCAGACGACCATCGACTTCCTGGTGATGGAAGACCTCCGGGAAGAAGCCATTCTCGGAATCCGATGGCTGAAGGACGAGGAGGCCGCACTGGACTTCAGACGCGGCTGCGTCACCTTCGGTAGGAGCGAACGGGCTAGCTCCTTGTTTTACCCAGAGCCTCGACCAAGGCCGCGAGACGCCGCCTACCCGGACCTCACCAGGGTCCCCGCCGCAGAGATGACGACAGTGACTGCCCTGATGGAAGAGTTCGCCGAAGTCTTCGGGCCGTACAGCGGTCCCGCCCGCCTCTCTCCGCACCAGATCGTCCTATGTGACAGCCGACCGATCCGTGTCCCCTGTCACCGTCTGTCCGACGCAAAGAAACGGGACCTGTACGCCCAGCTCGAGGGGATGCTGGCGGATGGGGTCATCGAAGCGAGCCGCTCCCCGTACAACGCCCCGGTCGTCATGGCCGCAAAGAAAGGTCAAGAAAGCCGGCGTTTCTGCGTAGACTACCGTCGGTTAAATGAGGTCACCCAAGGAGAGGAGTCGCCACTCCCCATTATCCACGAGACGTTGAAGGACCTGAGCGGTGCTACCGTCTTCTCTACACTGGACCTCACCAAGGGGTATTGGCAGGTGCCCATGCACCCTGACTCGAAGCATCTCACAGCCTTCACCACCCCGGACGGCAGCAGCTATCATGTCCGGGTCATGCCGTTCGGTTTGAAGGGGGCCCCGGGGACTTTCCAGAGGCTGATGAGCCAGGAGGTGCTCGCTGGTCTCCTCCGTTAGTTCTGCCTCGTATATCTTGACGACATCATCGTATTCTCAAGAGACTGGACCCCACTCAAATGCCACATTGCGACGGACCGCTTGGAGTTCCTGGGGCACACAGTCATCGCTTCCGGGAACACGCCCCAACGGATCCACGAGGACGCCATCGCCACGGCACCAACGCCCCGCAACCGCAAGGAACTGCGATCTTACATGGGGCTGTGCAATTGGCTGAGGGAGTACATTCCTGGCTTCGCGGTGTTGGCAGCGCCGCTCAACGACTTGCTGTCTGTGAAGAAACCATTCCGCTGGACAGAAGAAGCCCAGCATGCCAAAGAGCGGATTGGAGAGTTCGTCAGGGGACCGCTCACGCTCGCGAGACCTGACACTACGCGTAGGTTCTACCTCCAAACGGATGCCAGCCAAGAAGGGATGGCCGCGGTCCTCTTCCACCAGCGGGCAGATGGAGACCGCGACGTGATCTCCTACGCCAGCGCCAAGTTTTCGCCAGCTGAGCGCAAACTGCACTCGAACGAACAAGAAGCCCTCGCCGCCGTGTGGGCGATTAAGAGGTTCCGGCCTTATCTGGAAGGCAGTCAGTTCACCCTCAGGACAGACAACAGAGCGCTGTCCTGGTTACAGGAGTCCAGGAACTTGCGGGCGAAACTGACTCGGTGGGCCCTGGTACTTCAAGAGTTTAACTTCACGGTAGAACACTGCCCGGGCAGGGAAAACGAGCTGCCCGATGCCCTATCCCGGCGACCAGCGGGCGCCCCGGTGATCATGGACCTCGACGAAGATCGAACCATGTACCCTGCGGTTGGACCTCCAGTCAGGAACCTGGACGCCGTAGTAGAAATGCTCACCGCTGATGCCAGTGAGCCGCTGCCCGCCGGAAGCATTAGCTCACCGGTACCAACAGCATCGATGGGGCACGAACCGATGCAGGAAGATCCCGCGGACGTAGCCCCGGTCCAAGGGGCAACTTTGGCCGAAACAGTCCGGCTCACCCAATCGCGGGACACCACCGTCCAGAAGAGAATACGGGTGTGGCTCCGACTTCACAACCGTCCGCCGCGTAGGACAACGGGAAGGCAACCACACTACCACCGTTACATGGTGAGGGACGACGTGTTGTGGAAGAGGGACACCGGCCGAGAGGATCGTCTGGTGGTTCCAGACTCGGTGGTTCCTCAGGTGCTCGAGGAGTACCACGACTCCCCAACAGCCGTACACCCGGGAGCAAGGGAGACGACGAGGGCCATCGGTGCCCGCTTTTGGTGGCCGAATATGGCAACGGACGTTGCCACTTACGTACGACACTGCCTGATCTGTGCCAGAACCAAGGGAGGTGGAGGACCCACAGCCACTCCCCAGGGAGCTATCGCTCCCCGCCGGCCGTTTGAGATAATCGCGGTGGATTTAATGGGCCCTTATCCGGCGACAAGGCATGCAAATAAATACATCTTGGTGGTCACCGACCTGTTCACGCGGTGGGTAGAGGCCTACTCATTGCGGTCCACTAAGACAGTGAAGTTAATCGAGGTCATAGAAAGAGAGTACCTCCCCAGGTACGGTCATCCGCGGAGGGTGATAACAGACAATGGCCCACAGTTCGGGCACAAGCTCTGGCGGGAGGCAATGGACAGATGGCGGTCCGAGCACTGGACTACCGCCGTCTACCACGCCAGAGCCAACCCGGTTGAGAGAAGAAATCAGGAGGTGAAGAAGTGTCTTCGGATCCTCCTGCAAGACGCGCCCCACACCACGTGGGACGACAGACTGCCCGCCGTCCTGACAGCCCTTCGCAACCGACGGAACGACGCAACAGGCATCACCCCAGCCGAGGCCCTGCACGGCCACGACCTCCACTGCCCAGGGGAATGGGATGCCATACCCCTGGCAGATGAGCGGCCTCCGGATTCTGCCCCGGTCCGAGACCGCGAACCAATGGACGAGAGAGTCCGAAACCACCAGCGTGCGTACCAAGAGCGGTACGCCCGAAATACCCAAGGGGCACCCACCTACGAAACAGGTTCGTGGACCAGTACCAGTTGGTACTGGTCCACGAACACCACCCTGCAGGCACGCAGGGACCGCCCGGTGTATTCGCCGGTTTCGCAGCGAAGTGGTGCGGGCCACACAAGGTCCTAATGTCGGTAGGACGTGGGAATGTCTACTGGATCGACCGAAGAGGCAAACCAGCAAAATATCATATATCCCGCTTGAAACCCGCTCCGCCTTCCTGGGAGGAAGCAGCGACTATGGAAGCGACTCCGGCTTCCGGCCAAGAAAGCGGGGGGGATTGATGCGCCTGTAATGGGTGACCGGACCCGGCGCCCTTCCATAGCGAAGCTAAAACGCACCCAGCCTAGCATGCTCACGATACGGTCGCATCCCGGATCGATGTCGACCGTATTCCGATACCACGTGACATGCCTGAACAAGTTAGTCAACCAATCAGCGCGCACCGCGCCGGCCAATCAGAGACCGCGTTGTATCGGCGAATCAGAGCGAGCGGTCAGCACTCGCCGTACAACCGGCCAATCAGAGCGCGCCACAATCGGCTGGCGGCGTATAAATATGGGTCGACCGCGCTAACCATCATCAGATCGCCACTCTACGAGCTACGGGCAAGACCTCCGCAAGACCACTTCAGTCGGGAAGACTCCAGCCGTTGAACGGACCTGGCCCTGCCTGTCGTGTCGGATCGACGAAGAAGCGACTTCCACCCCGACGTGGCCGTCGAGTCTGCATACACTTCGATATCTCTTAACACGGCACGCTTCGATATCTCTTAACACTAAAAATAAAAATAAAAAATAAAAAAAATAAAATAAAAACACTAAACACTTCGATATCTCTCGAGCACTCCGACCTCGCACCAGCCTGGACCTGCGCCCAGCGGCCAGCCCCCAGTCACTGCTTCTGCCACTGCACCGCCTTCCCGGACTGCGCCCCTGGACTGCGACACTGGTCTGCGCCTCTGGTCTGCACCACTGGTCTGCACCCCTGCCACTGCGCCCCTGGACTGCGCCCCTGGCCTGCGCCCCTGGCCTGCGCCCCTGGCCTGCGCCCCTGGTCTATCTCGGCCAAATCTAAGTCGTTTTAATAATTTATATGGAAAAGCTTTTATTTGTATTGTAAGCACATGTCAAAATAACGTTTGTTATAAAAGGAAAATTCATTGAAAATATAAACATTACTTCCATATAATAATATGTATGGGGTGTGCTTTTCACAACGAACTAAAGTTTCTCTTGTGAAAAACTTTTGCATCACAAACGAATTCTTTCAACAAATCAAAATGGACTTTTAAACATTCGTTCGTTCGCGCCATGGAAACTTTCAAAAAGTTTATAATTTTAGCTGAATAATAACAAAATTTACAATCCATCTGCAATACTGCTGCTGGTAGGAGTTGGTATTATAATAATAGCGTCGCGTATTTTCAGCGAAAATATGAAAAATTATTATTATGTGAAAATAAGAAACAATGCATAAAATATTCAAGTTTGAAGTGTGAAACCGAGTCTCGTTTATTGTTTCATTATAGATACAAAAATGCAACATTTTAGCAGTATTGCCAGTGAACAAAATGGTAAATAGGAATTCCAATTCAAATCAGAAAAATGTGAATGGATACCTACGAGATTTTCCGTTTTTTCCTATATTTAATTTGTTTTATTTTATTGATAATTATCTTTTGTTCGAAATAACACTAGGTAGTAGATATTGCTTATCGGCATTAGGTTTAGGTACCATCTTAATCGTATCGTAAAAAATGTGAACATTTATTTAATAGTATTAAAAAAATGAGTTTATTTTCAATACTCAATTAACGTAGAAAGTATGAAAAAATTTTAATATTGTAATGAATTTGATAATTTTATTTATTTCAATTCACAATTCAGCTGTTATCCTCAAGAAAATGCAGTTGTTTCAAAACCAATCGTTTCAACTAACTCACATAATCACAAAAGCATCTCTACCAACAGCAGGCCTCAAAACCTAGTAAAAGAAAATGAAGAATTTCAGATTTGTGGCACATTTTGTATCAAAACTTTAATAATTGGTAACATTATATTTATCAACTTTACTAAATTCTACAGTTGATCATAAAGGGACCGTAGTAGGGTCGATAGAAATCAGCTATCTTAGCTCCGAAACATTTGAGAATAGACCGGGATGAGGCGTGTGAATGACCTGTTCAGCACCGCACAAGGCAATGAGAGTTTTCCCAAATGATCGTCGAGTGGGAGCCAACAGGACACTAGAAGAAGTAGAAGAAATAAACAGTAATTTGAACAGGAAATTGTCGGCCTTCGTTATTGATTGTATTTTAAGTCTGGGTCTGTGAAACTATACCTTCATATCGTCATAAGTTTTCAAAATGTGGCAACTTGTTATTGGGTGCATGTTAAATTAATATTTGACATAGTAGGTACCTGTTAGTTGCCCGAGAAGAAGTACAAAATAAAAAATATATATTTAAATCTTTTCGCTTTAATTGATTACTGTTAACCAATTTCTCAATAGATGGCGTTACAAAAAGGTTTCTTCGTTACTTCATGGATAGCGATGGTAAAAACAGCTTATTTTCAAAGGATCAGATCTCATTATTAATATATATAGAACTTTCACAATTGCATTGATAAAGGAACTTATAAAGAAGGCATAATTGGTGAACGTTGCACAAACGCGTAAAGTGATCACGTAAACCAGCTGATGACAGGTCGTAAGCCCTGTAGGTACCTTGAATCCTAGTTCTCTTATAATATACCAACTTCGTTTCTATTGAGATGTTAAAAATTTGTTAATAAATATTATTGATTCCCGATAGGGAAAAAATCTAATGTTTGCGTATAATATGCAACTTTAAAAATATTGGATTTATAATGAAATCTTCCTTTACTTCTTCGTTTATTAGACTTAGTTGGTCTGTTATTCCGAAACTACGTGTCCTGTGATGACGAAGTCCAACTATCCTTCCATCTCTTAGTGGTCTTCCGGGCAGACGGCGACCAGATGGGATTTCATTTGCTGCTATAGCAGCATATACGCAAGTCTATCACTGTCCGTTCTAGCTACGTGGTCCCTCCAATATCTTCTTCTGGATCTACTCCAGCGAACGATGTCCTCTATTCCACATATTTTTCTTATTTCAACATTGCGATGACGATCTCGGAGAGTTTATTCAGTGATTGACCTTAGAACCTTCATTTCCGTTGTCCTCGGGAGCTCCTTGATTTGTATCACTGTCTGCTCGCATTTCTACAGCATACGTCATGATCAGTCGCACGCATATCTTATATATTTAAATCGTTTATGTTTTATTTATTAGTTACCAATTAACATATTTATTAGTTACCAATTAACAATTAACACACAAACATAACACAGGATACACATCCCAAGACAGAGGGACGAAACTTAGCCAAAACCACGAAAATCGGACAGATAAATGTGGAAGGCCTCACTAGAGCGAAGGCGGAGATTCTCTCTAAAATAATGAAGGAGGTGGACATATTGACCATCCAAGAGACCCACATAGGGGAGAATGATACACGAAAACTGGAGATTTCCGGTTTTACTTTGATAAACTCCAAGGGCCATAATAAACACGGAATAGCAACATATGTCAGAACCGAAAAATCAGGAGAGGCCATCGCTCTGGGAGAAGATACAAATTCCATATCCATAAAGCTGGGTGACCTCACCGTAGTTAATGTATACAAACCTCCATCTAGAAATTGGCAACCACAGGAACTTCCACAATACCATGAACATCCATGTATTATTATAGGAGATTTTAATTCACGCAGCACACAATGGGGATATTCAGATGAGGACAGAGATGGGGAAGCGATAACGGAGTGGGCTACTTTACATAACCTGCACCTCCTATATGACTCCAAACAGGGAGGCACCTTCCACTCCGGCAGATGGCGGAGCACCACTTCTCCAGATCTGTGTTTCGTCTCCACAAACAAATTAGGTGTACCACTATTGAGCAAAAAAGACATACTTCAGAAATTCCCAAAAAGCCAACACTCCCCAGTCATTGTGGAGGTGGGACTGCACATACCGGTATTACATCAACCACAGATTCCAAGATGGAACCTAAAAAAAGGCAAACTGGAATTTGTACACATCACACATAGAGGCAAATATAAACAGAATTAAACCGGTAGCTCCAAATTATGACCGTTTTATTGCATTACTCAAAGCAGCTGCGAAAAAAGCAATCCCAAGGGGCTGCCGCCAAAACTACACCCCAGGTTGGAATGCCGAATGCGAAAAAGTTCTAAAGGAGTATGAACAAACAGGAAATGAGGAAACAGCACATCACCTTATTGATCTCTTAAATGAAGAGAGATGCAGGAGATGGACCGAACAAATGGAACAGATGGATTTCACCCACTCCAGCAGAAAAAGCTGGTCACTACTCCGCAAACTCGGATCGGCTCCTCCGTCCAAAAAGGAACATACCATTGGAGTCAATCAATTAGTAAGCTCCATATTCCAAACTTCCAACATTAAACCACCCAAGCAACAGAAACGCCAAATTAAAGAGCTAACTAAATTCAGCCTACTAAACGATGTGGACAAACACAATCTCACAGAAGAAGTGGTATTGGAGGAGGTGGAGGCTGCTCTGAAGCAGGTCAAAAAGGGCAAGGCAGCGGGAGCTGATAATATTCTCCCCGAATTCCTGAAATGTTTGGGAGACCGAGCCAAACTGTGGCTGGCAAGATACTTCTCTGCTGTCATAAACAAGGGACAAGTGCCCAAGCAGTGGCTGGAAGCAAAGGTCATTGCCACCTTGAAGCCCGGTAAACCACCACAAGACCCCAAGAGCTACCGCCCAATCTCCTTGCTTTCAGTTATATACAAGCTGTTTGAGAGAATCTTGTCAAGGAGACTCACGCCCATCTTTGAGTTGGCCCTACCCCCGGAACAGGCTGGTTTCCGACAAGGCAGAAGTACATGCGAACAGGTTCTGGCACTGACCACATATGTGGAAAATGGATTCCAGGAGGGAAAAAAATCGGGCTTAGTGCTTCTGGACTTAACAGCGGCATATGACACCGTGTGGAAGAGGGGTCTGTTATATAAGGTTGCCAATATCCTAGGCTCTCAAAAAATAGTTAAGCTACTAGACAACATGCTTTCCAACAGAAAGATTAGAGTTCACCTCAGCGGCGATGTCAGCAGTCCCAGGTTTCTACAGAACGGACTCCCTCAAGGATCGGTATTGTCCCCGATCCTATTCAATGTCTACACGGCGGATGTGCCAAAAACCTCGTCAACTAAATTCACCTATGCTGACGATATGGCAGTAATCATACAAGCCAAAACCTTTGAGGAGCTGGAACGTACTTTGAACGCGGACTTGGAGATCCTTCAGAAACACTACCAGAACTGGCATCTTCAACTGAACCCTAAAAAGACTGTTGCGTTGGCCCTCCATCTTAACAACCAAGAGGCAAATAGGGAACTTAATATACACATTGGCACGGAGAGGATCCCAAACGAAAAATTTCCTAAATATCTGGGGGTAAAGTTAGACAGATCACTTACTTACAAGCGGCACATAGAGCAGGTAAAAAATAAGATTAAATCCAGAAACAACATCATCTCAAAACTGGCTGGTACAACATGGGGCAGCAGTGCTGAAACACTGCGGACTTCAGCAATGGCTCTGGTTTACAGCACGGCGGAATATTGTTCCCCTGTGTGGGCGAGGAGCTCGCACTGTGGACGAATAGACGCCGAACTGAACCAATCAATGAGAACCATTGCTGGTACAGTGAAATCTGCCCCGGTCCCGTGGCTTCACGTTCTTTCTAACATCGCCCCTCCTTCAATCAGGAGATATCAGGCTACTGTAAAGGAGGTCAAAAGGATAAAAGAAAATCCAACGCTACCAGTATACTCCTATATCACTCAACCACCAAGAATGAGACTAAAGTCCCGAAAACCAATATGGGGAGTGGAGGAGGAAAGTGTTAGTATTGAGGATGAATGGAGGGCCCTGTGGACAGACTCAGGAGTGAGAAACAATAATCTGGTCCGGGATCCCAATATTCGTGTCCCTGGGTTTGACCTCCCTCGCAGAGCCTGGGTGCAGCTCAACAGAATAAGAACAGATATGGGATGCTGCAACTCTCTCCTGTGGAAGTGGGGAAAGAGGGAATTGCCGGAGTGTGACTGTGGCGCTGAACTCCAAACGATCCGCCACATTGTAGAAGAGTGCCCGCTGCGCAGTTTTCCTAGGGAGCTGGAGGACATCCACGGGGCAAAACAAGCGGCAGTGGACTGGCTGCGGGGATTAGATCTAAGGCTCTAGCGAGCTTCATGGACGCAGCCTTTACTGGGCGCAGAAGAGCCTAGCCATCCGAAAAGTAAAAAGTAAACATTGAATAATTGTTAAAATCACCAACGTAACCTCTTCCAGCACTTCATTCTCTACCGAACCCATTTGAGATTTATCCCAAACTTTCATGAGCATAGAACCTTTTGGATGGCAATGGCGTTTTGAGGGAGTCTAGGGTGGTTCTGTACACTAAGCTTTGATACCCCCACCGAGAAAATTTAACAGTCGGTTGAAAATTTATAAATCGTAAATGGTTCTGCATTCGCGGTGAAGATTTATGAAATTGGAGTTCCACTTTTACGAGGGTCTTATTGAAAACTAAAATGGAAACTGCTAACGCCGCGAACCGAGAGGTTACACAGTTCCACTACACACTGCCATGTGTTCACCACAAACATACGTGGAAAGTTTCCACTCTTGGAACAGTGCCTTATTAACAACCTCAATTTATTCCGAGCATGATGTACACATCATATTTCGTATGAGACGCTGTATTGCACCGGATAACATATTCAATGTGTAATTTTCCTTAAAGTTTCCGCAAAAGTTTCAGTTACGGCAAAATTAAGGAAATAAATTGAAATAAATTATTCCATTTCCTGGGATCGAACCTAAGATGCCCGCACAGAAGCCATCGGCTTACCAACTGTGCCATATCGTTCGGCTATATAAGCCGGTGTGCTGTGGTTTATTGAAGAAAACAAACCTTGAAGAATGAAAGTATAAGAGAAAACAGAAAGATAAAACTTATCTTCCTCTTTTCTCTTATAATAACTCTACCTGAGAGTGAGTATATACTTGGTTGTATGGTAACACAATATGGGGCGCTATCGAGCAATTACGTACCAACTAGTGGTTTAGTTGGAAAGTTAGTAAACGCAATAATATGGTGTCGGGTCGAAGTTGCACTCCCCTGCGACCGCCAACCAGCGGAGACCAACTTTGGCGACCGACCATACCATGAGACACAAGAGCAGCTGACAGTTTCCAGACCAACTAGACATTATGTCTAATGGCGTCGCACGACACCGTTCTTCGATCGAAATGAAACTTTCATAATAGGTATACTCCAACACTATTTATATCAATTATAAGTTGTATAAAAATATCAGGCACAACTATGACATGGGAAATATAACGATTAAATGATATGTAAGTAAAAAATAGTAATCAGCAAATAACTCAAAAAATCACGAAGCTGTCATGTATAAAATTCTCAAGTTTTTTGTTAGAAATTATACTTGATGAAACTCCATATTATTTTTTTACTAATATTTAAAGAGATAAATAATTATTTTTGGCGTGTTTACTTGCTTGAACTAATGTGGGTACATATGAATCGAATATTTTTATAGTTGTATATAAGCAAACATTGCAACATATAATATATAACTTTCAAAACTTGGATTGATAGGGAACTCAATAAGAAGGTATAATTAGTGAACGTTGCAGAAGCGAACCAGCCCATGACAGGTCGTAAGCCCTGTAGGTGCCTTGATTTCCTTCCTCCTATAATATTCCAACTTCGTCTCTATTGAGATGTTGAAAATTTGTCATAAAATATTATTGACTGCCGACGGGAAAAAAAATCCAATATTTACGTATATGCGCAACTATCAAATAAACAGTAAAATTAAATGGATTAAACATTATGCCAGTGACATAATAATAATAATAATAATAAAATACTTTTATTGTTTTATACAACGTGGCGGACTTATTGCCCGCAGGCAATCTCTACCAGTCAACCACCATGGTAAATACAGCCAGTAACAGGGATAGAAGAATACAAATAGAGAAATAGAGAAAAAAAAAATAATAATAATAAATGAATAAAAAAAAAAAAAAAAAATAATTAAATAAATCAATCATAACTTAAAAATACAAAGTCAAATATAAGAAACAAAAAAATAATATATGTATAAATAAGAACAAAAATAAGAATAATAAAAAATACATCAGATAGATACACTATGTTTATTGGATGGAGGATAGGAGAGGAGAAGGAAGAGGGATAAAGGGAAAAAGACGTGAATTTGTGTTTATGTGGATAGAAAGTGTGACTTCAGACGCTTTTTGAATGCTATTAAATTAGTGGCATCTCTGATACTCTCCGGCAATATATTCCACATCCGAGCTGCATGAACTGTGAACGAGTAAGTATAAGTAGAGGTGTGGTGTATTGGTATTGTAAGTGTGCTATTATGTTGGGACCGTAAGTTAAGGCCATGTGAGGATAAGTGGGCGAATTTCTCTTTGAGGTACGTGGGTGTAAGAGGGTTATTAAGGATTTGGTAGAGTAGGGAAAGAACATGTGAATCTCTTCGTTGACGGATCTTTAACCAGTTCAGTCGTTGCCTGCTCTCGGACACGTGGTCGAACTTCCTGAGTCCAAACACGTATCGAATGACATAGTGACAATTGTTGTGTTTTTGTATTATTGCTGATGATAACCTGCAACTTGAAATTTATTAGGAATTTTATGAGTTATTTTATGTGTTATTTTTAAGGTACAATTGTGATGTGACAATCTAATAAATAAATGTCATTTTGATACTCACTCCGAAACGGATATGTTCCCAATGAGTGTCGGTCGCACATAAAAAATAAAAAAAACTAGTGTAAAGAAGAAGAATAAATAAATTATTTAACTATACCACAATACTTTCGTGCAAAGTACATTGTCGAGTAGTCAATTTCAATAAATGTATTTTTTTTTAATTTATTATTCGAATAATTTACAATTTACATATTTTATTTTTTATTTTATTTTATTTAATTCTGGGAACAGAAAGTTATATACAGCTTGCGGGAAAACAAAAAAAATAATATATATATACAAAACCAGTTAAGTTCCCTTATGCTAAGTTATAAGATACCTAAGTTCCATAATATATTTCATAATAACCATCTTTAATTGAGACAAAATCTCGTGTTAAAAAAGGGAAGTATCTATTTTGTAATGTTACATTCACCAAACATTGAACATCTACATAATGATTTATAAAACATTAATTTATCAATAATGATTGGATATTTAAATGAAGACAAATCGATAATTTACATGTAAAAAGGTCAAACGAAATTTTCAAACAAATGAAAAGCTACACAAAAACAAAAACAAATAAGAACTTACAAGAACGTTCCCAAATATCATGCAGTTTTTTACTCCTCATTACTCCAAGGGGATATAGTGAGAAGTTGTGGATTCGGAATTTTTAAGGTTATTTTTTTAATGCGGATTATTAACATGCTGAGATTCTATTCTGAAAGTTTCATCAAAATGTATCTGTGATTGTGTATTCTGTGTACTTTGTGCTATGTACGGCGCGGCGTATCGATTATAGAATAAAGTACACGTTCGATTCTTTACAAATTTTGCAAATTTGTATACCTAAAGCAGCCCATTCACGATCGTGTCATTCAGCGTCGCTCCATATGGACCGGCTCCATTTGGAGCATTGTCAAATTTATATCACACTTACGGGCGCGCCATCGAGCAATCAAAATTAGTATACACAAGCTGTCGGCGCTTTCGCATTAATAATTTCTATTTTTTTTAATATTTCAAGTGAAAATGAGTTATAATTCTAATGATAAGTTTCATACAACTGCTATAGCGGTTTGTTTATAAATAAAAAGAAAAAAATAAAGAAAAAATGTTGTATTTTGGCATTCACGAGAGTGTCAAACTCCTCGGCGCAATGTACCGCTGGTTTTCACACTCACGAGCATGCCGTACCGACAGGATGCGCTGCGCCGTTTGTCGCGGCACTATGGAGTTTCGATCGTTTGGAATTCCATTTTGGTGTGTCAGGCCAATTGGGCTGCGTGGGATTTGACATTCACGAGCGCATTTTGGAGAGAAAGCAAGCCATTTGGAAGGATGGCACGATCGTGAATGGGGGCCTTTATACTCATGTAGACTACATTAGTTTTTGAAGGATATGCCCTTGGGGTAGTGAGGGGTAAAAATGACAAAATTTCAATGTACTCCCGAATTTTCTTATCCCATTAATGCATTTTTTCTTCGTTATTGCTTTATTTTTTATGTTCGTTTCAAAACATTTTTTGATAAGTTAACTTTAAAATTACTTGAAAATTAAATAAACATATAAGCTATTGACAATAAAGCCTTCTATTACACAACACAATATAACTACATAGTACTTACTCGTATATAACAAAAAGTAAAAACACATTAAAATTTAGTTATAAATTATTTATACAATAAAACAAATAATGATTTGGCGGTAACTTTGTAGTAATCCATTATAATGATAACAATGGTGCTAAATTGTCACTAAAACATTTCCTACTTAAGAAACGAATGACGATAAATTTTATATTAAATAGTACCTAAACGATAATTTTATTTGATTATATGCAATAGCTTCTTATCCTCAACGTAACCCCAAAAAGACGGAGAAAAGAAGCATCTTTGGAAAAGTTTTGTCGTGGATACAATAGCTGCACACGAACAATAGCTGCACACGAACTTCAGTAACGAAGAACACAACCAGAAAGAAAAATACTAATCATCGTGAGGAAAGGAACTTCGTTCCCTTAAACTGTAGAGGTATATTATTGACAACTGGTAATAAAGTATGTATTTATTATTTAGGTACTAATTAATTTTTAAAACATTTTCTATTGCAAATGGGATAGCTCGATAAATTTTGGTACCTACCCGTGTCCGTCGCAAATTTCATCAAATATGAAACATAACTGAATGGTTTTGCGGAGTTTTCCACTAAAGCAAACTTGTGGAGAACCTGTGCAGGTGACCCGAGATCAGAACCCTATAAAGATATCGCAAATTATATTATTATTTAATTAATTATAGCTCACCTGAACACCACATGACTAACGGAAATTTTTCATTGCTCCCATGTTTATTACTCCGTGACTGAGTTATGTTACTACATTTAACATTTTATAGCAATTATATAATTTTAATAAAAAAGTTTTATTTCGTTTTGAATTAATAATGTTATATTTATTTTGCTACGTATATTGGTCATTGTGGAAGGGGGAAAAGAACCAAAATAAATTACCACCTTAGAGCATTCATGGGATTTTCTGGATACTCTGAAGTGGCGGACCACTTCATTGAACATGATCATAATTTTGATCGTAACACTGTTAAGGTTCTACATCAAAAGGACGAAAACTGGATTCCCTGGAAATATTGGAGACTAACAAAAATATATAAAATTCCTATGTCCTTTTTACTGCTAAAATAATGCGCCCTAAGTAACTACCACCTCCTGCCTCAAACTACATATGTATTAGATACTGACCATTTCATTGTACTATATTTAGTTTTACTTGTCGCCTCTGAGAATGATAGTGTAACTATCGAAATCGCTCAGGCTCTCATAACTTGGATTAATACTATATTATTATAGTCGTAATAATTAAGTTTATATACTATTAACGTTCGAGCGAGTTATGTTTATTTTATAATACATTGCTGACAGATTTTTTTCAATCATATAGAGTTATTTTTCAACTTATCTCTCTTTCTGTCTACTCCTTCCAGAGCACTCCAATTTTTTTTCTAGGGAGCTTCTCTGGTCCACTTTTTTTCCAGCGACAGGAACAATATCATTGAGGCATCTCTTCTGATGTCAATATACGCCTCTTTTGGTCTAGCAAGGCTTATTTTAAAATTTTAGTGGAGCCCATCTGTCAGTCTCCTGCCTAGTAACAAGATCCGCCTCAAGCGACGTTTGTAACAACACTATCTGCCAATTTCATCAAGTTTCTTCAATACGAAATCCATGTCATTTTTGATGATCCCGTGACAAAATTTCAATTCATCTTCATTTCAATTATCTTCGCTTAGTGACAGTACATCAATTCTTAAGTGTCAATCTATGTATATAGTAGATCAAATAAATCTTATGAATTAAACCATTTAAAAAAAATGTCTCGCCGTTTGGTTTTTATTTTATATTTTATTCGCATTTGTGGGCTGTGTCCATTACATCCATAACTTTACTAACCGGCTTCCAAAATATGTGGAGGTTATCAATTCGACTTGAATATTTTTTCATCATCGACAAACGATTGTTTTTTTACTTTGTGGTATCATTTTGAAATTAATTAAATGAAATAAAACACAACTTTATGTACACCACTACATACATAACTTTTATTAACATCATCGACAAACGATTGTTTTTAACTTTGTGGTATCATTTTGCAATTGCTTAAATGAAATAAAACACAATTTTTTGTACACCATTACCATACATAACTTTTATTAACATCATCGACAAACGATTGTTTTTTACTTTGTGGTATCATTTTGAAATTAATTAAATGAAATAAAACACAACTTTGTGTACACAACTACATACATAACTTTTATTCAAATGAATAAAAATTCCTCTACATGTTATGAGAACAAAGTTCCCTTCCTCAGGAGGATACAAAGTATACTTGAATTAATTTGAATATTTTTTGTTCAGCAATAACTTTTCAGCATGTTGTCCGATTTCTATTATTCTTTTTTTATTAGAAAGGGGGCATTTTCCGATTGGTTTCATCTCAATTTTGCCAAGATCTAATGTTGAGATTTATAAATAAATCATCAACAATTAAATATTTTCAAATCAGCCATAATTCTGTATCGCGTCGTCCGAATTTGATGATTCTTTTTTTATGTTATTTTTTGAAACAAAACAGCCATTACATTATTTTACATTAATAAAAAATAATAATTAATAAAGTAAAACGATTACATTGTTCCACAGATTAAATATAACAAAGACAATTCAAGCGAAAAAGAAAAGAAAAATATTTGAGATTAGTTAAATTTGTGGTGTAAGTATAGAATTGTGATGTATGATGTACATACCTACATACCATCACGCCATTTCCCTATTTGGGGTAGGCAGAGAGAACCGAACGCCAGACTCCTCTCTCTTGACATACATTCCTCGCTTCATTCACGTCCATATATCGTCTCATACACGCTCTTCTATTATTCTTACTTCTAACATCACCATCTTTCAAAATCCCATTTATGTGATCGTGCCAACTTTTTCTTGGCCGACCTCTAATTTTCGTTCCTCTTTTATCAGCCTTGTATACTTTTTTTGTCAGACGGTCATCACTCATTCTTTCTATGTGGCCGAACCACCTTAGGGCATTTATTTTCATCTTACTTACGATATTTCTTTCAATCAAACATTCTCGTCTAATATCCTCATTTCTTATTCTATCATACATCGTTTTACCACACATTCGTCTTAGTGACCTCGTCTTAGTGATGTATGATGTGTGTGTATTTTATGAAACGAGGGTGGGGCACGGAGAAAGGTAGAAGAGGAGGAAATGGTGAGTTGTCATATTCAATACAGTATTACTTGCCATATTCAATGCGAAAAATTATGCAATTTGGTACACTATGTATTTACTATAATAATGATGATAGATGTTTTTTAACGTTTGTAGGTTTTTCATTAGGAAGGGATTACTTCTGGGGTAGTTAATTTGCGTATTATTGAAGGTATAGGAGAATGGTATGAATGATAATATTAGTACATAGATACAAACCATCATACCATGTCCATCGTGGAGTAGGCGGAGAGAACCAACCACCGCATTTTTCTATCTTGAGATATATTCCTTTTGAAGTCGGTTTTTTCAATTGTTTCAATTAGGTATCAAGTGTTACCAAAAACAATGCAGAATTTTAGCGTAGTATGCTCAATTCAAGGATTTGAGCTCCGAATGATTTAATAAGTTGATATTTTATTTGACGTGTCTTGGTGTGAGCGGCCGTACGTGCTACATATTTATTTGAGTAATAAATAAATATGTGAGTTCAATTGTCAAACTCGATGAGAGTCGTTGTTGGTGTCATGTGACGGGACACTGATCAAATCGATAGTATTTTCAATGGGAAACAATAAAATATATAGGGAAAAGTTCGCTCATAAAGCTGCTCCGTAGGACTTGAATGTTTTTTATTGCAAAATGCTACTGAGGGGAGTGGAGAGGAATGAATTGGGTAGGAGAGTAGAGTAGAAGAGAAGTTGGAGAAGATAATGAAACGCCTTCACCGACAGATGTTCCCGCCATTTCTGTATGTTGTCAACTGCCGTCACACGTGATACTGACTCACACTTGGCACTGAGTTTTCATTAAATCCTTATAACTTACACATACAAAGGTATGTACCTACTTCCTCAGATGTATCGCATTTTTCTGTTTATTTTTATTTTTTTAAAAAGAATGAATGCCATTGTTACAAGTACATATACATCCTCATACATATTTTACGAAATAGATCAATTTGTTATTGGAATGAAATTTTAGGGATTCGTTCAGCGCATAACAGAAAACGCACAAAATTTTTGAATAATGATATATTTGACATTAACATTTAAATCAATAAATAAATCAATGAAGGAATGAATAAATAAATAAATAAACACATCATTAAATGAATAAAAAACAAAAAAATAATAAATAAATAAATAAAAAAATATATTTGAAGTTAAATTTATTTATTTTAGATATCGCACAAAAATTTTGAATTTGGTATTACAAAAAAATTTTAAAGAAAAAAAATAACATAAATAAATAAATTAATGAATTTTTTTTTCTTAAATTATGTAACTATTTTTTTCGTCTTCTTTTTTTACTTAACTTTTGTAACCGAATTTAATCTAATTTATGTAAGTCATACTTGTGTAACTTACGTGTTTGATTAAATAAGAGCTCACGTAATTTTGTGTCCATCCATAATTGGACGTCCAGCACTCAATAATAACCAATATTATTTTCTTTTTGTGAAATTTGTAAGCTGGACGTCTGTCGATGTACCCTTTTAATAAAATAAAATAAATAAATAAAGAAACACAATTAAATGAATAAATAAATAAGTGGTGTTGCGGGGATTTGCTGGTTCATAGTTTTTATTGATCAATTTGATATTGGTATTTGTTTTATGAGAGATTTTTATGCACTGCAGTTCGATAACTATGACACCTCGTATATAAGGCAAAAGAAAACAATGCACTTACCTTTAATTGGCTGGCAGATCCTTGGGCAGAGGGTACTTTTATCCTGCAGTGATAGCGTGCGTTTGAAGATTGATGAAACGTTTGTAGCGGATAAAAAAAACTTCGAAAAATGAACTTCGATCTTATTGTAGAAGGTAGTGGTGAAGATGGCGAAGATTATGCGGTAAAGGTAGCGGTTATAAATAAGCGGATTTAATAATTTGCGGCGGTCACAAAATGACCCGAACAAATATTTGATACTCGTACTCTGCGAATGACAAGCGGAAAGTCCCATGTTTTTTAGTGTTTCCAACTCACAGGCGCGAATATTGGCAATAGGCGGATAATATTTAAAAGCTGTGGTAGAAGCGGTGATGAGTGCGGATGATGACGATGAATCCCAGAAGAAGCCTCTTGATTGCCAATGGCCACTGTCGTCAAGCGAAAAATAATTATTGTTATCATTCATGCGTTAATCGTTTGACAGAATAGAGTCGAGTATGATCTTAATTATTAATTTCGACCCACGACATTTAACATATTATTATTTTTACTGTACCTTTATTGAATTCGAATATACCAGTGTTGATCATGTACATAAGTAGTTCTTTTAATTGAAACCCTTCATCACTATAAATGATTATAATCAAATATTTAATGAACGCACATAGGCAATATCATAATTGGATGAAAATGTTTTGAATTAAATAAGATCCTTTTGAACACGTAAATTTGTAATATTATATAATACTTCTGAGATAATTAATAGATAAAACATATTACCCTCTAAAATATCTTTGTATGTATAAAAATGTAGAAATGACTGAATAGGAACGGAAGGGAATGAAGTGTCTGTAGGGACGGAAGGTAATGATAAGACGGAATTAGCGATTCTAGAAGAGTTTTAAAAAAATAAAATAAAACATACAGATCAAGCATTTTTATATATCTGGAGGTAAATAATTAAACAGGCAGGACAACGTCTGCCAGGTTTTACTAGTAATTATATAAAATTATTCGTTTTCTCCCTAAAATATGAAATGATACGCTTTAACGAAATATGCTATACAGTAAGTTCATTTATATTTTGGTCTTTGGAGACACAAGTACTAGTACCAACAGAAAACAATACGGTATAAAGTACATTTTCATGTTTTACTTTCATATCCTTAACAAAAACTTTTCACACGACACAGGTAAAGTCATTTCAGTTACTGTCATAAATTCTTAATGCGAAAATCGCATCAAGTCAGCACTATATCGTCATAAAATGCATTTATGGAAGCTTTTACGTCTGTAGATAGTCTATGAACGTAGTTATTTAGCGATGTCTTTAAATCCTATAAGTAATTTATGTTGTGACGAAAATGTACTAGACACATTAACAATAAACGATAAACACGTCAAACAAAAAAGAAGATTCATTCATTTTTATTTATTTGTTTATTCGTCTGTTAAGCTAGAAGCCTTCGACAATAATAAACAAAATAAACCTTAATATTATCATTTAATGATTCGGCGGATATTTTGTGGTAGTTAATATAAACCATATTTAAATTATATAACTAGCTATAAACGACTATTTTTTTAATTAAATAACTAGCTATTAACCACTTTTTTTAACTATATAACTAGCAATAAACCACTATTTTTTTAATTTTTTAATAAAACTAGCTATAAACCACTATTTTTTAATTATATAACTAGCTATAAACCACTATTTTTATAAATTATGTAACTAGCTATAAACCACTTTTTTATTTATTATATAACTAGCTATAAACCACTATTTTTTAATTATATAACTTGCTATAAATCACTATTTTATTAATTATATAACTAGCAATAAACCACTATTTTTTTAATTATATAACTATCAATAAACCACTACTTTTTTAATTATATAGCTAGCTATAAACCACTATTTTGTAATTTTATAACTAGCTATAAACCACTATTTTACTAATCATATAACTAGCAATAAACCACTATTTTTTTAATTATATAACTAGCAATAAACCATTATTTTTTAAATTATATAACTAGCTATAAACCACTATTTTTTTAATTATATGGCTTCCTATAAACTACTTTTTTTAATTATATACATAGCTAGCTATAAACCACTATTTTTTTAATTATATAACTAGCTATAAAACACTATATTTAAGTATATAACTAGCTATAAAACACTATATTTTAATTATATAACTGGCTTTAAACCATTATTTTTAAATTATATAACTAGCTATAAACCATTATTTTTTTAATTATATAACTAGCTATAAACCATTATTTTTTTAATTATATAACTAGCTATAAAACACTTTTTTTTTAATTATATAACTAGCTATAAATCATTATTTTTTTAATTATATAACAAACTATAAAACACTTTTTTTTTAATTATATAATTAGCTATAAACCATTATTTTTTTAATTATATAACTAGCTATAAACCATTATTTTTTTAATTATATAACTAGCTATAAACCATTATTTTTTTAATTATATAACTAGCTATAAACCATTATTTTTTGAATTATATAACTAGCAATGAAACGGAACACATCGAAACGAAACAAAATTTTAAAATCGAAACTATGTAGGGTGTGTGTGTGTTTCTTCTATGTAGGGTGTGTGTGTGTTTCTTCTATGTAGGGTGTGTGTGTGTTTCTTCTATGTAGGGTGTGTGTGTGTTTCTTCTATGTAGGGTGTGTGTGTGTTTCTTCTATGTAGGGTGTGTGTGTGTTTCTTCTATGTAGGGTGTGTGTGTGTTTCTTCTATGTAGGGTGTGTGTGTGTTTCTTCTATGTAGGGTGTGTGTGTGTTTCTTCTATGTAGGGTGTGTGTGTGTTTCTTCTATGTAGGGTGTGTGTGTGTTTATTTTTCTCTTTGTATTCAAATCTGTACTATCTGACTTAATTTATAATCTGTTTCTTGAGTAAAATAATTTACCTATTTTTAAAGGGTGTAACATTTAGATATAATATTTATTTATATTTTCCTCATTTAGAACACATATTTGTTTCGGAAGAAAACTATAAAATAAACAAAAAATAAATTGGCTACCTTAAAACAGCAATTATTCCTAGTTAGGCAGACAAAAATGAAACACAAACCATATATGTACCTACCACAAAAATGGGTGAATTCAGATATAATAATATATACTTGTTTATAGATATTTTTTTTATTTGTATAAATTTCAATATTGTTCCAATGTAAACTCTTTATACTATAGTGCATCATAATACAACTGATGTGCCAACCTCTTGAAGAAGAAGAAAAAAAAATGTTTAATCATGAATAAATAACATAAATATAAATAAATGAATGAGTATTAAATAAATTAATTAATAATTTAATTATATTATCAATAAATTTCTTTATTTTATGAATCATAAACAAACTAACGAAAAATAAATAAATAAACACACATAAACTTCCTTTGAAGTACGTTCAGCAAGACTCTGGAATAATTTGAGTCCTGCTATAACTGTATCGATCAAATTTTCTCTTTACGTACCTATGGCTACAGAAAAGGTTCTGCAAAAAAACCATAAACTTTTCTGTGCGTTCATAGACCTAGAGAAGGCATATGATAAAGTGGATATTGAAAAATTGTGGGATATCCTATCAATATATGGAGTGAAGAGCAAACTAATACGTGCCGTTGCGTCTCTGTATGAAAATAGTGGAGCCTGTGTCCGTGTCAACGATGCGTTGACAACATGGTTCCCTATTAATAAAGGGGTGAAGCAAGGCTGCGTTGATCACTGCGTTAGGACATTGAAGAATGAAAATAAAGGTCTGAAACTAAGTACTGTAAACGTACGTGATTTGATGTATGCAGATGACAAAGTGGTGATTGCTGAATGTGCGGATGAGCTGCAGTATTAAGTGAATAAAGTGTATGAAGGATGCCTGCAAAATGGACTGAGAATGAATGTTAGTAAATCTAAGATATTGGTATTTGAAAAGACTGAAAGTATAACTGCATGTATGATAAAATTAGAGAACGAATGGCTAGAACAAGTTGAGGAATATTTATATTTGGGGAGTATGTTTGAACGGAATGGACGACCCTATAAAGATATTGAAAGAAGAGTTATGGCAGGGAATAGAATAAACGGAGCACTTAGACCAGTAATGTCCGACCCAAGCATCTCAAAGGAAGCCAAAATTGCAGTACACAATGCAATTGTGGTGCCTACTTTGACGTATGCAAGTGAAACATGGACCTGGCAAAGAACACATGAAAGTACATAGAATAAATGCTGTAGAAATGAGATCACTAAGAAGAGTATGTAATAGAACGATATATGATAGAATAAAAAATGAGGACATAAGGAGAGAATGCAAGTTAAAGAAGGATATTATATGTAAAATGAAAGTGAATGCTTTAAGGTGGTTTGTACATATAGAAAGAATGAACGATGAACGACTGACCAAAAAAATATACATGGGTGCCAGAGATGGAGTGAATAGCAGAGGTCGCCCCAGAAAGGGATGGCATGACCATGTGAATGATATTTTGAAAGAAGGAAACATAAAAAGTTTGAACAATCGACGAGCATGTATGAGACGATGCATGGATGTAAAGGAAGCCAGAAATGTGTGCAAAAATAGAGAAGTATGGCGCTCGGTTCTCTCTGCTTACCCCGTAAGGGACATGGCGTGATGGTATGTATGCTATAACTTCGTTAAACTCGCTTTCCATTTTCAAGAAAAGACTATAGCTCTCCGAAAATACCTGATCCCTCTCCTTTTCCTTCCTTCCCTTTGCTACGTAATATTTACTATAGAAGGAATATTTATCCCTAAACACCTGATCTCGATTTCCTCTTCTTGTTCCTTCCCAATTCTTTTTTTTGCTTTGATGATTTTTTTTAATTATCTTGGTCTTATTTTTATTTAATTTGTTCTTTTTTAGCTTTCATTTTCTGTTGATGTACATGTACAATTCTGTCACTCTGTAATGTGGTTGGTTGGTAGAAATTACCTAATGGCAATAAGCCCGTCAGTATGCATTTTATTTGTTTATATTATGTACAAAAAGTTAAAAAAATAAATAAATATAAAACAATAAATAATAAAGTATATAATAAAATAAATATTTTAAATAATAAATAAAAAAAAAAATTTGAAATCAACAATATATTAGGGGAAAGAAAGAATTCCATAATAATTATAATTATGAAACCGTGAGAAATTAAACATGCATTCGTGTTTGACTTATGTTTATTTTCATAATATGAAATGGCGCAATAATGCTTTGAGATTAAAGCACTAATTTATAATTATTGTAATGAACACAATCGCGTGCTTGTATAACATACATACATACATATGTGTGAATACATTATCACAACATATTCTCACAAAACGACTTCATTAGATTAATAAATTCAACACTGGAATTATGCTAGAATTACAGATATACGGTAATTAAATAATCAATTATGTAAATCGCTCGTTTCACCGTATAATATTATTGTATATATGCAGTAGGGTAGGAAACCTTCAGGCCACTATAAACACAAGATCTTTATTAAGAAGAATCTTCAAAGATATTCCATGATATAGTGCATCCATTATTTTCTACTACCTATCGTTGTTTTCCGGTTTCCTGAGCCAGTTACTTGTCTGATCGAAAATACATTAGGCAAAATAACACTTCACCTAGTTCGACAATGAATGCACGCACCACCCATTCTAAATGGTGCCTTTTAAGTGTGACGAAGCTGTTATACGGGAATACACGCATGTTTCGTGCAACCTTTTACGCCGTCATGGTGTGTATGTTTTATATGGCTCTGATTGTTTATACTGTTTTGCTTATAGGAACTCATAACGGCTCCTTGCTGAAAGAACACTTAAAGAACATAAGGAGAGTCCAGAGAACTCTAAAACATTGCAAACACTGCCTTTAAAGTGCCAAAGAGAGCTAATTCTGTAGAAACAGCTGGCTCACCGTCCACTGAAAACGAAGATAAGAGTGAACTGTGTTTTTGACAAAAAGTCTTGAAAGCTCTGAAGTGTTTCTTCGTGGCTACAGGGTCCGCATGTCCGATGGGTCCAACAAAGAAATTCCCTCTGACATCGTTGTAGAGTTCTCGTCGGAAAATTTCTGTGCTTTTCTACGGTTTCTGCAGCCAGTTCTCTGCCAAAGCTCCAGTGTACATTTTGTCCATCCTTGGTATATTTACAATTTAATTATTTGTAATTACAAAAGCTACCATTATATTTCAATTCGTTAAGTCAAACATTTTATGGCTTTTTCCAATTTATTTCCAGGAAAAAGCTTCAAATAGTTTGGTCAAATATATAAGCGATTGAAGAAGCAATAAATATTGTTTCATAGAAAATTCTTTGGGTGCCACATCGCCATCCTGTCCATCCACCCGTGATATACTCGTTTGCTCTTTGGGTGCAACATCCCCGTCATGTCCATCCGGCATCCACCCGTGACATATGCTCTTTGGATGCCACATCGCCATCCTGTCCATCCACCCGTGATATACTCGTATGCTCTTTGGGTGCAACATCCCCGTCATGTCCATCCGGCATCCACCCGTGACATATGCTCTTTGGATGCCACATCGCCATCCTGTCCATCCACCCGTGATATACTCGTTTGCTCTTTGGGTGCAACATCCCCGTCATGTCCATCCGGCATCCACCCGTGACATATGCTCTTTGGGTGCCACATCGCCATCCTGTCCATCCACCCGTGATATACTCGTATGCTCTTTGGGTGCAACATCCCCGTCATGTCCATCCGGCATCCACCCGTGACATATGCTCTTTGGATGCCACATCGCCATCCTGTCCATCCACCCGTGATATACTCGTTTGCTCTTTGGGTGCAACATCCCCGTCATGTCCATCCGGCATCTACCCGTGACATATGCTCTTTGGATGCCACATCGCCATCCTGTCCATCCACCCGTGATATACTCGTTTGCTCTTTGGGTGCAACATCCCCGTCATGTCCATCCGGCATCTACCCGTGACATATGCTCTTTGGATGCCACATCGCCATCCTGTTCATCCACCCGTGATATACTCGTTTGCTCTTTGGGTGCAACATCCCCGTCATATCCATCCGGCATCTACCCGTGACATATGCTCTTTGGATGCCACATCGCCATCCTGTCCATCCACCCGTGATATACTCGTTTGCTCTTTGGGTGCAACATCCCCGTCATGTCCATCCGGCATCCACCCGTGACATATGCTCTTTGGATGCCACATCGCCATCCTGTCCATCCACCCGTGATATACTCGTTTGCTCTTTGGGTGCAACATCCCCGTCATGTCCATCCGGCATCTACCCGTGACATATGCTCTTTGGATGCCACATCGCCATCCTGTCCATCCACCCGTGATATACTCGTTTGCTCTTTGGGTGCAACATCCCCGTCATGTCCATCCGGCATCTACCCGTGACATATGCTCTTTGGATGCCACATCGCCATCCTGTCCATCCACCCGTGATATACTCGTTTGCTCTTTGGGTGCAACATCCCCGTCATGTCCATCCGGCATCTACCCGTGACATATGCTCTTTGGATGCCACATCGCCATCCTGTCCATCCACCCGTGATATACTCGTTTGCTCTTTGGGTGCAACATCCCCGTCATGTCCATCCGGCATCTACCCGTGACATATTCTCTTTGGATGCCACATCGCCATCCTGTCCATCCACCCGTGATATACTCGTTTGCTCTTTGGGTGCAACATCCCCGTCATGTTTATCCGGCATCCACCCGTGACATATGCTCTTTGGATGCCACATCGCCATCCTGTCCATCCACCCGTGATATACTCGTTTGCTCTTTGGGTGCAACATCCCCGTCATGTCCATCCGGCATCTACCCGTGACATATGCTCTTTGGATGCCACATCGCCATCCTGTCCATCCACCCGTGATATACTCGTTTGCTCTTTGGGTGCAACATCCCCGTCATGTCCATCCGGCATCTACCCGTGACATATGCTCTTTGGATGCCACATCGCCATCCTGTCCATCCACCCGTGATATACTCGTTTGCTCTTTGGGTGCAACATCCCCGTCATGTCCATCCGGCATCTACCCGTGACATATGCTCTTTGGATGCCACATCGCCATCCTGTCCATCCACCCGTGATATACTCGTTTGCTCTTTGGGTGCAACATCCCCGTCATGTCCATCCGGCATCTACCCGTGACATATGCTCTTTGGATGCCACATCGCCATCCTGTCCATCCACCCGTGATATACTCGTTTGCTCTTTGGGTGCAACATCCCCGTCATGTTTATCCGGCATCCACCCGTGACATATGCTCTTTGGATGCCACATCGCCATCCTGTCCATCCACCCGTGATATACTCGTTTGCTCTTTGGGTGCAACATCCCCGTCATGTCCATCCGGCATCTACCCGTGACATATGCTCTTTGGATGCCACATCGCCATCCTGTCCATCCACCCGTGATATACTCGTTTGCTCTTTGGGTGCAACATCCCCGTCATGTCCATCCGGCATCTACCCGTGACATATGCTCTTTGGATGCCACATCGCCATCCTGTCCATCCACCCGTGATATACTCGTTTGCTCTTTGGGTGCAACATCCCCGTCATGTCCATCCGGCATCTACCCGTGACATATGCTCTTTGGATGCCACATCGCCATCCTGTCCATCCACCCGTGATATACTCGTTTGCTCTTTGGGTGCAACATCCCCGTCATGTCCATCCGGCATCTACCCGTGACATATGCTCTTTGGATGCCACATCGCCATCCTGTCCATCCACCCGTGATATACTCGTTTGCTCTTTGGGTGCAACATCCCCGTCATGTTTATCCGGCATCCACCCGTGACATATGCTCTTTGGATGCCACATCGCCATCCTGTCCATCCACCCGTGATATACTCGTTTGCTCTTTGGGTGCAACATCCCCGTCATGTCCATCCGGCATCTACCCGTGACATATGCTCTTTGGATGCCACATCGCCATCCTGTCCATCCACCCGTGATATACTCGTTTGCTCTTTGGGTGCAACATCCCCGTCATGTCCATCCGGCATCTACCCGTGACATATGCTCTTTGGATGCCACATCGCCATCCTGTCCATCCACCCGTGATATACTCGTTTGCTCTTTGGGTGCAACATCCCCGTCATGTCCATCCGGCATCTACCCGTGACATATGCTCTTTGGATGCCACATCGCCATCCTGTCCATCCACCCGTGATATACTCGTTTGCTCTTTGGGTGCAACATCCCCGTCATGTCCATCCGGCATCTACCCGTGACATATGCTCTTTGGATGCCACATCGCCATCCTGTCCATCCACCCGTGATATACTCGTTTGCTCTTTGGGTGCAACATCCCCGTCATGTCCATCCGGCATCTACCCGTGACATATGCTCTTTGGATGCCACATCGCCATCCTGTCCATCCACCCGTGATATACTCGTTTGCTATTTGGGTGCAACATCCCCGTCATGTCCATCCGGCATCTACCCGTGACATATGCTCTTTGGATGCCACATCGCCATCCTGTCCATCCACCCGTGATATACTCGTTTGCTCTTTGGGTGCAACATCCCCGTCATGTCCATCCGGCATCTACCCGTGACATATGCTCTTTGGATGCCACATCGCCATCCTGTCCATCCACCCGTGATATACTCGTTTGCTCTTTGGGTGCAACATCCCCGTCATGTTTATCCGGCATCCACCCGCGACATATGCTCTTTGGGTGCCACATCCCCGTCCTGATAAAAATGTGAATTAAAATGTAAAGGTCGACCAAGAAAAACTAGTGCAACTACACTTATAACATCTTAAGTGTGATAATGTGCAGTACATAGTTTAAAAGAAGACGATGTACGCTATGAAGCATGTGGCTTTCGATTTTCTCGTAATGTGTGTGATTTTACGGTTTCTAATAAAAGTTTTTTGCTGCTTCGTATCTATTGATATACAATTAAGATCTTGAAGTGGTCATGTCCCCGTATAGAAACGACATCAAAAGAACATCAAACGAAAGGTTTAGGTGCAGGTATAAATTTTAATTATCATCTTGCGAAATGATTTCCGTTTAAAACTTAAGGACCTACATTGTAATGAAAATAAATCTTTTTGAGGTCGCTTTGATCGAAACGCACCTTGGATTTTTTCCTATTTATGACAGTAGATAATTTCATATTACAATATGTATATTTCGGCAGTGTTTCAAAGGCCTTTTGTTGCAAGTCTCTTAAATCGGCTTAACTTGATATTCTCCAAAAGCACTTGGTTCCGTGGAATTCTCCTTTGTACTTTTAGACTGATGAAGGAGTTTTCCTCTTCTATTTGAAGATGTGGTTAGCTTCTGTTTTGTTAACTGATATCTAGCTGGGATTTCAAAATTACAAATTATTGAATCGATATAAACTTGTGAGGCATATCTGAAATGCAATTCCAACACCGAAATTGTCAAAGACATACAAGTCTTCAAAACAACTTCATAACTCGTAACTGAATATTTTAATTTTTATTAAACAGCACTTTCTTAAATTAAATTGGTTTTTACTCTCCACTACTGAGGAATAGTGGAGATAGTCAATAGTCATGATTTCACAATTTTCAATCATATTTTTTAACATCAATTTCTCAATAGGTATTATGTAGAGAGTGCATACGTTGAGTTTCGTCGTAATTTATTTGTGTGTATGCCGTACACAATATGAAAATTTGTGTCCTCTATACAATCCAAACCAAAAAGCAGATGAAATTCATTTTGATACCATTACCCCCTATTCAGTTACTATTATAACTAAAATAGGATCGTTCTAAAATTGTAGATTTTATATTTACGGTCTTATTTAAGCATTATAAAATATCAACTTGGACTAAATGGAATAGGAACGTACCTATATTGGCCGGAACGTTCTTGAAAAGTTACTGAATTAGACGTATTTTGAATAATTATGAAAATTTCATAATATTCATAATTATTCAAAATACGTCTAATTCAGTAACTTTTTAAGAACGTTCCTGCCAATATAGGTACGTTCCTATTCCATTTAGTCCAAGTTTATATTTTATAATGCTGAAATAAGACCGTAAATCTAAAATCTACAATTTTAGTATGTTCCTATTTTAGTTGCAGTAGTTACTGAATAGGGGGTAATTGTAAATTGTAAAGAATTTGTAGAGCTGATTAGTTTTCCATAGACAACGGTTCATATTTTAAAGTTAAAACTTTAAAAATATTCTCTTAGTCGAAATCGAAAATCAAAATTGCATTCAGGGATTGTCAACATTTAAAGAAAAAAAACTTAGTGTCATATTACATATTTATATGAAAAATGTATATAGCAGTAGTAAATTAACATATGTTTGGGAAAATTGAGGTATCGCCTTCATACTGTATGTGTTTATATAGAAAACTGTATTTTTTTAACTCTCCACTACTATGAATGTCATAGTATTCATCTACACACTCTCATGCCATCTTCCTCATGGGGTAGGTAGAGAGAACCAAACATCGCATTCTTCTATCTTGACACACATCCACCATATCATCAACATTTATATGCATCGTCTCATACCTACCTCATAACCTTTCAAAATGAAAAAAATTACACTTAGGTACTATGTAGTGGAGTGTTTAGTGTTGGCTACAACCCTCTCGTTTACATATAATACACGCACTCCTAATAAACAAAGACTTAATAGAAGAAGACAAAATTGCTATATGTAGGTATAAGAAGACAATTTTAAATATTTTATAAGATTAAAAAATAATAAGAATATTTCATTAGTGCAAAGTGAAAGAAAGTATTTATAAACGAGTGGGTTGTGGCCAATGATATACTCCTCACTACCAAGTAACTTCACAAAGTATTCAAATTTTGTATGGAAAAATAATTCTTCAATGCCATTTTATAAAAATGATGTGCATTTTTAGCAAATCGAAAATAAGAATATCATGATTTATGTTTCCCAAATTTGGGGTCACTTTGGAGTATTTGACTATTAAAAATATTAAGAAGCACTGATCAGATATCCTTCATAATTTAATGGGGTCTAAGCAAGTTTTATATATACTAGTTGCATGTAACACATGAGATCCAACTGTCGATAGCGATAGTATGTATAGTTGAAGAATAAAAATCAAACTATAAACCCATAAATCCAAATTATTGAAAATTTTAACACATGTTGGTATGTATTTCAAGATAGGACAGTATTCGAGGTCAGTCCTCTTTTCCTTCCCGGAATATGAAAACAGCATGATGATTCTGTATGTATGTTTGGATATTAAAATCCTATCAAACTATTAAGTCTTCTTACATATTGTGTATAGGCGACTGCCATATAAATTGTATGAAGCGATGTCGTCACTAAATTCAATTTTTATAAAAATTGTAAAAAAAAATTTGAGATGTACAAATACAACTTTAATATTTTTTATAGAAAATTAAATTATCTAGTTGGGGTGTTTCGGCTTTTTTCGATATTTTTAAAAAATTTGGAAATATAGGCAGTTAAACTCATAAATTTATCATAAAAAAAAATATTTTTCTTAATAAAAAATGTTTGAGAAACGCTGGAATTTTTTTGAATAAACCAATTTGAGATTTTGTATTTGTCTATATTTGTACCAATTTTCAGCGTTCTAGCTTTTATGGTTTCTGAGATATATGGAAAAATAAAGTAAAAATTCAAAAGTTGATAACCCCTGACTAAAACAAAAATTTGAAATTCTGAGTATAAAAGTTTTGTAAGCCTATAACTGTTTATATATTCTAAAATTTTGGGCTCTGTAAATTGAGCGGATCAAAAGTTATAAGGGGACACACACACACACACAGACACACACACACACACACACACACACACACACACACACACACACACAGACACACAGACACACACACAGACACACACACAGACACACGAAATGTTCTACTCCGAATTCTGAGTAAATCCGTGTATGGAACATATATGCTGCGAAGCCTCTAAGTTGGTGTTTTTTGACTTCAAAGTTGGAAAAGCCGTGAAAAAAGTAGACCTCTGCATACAATTCTCGCGTATCCTGGCTTGAAACATTGTCGATATGTTAAGAGAACAAAGTTCTCCTGAACAAATCGACAGTTGGACAAATTTACAAAATTTGAAAATAATCGAATGAGTACTTTCTTCTATAATTGATTAGATAGAACAAACACGTACAAAGCACACACTACACAGCACACAAACATAGATACTAGTTGATAATCTAAAAAAAATAACTATTAAAAAAGGACAGGATTTCACAATTTTCAATAAAAAAATATTTTGTGCGATTCAAAGGTAAAAAACTTAAAATTATTAAGCGTACCTATATAAGATGAACATATGTTTTAATAATTTGTAATTGTGTATGTAAAAGCCCATTTAGGGCGTTTATATAAATAAATAAATAAGATGGATAGTGATGAGCAAATGCAAGACCCAGAGCGGGGTGGTCTTGGTCTTGCATGATCGAGTGTTAGTCTTGGTCTTGCATGGCCAGATTTGATCTTTCAACATATACAAAAAAATATTTTTATATTTATTTTCAAATTAAGTAATTACAATGAAAGATGACAAAAAAACACCAATTTATAGTATATCGATAATTCGTTGGAAATTGCTTATTTGTAATTGAAAAAGAAATATGTTTATTGAATATTGCAAGACCGAAAGACTAGTATTAAGTCTTGTAAGACTCTCGGTCTTGCAAAGCCTGGTCTTGCTCTTGTACCCCCTTGTTGGTCTATTATTTGCAGCTACACATGCGGTCTTGGTCTTGCGAGTCTTGCAAGACTTTTGCTCATCACTAAGGATGGATCGAAGTCAATTGTCTGTCGTCAATTAATCTATATTTAAACACAGCATTAAATTAAAAGCATTTTTAAATTCTAATAAATATTAACCCAATCGCAATGAACATAAACAAACGCGGTTTGTACCAAAGTTTTTATGGTGCTTTCCATAAATAATATGGCACAACGAAATTTGCCATTAAAAGACGAATTAAAGGAAATGGTTCCGGGTATTAAATAGCCAGTTACATTCATGTCAGTTTCAATGCATCTGTACATGATTTAAATGGATCAGTTTCAACCGCTGTGAGCCAAGCCATGATATTTCACCATAAATTACATTTACCAGCAGTAGGTATGTTTTAATAAGTCTCAGAACCAAAGGACTCTTGATATAATTATAAAAAAATAAATTTAAGTACAACTTAAAATTAAATTAAATTTTTTCATAATTTTAGGTGATAAAAAAATATTTAAAAAACATTTTTTCCAATCGTCGATTGATCATTATTCTTGGCGAGTTTTATACTATTTAGATAAATTGTAACTAACATACCTTTATGCAAGTATTTTATAGCCCTTTTTATTTAATTTTTAGATTTACAACGGACATCCACCAGGTGTTGAGGAAAAGTGTTGTCGACAAACACTGCACCGAATTTATTTTTTTAAGCTCTTGTATACCTTGGTCATACGAATATACACAAATATGCACACTAAATTACCTTCTAATGTATGAACGACGAAAAAATATTCTATATTACCAAATCTGTGATATACGAAATACCAGAATGTCAGCGATCACCAGAAAGACCGTCAAAGCTATTGAATAACTGAATGGCTTCAGCAAAAAAATCACAGATATATTGGAATAATAAGAAAAATCAACGTTTACAATGTAGTGTTACATTTATGGAATACGAGTAGGTACTGCCAATTATAACTCTCATAGATCTTAGATCTTGATCATTTGTCTGATCCCACACACGAGTATAAAGATCTGATGTCCAAGAATTTAAATAGTTAATTCGTAAACCTCGATTGTTATTTTTGCACCAAGGTTGATAATAATCTAGGAGCCTCCATTAACAAAACTTGGTGCAATTGGTTTTTTTTGTATCTTTCACATAGCTGTTTGCCAGGACATAGTAGTAATTTGTTTCGTTTCTGTGTTGGCGTCCTGGATTCGATTACCAGCAGGAGAGAAATTAATCTTTAATTATTTTTCACTCAATTATTGCTTCTGTGGGTTGGAAACACTGGTTTGTTATAAAAAATCGTCATTTGGCAATAAAAATGACCACTTGCGCAGGATGCTTGCAAGTGTTCATAAAAAATATAATAGGTATTTCTCTGCAAAGAGGTCGACTGCAGCTATCACGTGCGATCGAGTGGTGGTGATAATAGCTTATTCAAATTCATGTTGGTACGTATGTTTCAGGAAGTCATCCATTCGTTAGGTTTAGTTAAACGCGTGAGGTGATTTATTTAATCAAGATATATATGAATAGAGATGTGCCAGATATCCGAATTCGTATCCGTGAATATCCGAAGATAATACAAGATCTTTATTCGTTTACCGTATTTGTAACGTTTTAGCGGAATGGATCTCTTATTTATTTTTTTATAATTAACGACTTCATAGCCTATTACACATACAAAATAAAACAGTACAAAAACACACAAAAAAAAAACAATAAAAAATGGAAAAGAAATACATATACCTATCAGAAAATTAAATTAACAAGGTAATTTCAAAATAAGAAATACACCAAAAAAAAAAAAATAAGCATAAACTAAAGAATAAAGATGCTATCAAACAATTCGAATTCACTTAAAAAAAACGAAAAATTAAAATAATATTTTACACATAGTATGTTACATTCATTTAAGAGGGTGACTGCTGCCATCGTTCATATTTTTTCATTTTGAATTTGCATCACTACTACAAAACGAATCATTTTGAAAAAAATAACCTAGTTAGTTTGGATATTAATAAAGAAAAATATACCTTCACTTTTTAATTATGCTCTGTATATATTCTTGTAGGAAAATAATAAGCATACCCCGATTTTGATATTTATCTTAAATTTCTAAAAAACTGTAAGGTATAGAACATAATATTTTTTCATAAATTAAGAAAGATCAAAATATCTGGAAAAATACGATGTCACGTTGCATCAATGCATCAGGTTGAGTTAATAAACCAAAAAAACTTTTATTTCGCAATGGCGCTGAATAGAGAATAAATGTTTTTTTAGGATTATTTACTAAACCTGAACCAACCTCACATCATATTTTTCTAGATATTTTTGACTTCTTTAATTAAAAAAAAATGTGTTGAACTACGCCAAATATTTTATTAAAAATATAAGATAAACGTTGAAAATCGGGGTATGCCATTATTTTTCTGCAAGAATTTATAGGTACAGAACATTATCAAAAAGTAAGGAAATATTTTTCTTTATTAATACCCAAACTATCTAAATTATTTTTTTCAAAACGATTTGATAGGAAATAATGATGGTATATCAAATTGAAAAATAGGTACAGTCAGGCAGCAGTCCCTCCCTTAAAGAATTTTACTTTATGAAATTTTAATATTTTTTGCTGTCCTGTGCCATACGTAACTATAAACAATTAAATGCGAAAATCATGATACCTACATCATTCGTGAGCGTGAAGTTCGTCAACTATCGACCAAGGTCGCGTGCCAACTACGAACAATCGAAGTATGTATAAATTTTGTATAGTTTATTTATTTATTAAAAAAGGGTACATCGACAGACATGCAGCTTATAATTTTCTTAAAAAAAAAACAATTTTGGTTATTATTATGAATGCTGGACATCCAATAATTATGGATGCACACAAAATAACACGAGCTTAAATGCAATCACACACGTAAGTAACACAAGTAAGAGTTACATAAATAAGAGAAAATTAGGCTACAAAAGTTAAGTAAAAATGAAAAAAAATTAGTTACATAAGTTAAAAAAAAGTTATAGAAGTTACATAAAAGTTTAGAAGTTGCAAAAGTTTCATAAAAAAATTAAAAAATTAAAAAAAATAATTAGGTACGTAAGAAGTAAAAAAAAAGTTTCAGAAGTTACAGAAGACATTATCAAACTGATTGCAAACAAATAGCGTAGGTATATAAATAGCACTGAGACCTTCTTAAACTAACACGCGCGAGTTAACTTTTTCTTTCAAAGTTGAGGTCTGTATCCGTACCTATTCGCGTATCTAGACACTAATAGTCTGTATCTGCATCCGTATCCGCGGATATGGATTTTTAACGTTCCGGCACTAATTCCTACATACTACACAGTACAATCTGTCAGCAATGCAGACATTGTGGTTAAGTCCGATGGATGTTTATTCACACTTGATATATCTTAATTGTATTGTATTATCGCGACCATGTGAACAATATTCTGAAAGAAGGAAACGTAAATAACATTCTAGATATATGAAACGATGGGAATGTGTACATGAATTAATGCAAAGACAGATGTCTATGGCGCTCGGTTTTCTCTGCATATCCAAATAACAGGGACGTGACTATGAACTTATTACATACAATGTGGTACCGACACTTTTTCAAACATAAAATTAAAATTATGATTAAAAATGCCTGTAGTCACAAAAAAATGTTGGTAGTATTTTGTAGAATTGAAATGAAATAAAAATAACAACGGCTACATCATAGTAAATGTACATTTATGTGGTATAATGGTTCTCATTAATTTCCTTTTGTTCAGTGTTCGGATGGATGGTGTGTGTGACTGGTTACTATATTTTATGATTTAACCTGTCCAATATAAAGTTGCATCAATTATTATTTGAGTATAGGTACATCGATAAAGCTTTTCTCGATAACAAATATTTTATGAACACTTTATTACCATCATTTCGTTTATGTCAGATTTGCCACAAATTATTACTACCTCGGGACGTCTGGCTGCCTTCGAAATGTGGGGCCACAGGCGCATGGCTGATATCCATTGGTCAGACTACATTCCAAACGAAGCTGTACTGATCAGAGTCGGAAAATCGAGACAACTCCTAAAGAGATTTTCCAAACAACGATTCTAATGGATAGGCTATAACATCAGGCATGTGGGACTGTTTGTTTCTATCGCCAAAGGAATGACGGAGGGCAGAAGCTATGGAGGTCGCCCCAGAGAACGTTATATGGACTAGGTGATCAGTGATGTACGCTGTACTAGTAGCAGCTATCAAGAGATGAAGAAGCTGGCGGACAACAGAATGT
Source organism: Molanna angustata (assembly GCA_963576475.1). Classification (NCBI taxonomy): domain Eukaryota; kingdom Metazoa; phylum Arthropoda; class Insecta; order Trichoptera; family Molannidae; genus Molanna; species Molanna angustata. The sequence continues at coordinate 12,524,366 of OY754973.1, forward strand.
GTGGAGAGATGCAGAGCTTGCTGCAAATCTTGAGAATGTGACCATGAAGGAGAAAATTAGTGCCTATCAGTGATTTTTTTAGATTTGGGGGCCTAATATGAGCCATGTGAAATATTTCGAAATTGTGAAATGTCACAATTATTTAGTGACAAGTTATAGGATATCACTTTTACTTAGACTAATCCTAGGATATCACAACTGCGAAAAATTCCACAATGCACAATTACAAGACCTATTGAACAAAAATAATAGCCACATTCCGATAGTGTGCAATATGCTTGGTTAGTTTCTCTAGTATGTTTTTAATTTATATTAAATCTTTTACTATTCAATTATTTTATTTAATCTTTGTTGAAACACTACAGATTCAATTAAACATTTGTAATTCATCATTTATGTTTCGTTGGGTTTATTGTTTTAAAATATATCCGAAAATTCTAAATTCTGAATTTTTCCAAGCTGAAAACTTTTCATGTTGTGTTCATGTTGAAAATAATATAGACACAATAAAACAAATATTAGAAAAATGTTTTTTGACTCTATCTCATATCTTGAAATCTGATATTATTTATGAATATCATATTTAAAATTACATTTGGTTAATAAACTTGTTATTGTGTAAATAATATCGTATTGAAAACATCATAAACTAAACAAAACGTATCGTAAAATAAATAATTGACTTTTCTTTGATACATTGTATCTATCTTCTAAAAAAATGTTTTAGTCAAAGTCAAAATTCAATCCAAAAATTATTATTGATTTGCACATTACCTGGAATAAATATATAGTTATCGTCAAAAAAATATTATATTATATACTTCTTATAAAAAATTCTCGTAAATTTGATTGGTATAAATTATAGATATGTACGATAAAATTTTTAAACATTCCTTTGTTTCAAAAAAATGTGAAAATTTATTGATTACCAACATTTTAAACTGTTTTCTATTCAAAATATTGATTATTCTGACTTGATGCGTGGCTTTCAGTTGCATTCCTTGGCCGATCGACGTAGGTTATTGGACGTCTCATTTTTGCACAAGTATAGTGAATGGAGAAACGGACTGCATTGAGCTTGTAAGTGCAATCAACTTTCATGTTCCGAATAGACGGACTAGACAAGCTGTGCTTTTCCATGAGGGAGCCGCTTCCACTTATATATTTAACTCTCCAATACCGAGATTGCATAGGCTGGGAAATGAACTGTGTGTAGATGCAGATATTTTCGGGGATAGCTTGCCTGTATTCAAAAAAAATATTTATAGTTCTTTCTAAACAGGCCTTTCTAAAATTCGAATTTATTTCTTTGTGTAAAAACATCATTTTGAATTTTGTTTTGTCAATTTATTGTTGTTTCTGTATTTTTTATATATTCGACCAGTAATTTTTAATTGTTAATTTTTAAATGAAATTTCTTGGTGATTCTGTTTTTTTTGTTTTTAATACATAATGTTGTTAATTTTAAAAAAATGTAATTCTATGTAACACGTAAATGGCTTATGCCGTGTAATGTATTAAATAAATAAATAAATAAATGTCTCAGGTTTGTGAAATGCTAAAAAATAGAAAGTTATAATGTTTCACATTTTTTAACATCTCAATAGAGAAGGTTGATACCATAAGTTGGAAGCTTTTGAGTTATGGTTGTATCGCAGAATGCTCAAAATCCATTGGACAAATCTGGTAACAAAGTCTTAAGTCGAGTCAGGACAACTAGGCAACTGTCTACAATAAAAGTACACAAGATCGCATATCTGGGCCATATAATGAGGAGAGAAAAATACCACTTCCTCCAATTAATACTGGAGGGCAAAATAGAAGGTCGCCGAGGTACTGGAAGGAGACAGATGTCCTTGCTGCGTAATATCAGGGAATAGACTAGCTTCAGAAAAGTGGAGCAGATATTCCGGACAACACAGGACAGAGAGGGATTCGCCAGAGTGATCGCCAACGTCGGGGGTTCCTGACAGGGCACCAGAAGAAGAAGAATAGAGGCGAAGTTCGAATATTAAAGAAGAACCAGGAACTCAAGGCACCTGCAGGACTAACGACCTTACGCGATTATATTTTTTATTTCTTTCACTACTCCCACCACCATCCACTTTGGATGTGGGAACTGTAAACAGCCCCTTCACAGAACGCTAAGTGAACGACAAGAAAAAAAAATGCATTGCGCGAAAAGTAGCTCATGGAGCCCTCTAGATTAACAATCTCGGCATCATAGTGCAAAAGAACAATCGTCGAATGTGAATGGAAGACTCATGGACTGTTTAAATGAGAAACATCAGGTGTATGACCAAGATCTCTGTAAAAAATTAACCTACTGGGAATCTAAAAATAGTAAGCCACCATAACTATGCTAAAACTTCTTAAAGGCTTTAAAATTGTTCTTTGAGATCACAAAATCCGCGTAACCAACAGGACCTTGAAGAAGCTCACCGCGGACAGCAACGAGGAGCTTCGATCTATAAGAGGACAGCATTGATCCCATTGATCAACTGGTTGATCCCACAGAATGTGTTCCGAAGTTTGGTCTGGGTATCGACAGATCTGGCATGAGGCAGAGGAGGCAATTTTAAATCGGTGAAGATCGGTAAAATTTCCATGTCCTGTGAAAAATTGAGAAGTTGGGGACAACCCATGAAGATTTAAGTGATTCCTCACGTCAGGAAAAAATAAAAATGATGTTCTACCCACTGAACAAGCCGTCCAACAGGACTGCCAGATATTCTGTAAAACACTGCGTGACACTGGGCCCTCTGGAGGGAAAAGAAGAACATTTCCAGTTACAAAAGAACGGCCCCGCATAAGATTGAAAAAGCACCTCTTCGCTGCATTTCCACAGGGGTGTCATGCCTTGCAATATTGGCAATCATTCGGTAGGACTCGTTCCATATGCTTTGAATAAAGCAATAAAAGCGAATCTTTGGCCTGAAAGCAAAATTCTTCGTATGTGTCAGAAGCGTAAGACCAACAGCCAGCTGCATTTCAAGCAATGCCAAAGTAAACTGCTCTATAGAAAAAACAAGAGACTCAAACTGTAATCCCCAGTTTTCTTTGGCGATGTGTGAGATCTTTAAAAAAGCAGACTTAACTTAGTCAACACACAATCGTGCATAATTTTTAAAACTCAGTCCTCTTGAGGGTTTTTTTTCTATGGTTATTTCACGAGAAACAAAATGAAAACATCTGTATTGGATATCTGGTTGTTTGAAAGAAAGCCCGCCAGTGTAGGTATAGTATATTTGTTTATATTATATATAGAAAGATAAATAAATAAATATTCGTCACTAAACACGGGCCATTATAAATAACAAGTAGGTATCTACCGGGCAAATATACCTACCTACATACATACAAACATACAGACAGACAAAGCAAATTATATTTATAATTTCCAATGGTCAGTTGATGTAGGTATACCACACTATTATTACACGGGTAAGCTTTGATAGCATTTTATTTGTTAATTCGCTCATAAAACGTGTTTGAATACAAATTGAACATTTTTATAACGATAAACATTCGAAGGTATGCGATGTGATAAAATGTAAAGGGGTCATACGATTTAACTTACCGAAATAAAATAACCTTTTTTTTACACATCATGTAGGTAACGATTTCAGCGGAAAAATTACTATGGGGAATTTTTGTAAAAATCACCGTCGACGTTATTCCAAAACCGACCTCGTTTGGCTGGTATTATGCGGTGACGGCGGTGCATTTTCCCTTGTACGACCGATTCCCAATTGTACGATTTACGTTTGCTTGGGAATTTAAAAACCCTCCCCCCCTTTCTACTTTTCCATTGAGGGAGCGCTTCCGTTCGGGACAATGGGAAGAGTTTGAGTGGTTTGTTACATGATTCAACAGTTTTGACTTTTCCGGCCTTTCTTTCAACTCCAAATTGATTAAATTCCAAAGTTGTTTGAATTCCTTTCTTCTGAATTCAATGTGATTTAATCGAATCATTCGGGGTTTTTGAAAAAAGATATTTTCCTCGTCTTGGAATGTCTTATCGTTTGATAATAAATAATAATGAATAAAAGAATGGATAATATTTCATGTTGAGGAAATTAGACATTAAATTTTTAGTTTATTACTTCGGGTAATAATTAATTAAATTTAATATGTTATGAAATTAAACATAATAGGACGAAATGTTGGCATTTTCTTCTTGGGGTGTAAATTGATATGGTCGCCACACAGTAGGGATGATTATCACCTTAAAACGAGTCATTGAACTTCCATAAATTAATTAGATAAACTAATAACAAGTTGTAAATGCATATTCAGTGAGCTCTGGTATATAGATATTAATGTAATACAACCCTAACTACTCGTATCTATAGTTTTCAAATAAATTTCTTATAATTTAATACTATCAAGATATAATTTATTTTTATTTTTATTTTATATATTTAGGAAGCAAACAGCTCATTTACAGTTTTGATTATACAATTTAAATGACATATCGAATATTTTTATTATTGCATATGCGCAAACATTGGATTTTTTTCCCTGTCGGGAGTCAAAGATATTTTTTAACAGATTTTTAATTATCTCAATAGAGACTAAGTTGGAATATTTATTGTAGGAGAACCGGGAAATCAAGGCACCTACAGGGCTTACGACCTGTCACCGGCTGGTTTACGTTATCACTTTATGCGCTTGCGCAACGTTCACCAATTATGCTTTTTTAATGAGATCCCTATCAATTCAATTTTGAAAATTCTATATATTGTAATACTGAAATTCTTTTTGCTTGAAAATAAGGAATTTTTACTACAGCCATCTATGGGTGAAATTATGAACAACAATCTTATTATTTTTTTATTTATTTTGTTGTAACGCCATCTATTGAGAGAATTGGTTTTTTATAAATAATGAAAGCTACAATTCTTATATCTGAGGTGACAATGCATTTTTCGCATAGAAGTCACCCCTGAATGTCACCCTTAAATGACATAGTCAGAACCAATAAAAGCATTCCATCAATAATAAATTAACAACAATAACAACAGAAAGTTCATACAAAGAAATCAACTAAGAGAAAAAAATAATAATAAAGAAACTTAAAATTAGGTATGGGACTGATAAGAGAAAAGAAGGGATGGGAGGGGGGGGGAATTAAAAGCGCATCACCTTCAGTATTTCTTCACGAAACCTTTCATATTTTGCACTGAAGATGTCCACCCCAGCTGAGAACAACGTGTTATGAGAATAACATATGCGTGGAATAGTGGCATTCTTTCTGACATTAGTTCTGCACACCGGTACATGTGTTACTATTGCCGTGCAGAGGGTGTCTTTATGAGGAGCTCGACTTCTGGGATCGAACCAGTTGATCGGCTAAATACTTCTGCGTGTTCTTTAACCATGCACGACTGTAACCGACAATAGAATTGGGTATTTAAATAGACATATAAATAAGAACTCAAAGATTAAAACTTACTGGATTTATTCACAAAGTTATTAACACAATGATACTGGTATTACGCGAAGATTATAAATATTAAAACTCAATAAATTTAAACGACTACAGGAACGTGGCTGGGTCGTAACGAATTCCGGTCAGGGGAGAAGCTGGTAGGCAGGAACGAACTTGAATGCCGATAAACGGTCCGTCGCATCTATTATAGCTGGCGTGACGTCACCGATTGTGCGCGCGCCGATTTTCCGAAATGTGATAGGTCTTGCCATACACTCCCTCACCAGTCCGGAAGACGGTACAACTATGGCCTCTGAATCCCTGAGTCTCTGTAACATAAAAATAAAAAAAAATCAAAGTATTTGTTTTTAAAGGTATACATAACTCTTATTGTTCTAAGTGTATGCTAGACATCTTACATTATTGTTAAATTATGTCTGCATCATTAAGTTTATCAAAGCTAATTGTTCCATAATTACTGATAACTAATTCTGTTATCTAAAATACAAACAAATATTGGTTAAAAATACAAACTTTACGATAACTTTACATTACTTATTGTGGACAAAATCATTCCTTAATTGAATGTATGTTTGTTCAAAATATTTTAAATAAACACTAAAACAAAACTATAATAATAAACTTTAAGTTTTAACGCTACTCTGAATATATTGAGTGCTTATGAAAATAATACAAAGTGCAGAAAAAGAAATAATAACTTTAAGTACATCGCTACTCTATTAATATTGAGTGCTTGTGCAATTGACATTACCTGAAAATAACAATATGTGCGTGAGTCAGTTCACTATTAAATAAGAATGCACTTTTGTTGGTATATGGAATGTGTCCTTTTGGTATAATTTTGTTTACAAATAATACAATTAAATATGACACTTGATATAGATTAAATTTTTACATACTTAGGTATTTAAGGAGCTGTGCATTATTACATTCTTTTTTTATTTAAAAAAACTATAAATACACATTTTATTTTAAATTCTACTTCTTAATACTCATAATGAAAATAGAAACTTGTTACATAATATATATTCAAATTAGTTAATAAGCTATATAGAGTGGTAAGGCTAAATTATCATAAAATAGAACATTTTCACTCTTAAAAAGGATAAATAATCTTTGCAATGTCTATACATATCAAATATGTTTCTTTTATATTAGGAAAATTTTATATATTAATTATTTAATCTGAGTTACTGATTTCAAAGAAAATTGCTCCAAAACATTCTTAATAAATAGATAAATTGGACGTTTTGATAAACGTCACGTTTGTGCTTTTATGCTTATAAGCGACTTACATGAATCGTTTTTTTACATAAGTATATACGTCATTTACAAATGAATAATTTTAGTTTCTGTAGCAAAATCGTGCTGGAAAATGAACTCTTCTTCCTGCCTTAGTCACAGTGTGGGGTTGCCGGAGAGAAGATCTTAAACAAGTGGCATCATGATTCTGCGATGGTGTCATCTGGCTTTGCTGTGTGAGCGTTGTTTGATGATTACTCGTCTCTGTAGAGGGGTTGAGGTCATCGTTTATGAAGAATGCTGGCTTCAATCGATCCATTGAGATTTTCTTCGGTTTTTCGTTAATAATGATTATTGCAGTTTTTTCATCCATCTCCTGCACCTTGTAGGGTCCGTCATAGGGTCGTTGAAGAGGTCTGCGGACTGCGTCATTTCGCAAGAAAACGTACTGGGCATCTTTCATTTGTCTGTGTATGAACGTCTTCGTCTTGTTGTTATTGGAGTTTGGGATGGGACGAAGTTCTGACATCATCTTCTGCAACTTGTGTCCATACGTGTCAGGTTCCTCTGTGGGTGAGCTTTCAAAAAAATCACCAGGCAGCCTGAGGGTGGTTCCATAGGTCATCTGTGCCGGTGTAAATTCTGAGCCTTCTTTGATTGCTGAACGAAGACCAAGCAGTACCAGTGGTAGGGCGTTCGTCCAGGAGGTATTGTTAATCGTCATCAATGATGTCTTTAAGGTACGATGCCATCTCTCTATAATTCCGTTGCACTGAGGATGGTAAGCAGTAGTTCTCTGATGTCTCACGCCAAGTTTGCTGGTTAACTTGTTGAATAAGTTGCTTTCGAATTGACGACCCTGATCTGTAGTGATTGAAGAGGGTACGCCGAAACGGGCGATCCAATTTAGCATCAAAGCGTCAGCGACGGTTTCTGCTGTCATGTCTTTAAGGGGAACTGCTTCTGGCCATCTGGTGTATCTATCTATGATTGTTAGCAGGTATGTGTATTCTTTTGAAGGAGGAATGGGGCCAACCAGGTCCAAATGAATATTTTTGAATCTCCCATCTGGTGCTTTAAACTGCTGTAACGGTGTAATGGTGTGACGGTGTACTTTAGATGCTTGGCAGTCAATACAATTTCTTATTACATCTTTTACAGTCTTTTCCATGCCAGGCCAAACATATCTCTGTTTCAATATTTTAAATGTTGCGTTGCTGCCGGGATGACTTACTTTATGGAGTGTTAAAATGACTTCCTTTCTCATTGACTCGGGAACAAATGGTCGTATTACGTTCGTCGAGAAATCGCACCATAACATTTTATTGGTGCCAGGTACCAAAATTTTCTTTAATTGCAGTGATGATTTTTCATGCATTTCCATCATTACACTTTCCTTCTCCTGCTCTTGCGCCATTCGCTGATAATCAATATGTGATGTGATTTGTATTTCGGCAACTCGAGATAATGTGTCTGCGACTATATTGTCCTCGCCGGGAATGTGTTTAATGCTTGTAGAAAATTGGCTGATAAAGTCGAGTTGTCTTTCCTGTCTTGGTGAGTTTACTTTATTTTTTGTGAAGGCGAATATTAGTGGCTTGTGATCTGTGAAGATAGTGAAGTTTCTACCCTCTAATTGTTGTCTGAAATATTTCACTGCTTCGTAAATAGCTGTCAGCTCTCTGTCATAAGTACTATATTTTAACTGTGGATTATTGAATTTTCTTGAGAAAAAAGATATGGGTTGCCATGCTCCATTTTTCATTTGCTGCAAGGAGGCACCCATTGCTGTATCGGAGGCGTCGACCATAATTGATATTTCGGCTGTGGGGTCAATATGTACTAAAAGCGACGCTTGTACCAGGTCGTTTTTACATTTTTCAAAGGCCTTGGTTAACTCTTCTGTCCATTGAATTTTCCTTTTGTCGTTTTTTGTATAACCTTTTAACTGATCAAAAAGTATCTTTTGGGTCCCAGCTGCGTTTTGTAGGTACTTCCTGTAAAAATTTATCATCCCCAAAAATCTTCGAAGACCTTTTGCGTTGGTTGGAGGTTCAATTTTGGTTATCGCTTCAACTCTTTCCTTGATTGGGGAACTTCCATTCTTGTTAATCTTATAACCAAGGAATTCAATTTCTTCTTCTCCTAATTTACATTTGTTTAGGTTGATAATTAGACCATTTTTAGATAGCCTTTCGAACAATAAGTCTAGGTGTTTTTCGTGCTCTTCCATGTTTTTGGAGGCAACCAGGATGTCGTCAATATAAGTGAATACGAATTCCAAATCTCTGGTAATATTATGAAGGTACCTTTGGAAACTCTGAGCTGCGTTAGAAAGTCCGAATTGCATTACTAGAAATTCAAATAATCCAAATGGGGTTATGATAGCGGTCTTTGGAATGTCTTCTTCTTCTACTCGTACTTGGTGGTAAGCTCTGGTTAAATCTATTTTGCTGAAGATCTTCGCATCGTGAAGTTTATGTGCGAAATCTTGTAGTTGAGGTATTGGATACTTGTCAGGTTTGGTGATTGAATTCAGTCTGCGATAATCACCGCACGGACGCCAATTTCCATCCGATTTCCTGACCATATGTAGGGCGCTGGACCAGTTGCTTTTGGATGGTCGGCAAATGCCTTGTTCGACCATATAAGAGAATTCCTTTTTAGCAATCTCCAATTGCAGTGGATTGAGTCTCCTGACTTTGGCTGTGACTGGAGGTCCCTTCGTCTGGATGTGGTGAGTAACGTTGTGTTCTATGCGCTTTGGGTTCAAATCTGCGCGAGTGATATTTGGGTACTTCTCAATTATTTTGTAAAATTTTGATGTGGAATGAACCGTGGCAATATTCATTATACTGGTTTTGTAGACGATCCCTCTAGTTGACATTCCTGTAGCTTTGTCAATCAATGTTTTCCTTTTAATATCCACTAAAACGTCGTAATATTCCAAAAAATCAGCTCCTATTATGGGTTTTGTGACATCTGCGATGATAAACTTCCATTTGTGACTCCTTCGTAGTCCCAAATTCAGGTTGATTATTTTGTGCCCATAACTAGGTATTACAGTACCATTTGCTGCATAAAGTGGAGTGACGATGCTATCTGTTGAAATTATTGATTTGTCATTTCTGAAATATCTAGGTATTACTGAGATTTCAGCTCCAGTGTCTACGAGATATCTAATTCCTGTTACTAATTCTGTAATGAAGAGACGATGTTTCAACTGCGACTGGGACGTCTCGCACACCTGCCGCAATTTTAGTTTTCCTGATCGTTGAATTTACATGGTGCTATGCAGTTAAATGCTTTTGTTCCGAATTTTTGGTGTAGATGGCAAATGTCTTCTCTTCTATAATTGTTGTTTTGCTTCACGTTGTTGTTATTACTCTTTCTGTTGTCATAGTAATTTTTCTGATTCCTATTTTGGTGATTATTATTGTAGTTTTGGTATCGATTCCTGCTTGGAGAACGTGATCTTGAACGATTCCTCCAATTATTATTATGTTGAGGTCTTGACTGTGTTCTTGATTGTCTATGATCAATTTCCAATCTGACGATCTTGTCTGTCAATAGTTGAATTTGTTGCTGCATGCTGTGAAGTAAGCTGTTAGTGACTAAATCACTCTGGTGAGCTTGACTACTTGCTGATGTGGATGGTGAATTAATGGACTGAATTTCTGTTCTTTCGTTTACTTCCAAGATCCGATCGGCCGTTTGCGCGAGTATGCTGATGTCGTTTGTAATTATTGCCGAGATTATTTCCTGTACTCTATGTGGTAATCTTTCGATCCAAAGTCTTTTAAGAAGTGCATCATTCGCTAAGGTTGGTCCTGCAAGGCTCTGCATGTGACGAAGTAAATGTGAAGGCTTCCTATCACCAAGCTGTACTCCATGTAGAAGTTGAGAAAGTCTTTTCTCTTCAGATTCCTGAAGGCGGTTTAATAAGGTTTCTTTCAAATGTTGGTATTTATCCTTTGTTGGTGGGTATTGGATGACGTCAGCCACACATGAGATTGTATCGGGGTCCAGTACTCCCAAGATGTGTTGATATTTTGTTTCGTCTTTGGTGATCCTTGCAGAATTGAACTGGGCTTCCACCGTTATAAACCATAGGTAGATTTTGTCCTTCCATACTGTGGGTAATTTTATGTTCGCTGCGAAAATTTCGTTTCTTGATTCATCTGATGTTTGTTGATATGAAGCTCTGTCAAATGTATTCGTGTTGTCCTTGTTCTCCGTTGCCATGATTACAATTCAAATTAAAAGATGAGAATATTTTTTTAAAGTTACCACTGTTCAAAGCTTGCTTGACTTTTGAAACATAAATGTGAGAAAATTTAAAATTGTTATGCTTTGAATTTTTGGAAAAGAAAAAAAAAATTAATCCAATTTTGCTACTAAATGTTTTGTTTAAAATTTGATGCACTACCTATATTCTTTTTAAAATTATTAAAGTATAATTTTTTTAAAAAAAAATGAATATCGATAAAACTTTTGTATAAATAAATAAAATTTTTGAATAACAATAAAATTTATTTGTAAAACTTAAGTATTTTGTTCAAATTATTCGCGAAAAAATATTTTTAAGTCCCATATGTATATTATTTATGATTAAATTAATAAATGGAAATTATCGTTTTTTATTATCTGTACACATAATTGATCTTAATTTCTTGCTATATTATTAAATGGTTACAGTCAAATAATAATAAAATATTTTAATAATCGTTCTGAAAATACAGTTCATTAATATTTGCACAACATTAAAAATATATACGGAGTATTGTACTGTGCTATTTCCGTTTAGCTTAACTGCGTATAATTAAAAGGGCGGGTTTTTTGTATCTTTTTTCCACTGACAGTAGCTACTAGTATTTATTTTTGCGGCGTATATTATTTGGTGAGAATAATAATAATAATACTGCTCGCACTATGCGACGACGATTTGTCGCTAGGCGAATTCGACTATCGTCTATGTTTATATTATAAATTCAATTTTCAACACCAAAATAATTAGGTATAGTTCAAACTAAATAAAAATTTCACTTAATTTAATGTAAAATAAAAATGTTACAATGATTATTGATGTTTTTAATCAAATAAAAATTAAATTAAGTTAGTTTTACGATTTAAATTTGAATTTAGCAATTTTTATTTCAGTAGGTATTCAAAAAAACAAATTATACTTTACTACAACGGCTTTTTTAAATGAATTTAAAATAAGAATGACACACTAAATAGTAACAATATTACTTAGCTTGTTGAATTTTTTTTTGAATCTTTTCTCTGGTTTTTGCTCCTTTTATTTCACATTTAGTTTTTCATCCAAGTTTGATTATCGTTTTTTTTTCTTTGTTCCCTCTTTTTTTTTACAATAGTTACAGCTTTCAATCAAAATGATTGGGTTTTTGCTTTTTGCTCCAATTCGATGTTTCATATGAAAGAAAAAACACAAGTAATTAGTACATATAATTACGATAGTGTAATTTGTAATTTGTGAGAACACTATTTTTTACAAAAAGAAACTGATTTTATGTTACAATTGGTCACAATGAAGATTTACAAGTTATTTAAAAATTGTAAGAATAAGAATGTTAAAATGATTTCTTTCAATTTTTTTTAAAAAAACACTGATTTTTCTTTTTTAAATTGTTAAAATGTTTGTGCGAACTGCACCAAATTCACACAATATTACTTCTTTTAGAATGTTAAAATATTACAATAAAATACGATTAAAATGCGATAAAATAAAATAATAGTTGTTCATACAACAATTTTTTTAAAAAAATAAATACCATAAGGTATGACATGTACTAAATTTTAATATTACGAAGATTTATTATAAAAAAAATTAACGCTTAATCACGGGGCCTTTTGCGTTGGAAAAATTTAAATTATTGTCAAAATTTACACATACCTTTCACGGTATTTGGCTGTCCGTGATGATCCAAATCCGTCCCTGCCACCGGTTCGAGAGAATAATTACACTTATTTATTGCCTACCCAATTCTACTGTCCGCGATGTATATAAAAACGAACGGAAAAAAATAGAGCGTACTACTATGAGGAAAAAAAAATAACTAATGACCATACCAATGTTATTTATCAATGTTATAAATGACTTTAAAGAAATGTATATGTAATTTGGAGGAATAATATGTAACAAAACAATTTTTTACTAAAATATGCTAAAAATTCAAACAAAAATACATTAAAATCGTCGTGAGTCACCAATGTTACTATTGCCGTGCAGAGGGTGTCTTTATGAGGAGCTCGACTTCTGGGATCGAACCAGTTGATCGGCTAAATACTTCTGCGTGTTCTTTAACCATGCACGACTGTAACCGACAATAGAATTGGGTATTTAAATAGACATATAAATAAGAACTCAAAGATTAAAACTTACTGGATTTATTCACAAAGTTATTAACACAATGATACTGGTATTACGCGAAGATTATAAATATTAAAACTCAATAAATTTAAACGACTACAGGAACGTGGCTGGGTCGTAACGAATTCCGGTCAGGGGAGAAGCTGGTAGGCAGGAACGAACTTGAATGCCGATAAACGGTCCGTCGCATCTATTATAGCTGGCGTGACGTCACCGATTGTGCGCGCGCCGATTTTCCGAAATGTGATAGGTCTTGCCATACATGCAAAAGTTCGGGTCGGCGAACTGTTCTACCTGGAACATGGATACCTACTAGGTTAACAAGCTCAGGCGAGTCGATAGCACTAAATTTAGAGGAATAAGTACAATATTACCCCGTATTCAGTAACTATTGTTGTGACATACCATCAGTTGCTCTACCTCTCACATTCCTCCACTTTTCTATTTCTATTCCTACAGATCCTCCCCCATCTCCGTCATTATCGTTGTTGCTTTTGTCATGTATATTTTTTTTTCCAACTGTCGATTTGTTCAGGAGAACTTTGTTCTCTTAACATATCGACAATGTATCAAGCCAGAATACGCGAGAATTGTATGGAGAGGTCTACTTTTTTCACGGCTTTTCCAACTTTGAAGTCAAAAAACACCAACTTAGAGGCTTCGCAGCATATATGTTCCATACACGGATTTACTTAGAATTCGGAGTAGAACATTTCGTGTGTCTGTGTGTGTGTGTGTGTGTGTGTGTGTCTGTGTGTCTGTGTGTCTGTGTGTGTGTCCGTCCCCCCCTTATAACTTTTGATCCGCTCAATTTATAGAGCCTAAAATTTCAGAATATATAAACAGTTACAGGCCTACAAAACTTTTATACTCGGAATTTTGAATTTTTGTTTCAGTCAGGGGTTATCAACTTTTGAATTTTTATTTTATTTTTCCATATATCTCAAAACCATAAACGCTAGAACGCTGAAAATTGGTACAAACATAGAAAAATACAAAATCTCAAATTAGTTTTTTCAAAAAAATTCCAGGGTTTCTCAAACATTTTTTATTAAGAAAAATATTTTTTTTATTATAAATTTATGAGTTTACCTGCCTATATTTCCAAAACTTTTACAATTATCGAAAAAAGCCGAAACACCCCAACTAGATAATTTAATTTTCTATAAAAAATATTAACATTGTAGTAGAAGATCTCAATTTTTTTTTAACAATTTTTTTAAAAATTGAATTTAGTGACGACATCGCTTCATACATTTTGTATGGTAGTCACCTATACACAATATCAAAGAAGACTTAATAGTTTGATACTTCATCTCTAAACATACAATATACATATACCATCATGCTGTTTTCATATTCCGGGTAGGAAAAAAAGACTGACCTCCATACTATCCTATCTTGACTACCTAGGTACATGTGTTGTCCAACTGTCGATTTGTTCAGGAGAACTTTGTTCTCTTAACATATCGACAATGTATCAAGCCAGAATACGCGAGAATTGTATGGAGAGGTCTACTTTTTTCACGGCTTTTCCAACTTTGAAGTCAAAAAACACCAACTTAGAGGCTTCGCAGCATATATGTTCCATACACGGATTTACTCAGAATTCGGAGTAAAACATTTCGTGTGTCTGTGTGTGTGTGTGTGTGTGTGTGTGTGTCTGTGTGTCTGTGTGTCTGTGTGTGTGTCCGTCCCCCCCTTATAACTTTTGATCCGCTCAATTTACAGAGCCTAAAATTTCATAATATATAAACAGTTACAGGCCTACAAAACTTTTATACTCGGAATTTTGAATTTTTGTTTCAGTCAGGGGTTATCAATTTTTGAATTTTTATTTTATTTTTCCATATATCTCAGAAACCATAAACGCTAGAACGCTGAAAATTGGTACAAACATAGAAAAATACAAAATCTCAAATTAGTTTTTTCAAAAAAATTCCAGGGTTTCTCAAACATTTTTTATTAAGAAAAATATTTTTTTTATTATAAATTTATGAGTTTAACTGCCTATATTTCCAAAACTTTTACAATTATCGAAAAAAGCCGAAACACCCCAACTAGATAATTTAATTTTCTATAAAAAATATTAACATTGTAGTAGAAGATCTCAATTTTTTTTAACAATTTTTTTAAAAATTGAATTTAGTGACGACATCGCTTCATACATTTTGTATGGTAGTCACCTATACACAATATCAAAGAAGACTTAATAGTTTGATACTTCATCTCTAAACATACAATATACATATACCATCATGCTGTTTTCATATTCCGGGTAGGAAAAAAAGACTGACCTCCATACTATCCTATCTTGACTACCTAGGTACATGTGTTGTATAGAAAACTAAATATCATAAAATAATAAATAATTTGTATTTATGGGTTTATAGTTTGGTACATATTCTTCAACTATACATACTATCGCTATCGACAGTTGGATCTCATGTGTTACATGCAACTAGTATTAATTAATGCTGTTATTGTCCCAAATAAACCAAATAAAAAAAAAAACAAAAAAATAAATTAGGAAGTTCTAAAATTGTAGATTTTAAATTTACGATCTTATTTCAGCGTTATAAAATATAAACTTGACTAAATGGAATAGGAACGTACCTATTTTGGCCGGAACTTTCTTAAAAAGTAACTGAATTAGACGTATTATGAATAATTACTAGTTGCATGTAACACATGAGATCCAAATGTCGATAGAGATAGTATGTATTATAGTTGAAGAATATGTACCAAAATATAAACCCATAAATACAAATTGTTGAATATTTTAAGATATTTTGTTGTCTATACAACACATGTAGGTATGTATGTCAAGATAGGATAGTATGGAGGTAAGTCCTTTTTTTCCTACCCAGAATATGAAAACAGCATGATGGTATGTATGTATGTTTGGAGATTAAGTATCAAATAATTGAGTTTCTTAGTTATTGTGTATTGTTTACTGCCATACAAATTGTATGAAGCGATGTCGTCACTAAATTCAATTTTCATAAAAATTGTTAAAAAAAATTGAGATGTACTACAATAATACTACTATTTTTTGTAGAAAAATCAATTATCTAGTTGGGGTGTTTCGGTTTTTTTCGATATTTTTAAAAACTTTGGAAATATAGGCAGTTAAACACCTAAATTTATCATAAAAAAATATTTTTCTAAATAAAAAATGTTTGAGAATTTTTGGAATTTTTTTGAAAAAATTAATTGGAGATTTCGTATTTGTCTATGTTAATTCAAATTTTCAGCGTTCTAGCTTTTATGGTTTCTGAGATATATGGAAAAATAAAGAAAAAATTCAATAGTTGATAACCCCTGACTGAAACAAAAATTCAAAATTCTGAGTGTAAAAGTCTTGTAGGCCTTTAACTATGTTATATTCTGAAATTTTGGGCTCTGCAAATTGAGCGAATCAAAAGTTATTAGGGGGGACGGACACACACACACACACAAACAGACACACGAAATGTTTTACTCCGAATTCTGAGTAAATCCGTATATGGAACGTATATGCTGCGAAGCCTCTAAATTGGTGTTTTTTGACTTTAAATTTGGAAAAGCCGTGAAAAAAGTAGACCCTGCATACAATTCTCGCGTATCCTGGCTTGAAACATAGTCGATATGTTAAGAGAACAAAGTTCTCTTGAACAAATCGACAGTTGGATAAAGCTGAAATAAATCTAAAATCTACAAATTTTAGAGTTAGTTTCAATAGTTACTGAATATGGGGTATTATTGTTTACAAATTAAAAAAATACATGTGCTATCACAGTACCATGATGTACCATGGGAATCGATGTTGTTTACTTCTAAAAATGAAGTAATTAATTATAAAAAAAATAAAACATTCAAGATTCAATGAACTCGATTACCCAAGATAAAAGTTATCTGATACCTAAATAGTTTTTAATCTAAATTGACATTGGTTCAATGTCAATACATTAATAGAACCACTAGACTATGTATATATGTAGTGTACAAAAAGTACATAGTGATAAGTAAATTCTTCTCTTCTTGTCTGATTTTGTAAAACATGTAAAGATATTAATTTAAAATTTATAAAATTTTATTTCACACTCGGAGTTTTTTATTAATATAATGTTCCCAAAATTGTACCAAGCGTCAGAGTAAGGAACACACAGATAAAGAATGGCCATATCCGTCATAATAAATTATCCCCCTTCGGCATGAAAGTAAACTGAAAACATATGGATAGTATGACAACATGGCTATTCCCTGTCAAGAAAGACCCAAGAGAAGCAGACCTTCGTTTGGAAGATGCAGAAAACATGAGGAATTGTAAGATGAGGATTAGGAGTGTCGATCAAAGATAATTGGGACCAAAGCTAGAGCAAAGACGATGAAAACTAAACATCATTCATGGCCCAAAGCACATTTTTCCTCTGTAAAATAGAGAAATCGTTAAATGTTGGATATATCTGCAAAATAAAAGCATGTAAATTAAGTGCTTACGACACGGAGACACCATCCCTTGTATCCGATTAAAGCATATCACCCACCAGTAAATTTATCGATGTTTGTCTTCCCAGGTACAAGGTAAGTGCAGTGGAGTGGCTGGTTTGACACAATAGCGCCGCGGCCCATTGTTGGGAACCATTGTATGGGAATGCCATTGTTCTATACTGACCACCGGATGTGACACGGTCTTCACCACTGCACCAACGGTCCTTAACATTGGGCTCGATGCCTTATCCGAATATCTACCATAAGTAGACGAAACCTATTCAAACTAAAGGCTTAAAGTGAATGTAACTATTTCTAATTGACTTAAAACATTTTAATGTAATTCATTTATTAATTTACTTATTCAAGCATAAAAAACAGACTAGAAGCCAACTGGTTTCATACATTTACGAATATATTATATAATATGAAATGATTGAACGATTAAATTATCATCCACACCCCCACACATGAACGCACGTACATAGATTTCGTCTAGTAATACATTCACCATTCTTACACAAAGACTACATACCTATTATAGAAATTATTATCTGCAGGAACAACAATAAAATGAAAAAAAAAACATAAGTAAAACAAAAAAAATGAAACGGCAACTAATAATACATGTTACTAAAATTGGCACGTTCTTAAAGTACTCATGAACAATAGCCATGATTGTGTAAATATATCGACATTTTCATGAAAAATAATTACTGGCTTAATTGACTGCACACAACGCAATGATTTGAACCCAAAATTAAGTATACTATTACAAAATATTTCTCTTTAAAAAATATTTTGTACCATTATGAATTTTGTAAACAAGCTGACACGGAGACTGTGAAGACAATAATAATAATAATAAAAGACTTTTATTGCTTTATACAACGTGGCGGACTTATTGCCCGCAGGCAATCTCTACCAGTCAACCATAATATATTTAATTATTGCATTTTATGTCTGGATGTGGCAAATGTTATTGGGTGCGTGATAAATTAATATTTGGCATAGTACCTTCATGTTAGTTACTCGAGAAACAGTACCTACCTATTAAAAATTAAATACAAAATATTTTACATATAAGGCCTCTTCGGTTATTATAAGTACGTACAAAATATTTCATCAAACATTATTACGTGGGACGCACTGAAAGTTTCCGGAATGAATAAGAAATAAAAACAAAAAATAATTCATTGTCTCTCAAAATATTCTTTGTTAGCGTGAATGCACTTTTAAAATGAATGAACATATTTTTAAAATATGGGCGCCACTTCTCCGTGGTGGCCTCGAAAACATGTTTTTCTTTCTCCTCGACATCCTCTTATAGTAGTGAAAATCATTGATCGCGTAATTATTTTTTTTATTTTTGAAAACAAAATGGAGTCAAAGGTTGCCAGGTCGGGACTGTATGAAGTATGGCTCATAGGTTTTACATACGTTTTTACCTTCAAAAAATAAATTCTCTGTCTGGCCGTGTGAGTGACCTGGCATTGTCATATCATGCAAGATGACATAGCGATTACGGTCATTTTGAAAAAATCCGCCAATAACTTTCGGGAATAAAATGGTCTTGTACCATTCTGTATTCATAGTATGACATTTCTCCAAAGCAGCAAATGCCACGTCCATTTTTTGAGCCACAATCAAATTGTTTGGGATCCACCGTGAGCACAGTTTTTTCCAACCCTAACGTTTACGTAGGATTGACAATAATATGACTCACGCCTGTGCAGAAGCATGCCCAAATCTCACGGTAGGTCACATGCCCGTCTGCTTCAATCGTAAGACGTTAAGCATCGATGTATTTGTTGTTGACAGCGGAGGACCAGCGACCATCACGAAATTTGACACTGAGATTGAATCCACCGAACTTGAACTCTGCAAATCAGCATTAAATTATTATCTTTCTTCGTCTTCAAAAGAGTTCAACCGAGCTATCAAATTATGCTTAATATCGTATAAAACCCTACAAAGCAAATTTTCACGAGTGAAATCAATGGTGATGAACACATATTTTTTTATACAACGTCACAATGTAAAAACAAAAAATACGCATGAAACAAATTGTATTCAACAGTCAGAGTTATATTTTTAAATGTGGTAATTACTTTTTGAAAAATGTTGAAGTAAGTGGCCAATTCCGGAAACTTTCAAGTGTTGCCTATGTATCATAGAGAAACTATGTGTAATACCATTATGATCTTCATACTGTGTAACGCGATATTGAAGTTTTAATGCATTATTTAAAATTACTTACGTAATTTTATAGAACGCTTTCAAAGGCGTAGCAATAATATAGTCAGTTTCATTACACTACACCATTTACAATGTCTTGTTCATATAGTTATAAAGTCAATTTAGAAGTTCCGGAGCTTCCTCTCTTTCTACCTTAAAATAATCTTTTTACACGGTGGAAATTCACATAATTTCACCTTGTTCACCTGCAATTTCTGCGAGCGTAAACCGCAAGAAAGGGACATTTCCACACAGAGATTTTTTTTGCATCTCACACCCAGAGCCGGATCTACAGTTTTCGGCGCCTTCATATTCTTCGTAATATGTAGTGTCAGTTCCCCTCAATGTTGACTACCATCTGAGCATACATCTCTCAATCTCCAGAGTCCCTATACAGCATCTGCACGGTCCTTATCCCCGTCCTTTCTCGTAAGTATCGGAGCCAGTAAATCCGCATTTTTCTGTCTCCTCTGCGGCCCTCAATCTTCTCCTTGATGATAAATTATTCTATTACTGTTAGTCACTGTTGTTTTAAAAATGGATACATTATTTTACGAATTTACTCGCGTCGTTTGGCAACCGCTGTTGGACATTGTTAAGCAGATTGGCTTCTGTGCTTGCGTCCTTGGCCAGATTCCCAGTAAATAAGAATTTTATTTAAATTTATAGTTTATTTTAGAGATAGATGGATCAATGCCAGAGAGGTAAACGCGATGGATCCAGTGATCACGAGTCTGAATACTGTCTCGACTTCTTCGATCTGCTGATCGTTCCACACTAGCTACTCCCATTCACTCTAAATTCTGAATTACTAATATCCTCTTTTGAATTGCAATCAGCAATATTATGGAACACCTAAAGTGATGATATAACGACGCCTCAATCGATTCAACTTTTTAAAAAAAGACTTAATCTGTTAAACCTCTCTAATAACTCTTTTCTTCCCTATCCTCTCTGACATCCCATCACCTCTATCTACCTCCCTTCTTTGTTACTGTGATTTTATATTTAATAATATGACGTGTTTATCTTTCTGTATGTTTTTTGTTATAAAGGTAATGTATTTACCACTACACTATTTATGGCCTCACGTTGCTTTGGTTGGTTGAAAAAAATTGCCTTACGGCAGTAAACCTGCCACTGTACACATGATTTATTTATTTACATATGTTTTTATTTCTACCTACGGCCAGAAGCCTTTTATAATTGTTTATAAAATATAAAATAGCTACACAAAATTACAAAAACAATAATAATAGAAAAAAATGTATATACATTTCATAATTAAGAGTTTTGTACATGAAGTAAAAATTATTGACAATGTCGATGCCGATACATCCGCAGTAGATATTAGAAATTGGAGAACGAAAGCAACGGATAACGGATAGACAAGAATGGAGAGGACTCCTGGATTCAGCCAGGGCCCACCAAGGGCTATCGAGCTTATGATGATGATGACATGAAGTAAAAAAAAATACGAAATTCTCATACAAATCTCGGTTTTCTGGAATAATAAACTCGCAATTTGCAATGGGCGTAAGAAACTGTCAATATTTATTATTCTTGGTGGGTTTTGTCAAATATTTCGGAATTTTCGGACTTTTCTTCGCGCTTTAGATTACGTTACATCTGTCACAAGTGTACTTATTGAACCTATCGTGAAGCCGACCCTGATCTCACCCTGGTTTTTGCTTATCCTGGAAAAATACCACGAAATTGTTCCTTCCACTCGACTTTTTTAGGATAGTCTCCGAGCCCACAGCAGCGTTTTCCGTCCCCAAGTCGCAATATCCTCTTGTAATTTGATAGAAAAAAAACATGAGCTGGGTGGTATTGCAGCGAATGCCGACCAGGGCATGACTCCATTCTAGTCTTGGTGACATCAAGATTGGAAGCCATTTCCATGCATATGTTTTCGCTTATCCCCGCAAAGGATAAGTGGCCCATCTCATTCTTTAAAAACTTTAGGACCTCAGGAGGTAAAAAAAAATACGATCGATTAAAAAATCTTTCACGTTTTTCGTTCAAGGGAATGTTATTCAGATAATAATTTATTAGATATCTTCGTATTACATTCACAGTTCGGGGGCGTAGGGCCAAAAGGGCGAAAATACAAAATCTAAATTTTTACACTTCCGAGGCCAGGAATTTATATTAAACAAAATATCTAAATTTAGAAACGGATATCTATATTTAAATAAATGCTGAAAATCTGGAGTTCGATTCTCTCTGCCTACTCCGTAAGCAACATCAGCGTGACGGTATGTATGTTATATATGATAGTATTTCATAATGTTGTCTCGTAATCGAAATCGAATTCAAAGGGTAACAGAAAATACAAGTAGCAAAATATCCTTTAACATAGTTAGCAATGAGTTTCACCACCCATTGTAGTGCCTTTTTAGATAAGACGAGACTTGTGTGAGACACACACACATCCGCACACCTGTCGCTGGTTACCCCACATTACAGAATATGTCGTCATGGTACAAATGAATGAATAATATTTACTTAGTTTCCCAATCAACGGTTAATGGAATTTTATCTTCTTTCACGTGAGTGAGGACGACTTCTACACTCCGGCGCCATGAAGGACGATCTTAGGCATGACGAAAGGCTTCAATGATAAAAGATCTTGTAGTGGACTTTACAATGTCCCTCCATCGGTTCGGTGAGCGGCCTCTGGATCTTCTACCCTCTCCACATACCCTCGATTATGTGAAGCCCTTCTGGCAATGTGGCAACCATACTATATTATGTATTTATAAACTAAATGCTTAAGAGTACTACCTCAGAACAGGCGTTCAACCTAATGAGATACTAAAATTTCAATAGTTTTATTATGTAAGTATACCATTATGAAATGTACTGAAATAAAATATGTAAATAAAAAAAATGTTTTCGATAAAAAACGAGTGGGTTGTGGTCAACACTAAAATCGTCCATTATTTCTTCTTGAAATGTTGACAATCTCAAAATGCATTTTTATGAAGTACATTTCTATTATATTCTTAAACAAATATAAGATTCCCAGAGGACCAAAGTTTTCACAATACACCATACACACAAAAACATTGTCACGAAACTCATAGTATATATTTTCTAATTGATAGGTACCTGTTGAGAAGTTAATTTTAAGTAAAATTGCATTAATAGCAAGATGAGCACGTATGAGACAGTGTATCAATGTTGATTAGGTGATGTATGTGTCAAGATAGAAGAATGCGGTGTTCGGTTCTCACTGCCTACACCTTGAAGAAGTTAGAAATGGAGAGTAAAAAATACATTTGTCTATAGAGACACATATAATATCAATATGAAGTTGATCACTCAATTTTCCCATACAGAAGCTATTTTACTTCTATTATATACATTTTTCATACAAATATGAAATTTATTTCACATTGAGCAGACTATATATTTTTTCTTTACCTTTTAAAATTCTTGAATGCATTTTTGATGAGTGTATTTTAGCAGTATAAAAATACCTCGATTTTCCAAACCGTGAGAGCATTTTGAAAATTTGGACGGATGAAATCATACAGAGTAAATTAACGGATATCTATGGAAAACTAATCAGCTCTAGGTCTATGCACTTCAAACACATATGATATTAAAATGAAGTTGATCGGAATTATAGTTTGGGCTGTAGACAGGACACAAAAAAGATAATGTTTTTATGTATGGCGATCGCCGTACGCCGTACGCCATACATACAAACACATCACGACGAAACTCACAGTGTGCATTCTATACATGATACCCGTTGAGAAATTTATGTAAAAAAAATACGCTTAAAAATTGTGAAATCGTGACTCTCCACTATTTCATAGTGTGGAGAGTAAAAATATTTAACTTAGTCAGCGTTTTCTTCCACCCACACCCCCAATAGCAAGTTACCCCATTTCGAAGGCTATATTTCTAATCATCTTTAAATTCCGACTGACTGTTTACTTACAACTAGGAATTGAACTCGGGAACATGGACTGAAAAAAAAACTAAATAACTGCCATGCCATAGTGGAATCCTGCTTGGATTCTGTGCCAGCGTCCTGAGCTCGATTCCTATCAGGATTAAAATCAATCTTAAAATAATCTGGATTTAAATCACTGGTTAGTTGAAAAAAACACCGTTTGAAAATAAAACACTTGCACAGGATGTTTGGAACTGTTTATTATTATTGCTGTAAAAAAGTAAACGAAAAACTTGATTTTATGGCTATTTGTATTTCCACATCTAACAAGAAAATAAATTTAATGTGTTATCGTCTACCGTTAGTAAAAAGCAAGACTGTTTTCTGAAACTGAAAAAAGAGTGAAATGGTTAACTTTAATGTACGAAAGTTAAAGGCGTTTCAGCATTAAATCGTGTATTAAGTGAAAAATATAAAAAGTGATAAAAGTTTTTCTTTGTGTGCAAACAATAAATTATATTTCATAAGCCAATATATTACGAATAAAAATATATCATTCTTCCTCCCTCACCACTGGCTGGCTGGTTGTACAAACGGTGTGTAGAGTTTTGTGTGTGCTCATTCTAAATATTATAAGTTACATGATGAATTATTGCGCTTATTCAAAGGTAATGGAAAAAAAACGATAAAAGCTCACCAAAAGTTATAGCCCAAAAATAATAATAAATAAATTGATTTTTTAAAGGCCCGCTTTGAATGTTGAATATTATCAAGCGTGTTTACAACAAAAATAAACACGGTTTTTAGTATGATTTCAGACTGGATTTGTGACACGTTCGCCACCACTCGCTCTTTATATTGGAACCGATGTCTTGTGAGGCATTGGAAATCATCGGTCTACTATATGAAGCAGCTTGTAATTAAAAATTTAACGTTTTCTCGTATCCAAGTCAAGTAAAGAGTTATGTACCAAGTCCCTATAATTGGGGTAAATTCATCGCCTCATTCACATTCATACATCTTTTTAAACATGGTCGTTTGTTCTTTATACTCTTAACGTTTCCTTCTTTCAGAATATTATTGTTCACATAGTTTTGCCAATGTCTTCCTATTTTTTTTATTTTTCAGCTCTTTGAATTTTCTGTGTCCGTGTCCGAACGAGTTTATTACCGAATAATTACAAAAAGCTATTTAAAAAATATGAGATTCACAGAATTGTAACAAGTTCTTTACGCAGAAACTAATCGAATCATGGTTCGTTCGTATATGATAATACCGTGATTTTGAATATCTTTGCCAATATTTGTTATCTTAAAATCTAATTAGATTTAACTTTTTGATCGTCAGTTCTTGGTGGAATTCCATTTAAATTAATTAATATTTTAAATAAATAAAAATAAAAAACGTGTTTAAAATCAATCCCACTATTTATTAAGACTACAACCGGTTTCGTGCTAAGCACATTTTCAAGTAGAAATCAGTAAAGATGCAGACCTTGCAATCGATATATATAATCGATTATCCTAGTGTAGCAATCGAATTATTTATTTTTTTAAAAAATGTATATGTCCTTGTTAAACAAGCACATATACATCTTCCTACGTTCCCTAAAATAAGCAAATGAATGCTTGTGCTATAGGTGAACGAAATCGGTCGAGGCAGTATTCGAACTCACGATCACTGGATTACTACCCCAGCGCACTAACCGCTCTGCCTTCGACCCATCTATAACTTTTCATAATTACAATCAAGTATTTTATGTGACGTAATCTATATAACCATTGATCGCTTGGATTGTCACAATAACCAGAGATCTCGAGGAGGCAAGGCTTTGTACAGAGGACGCGGAGGACAGGACTTGGAGGATGAGCTAAATGGCACGGTTTTTGTGGCTCAATTGGTAAAGTGTCTGACTGTTGATCCAAAGGTCCCGGGTACAAAAAAAACAAATGGAATAAAGCCTACGAAAAAGAATTTAGGTTGGTAAAATGAACAAAAAATAAACATCAGTCGAAATATTCTTCTCAAGCTAATGTAATCATTAATTTCACTGCCCTTACTCGATATTCAAAATACACATAGAAGTCGAAGAAATAGTACAATAATTTCCATACTGCAACGAATATTCCATACTGCACACGTAGCACCAAGCGTTACAACCCAACGATAAAGTATCAAATCAAAATGCAGCCGTCACGTCGAACTTAATAATTTACTGGATGTTTATGAGACTTATCTGTGATCAAAGATTATTTTAAATAAATATACGTGTTCTCAAAACATTGTCTTGTAGTTCAGTCAATGAAAGGCTGAATTCAATAATGAGTTCAGTAATGGGTTTAAGGTTCTGAGGAGAAAAATATCTCAAAAGTATCCGACCCTGAGAGCTGAGCTGAAGGAGAGAAAAAAGGAGAGGAGGACCCGAAGGAGCCAAACTGAAGAAGAGAAGGACCCAGGAAGCCTGAAAATTTGACTTTTTTTACTTTAACTCGACACACACACACACCCCCACACACACACACCCTCACACACACACACACACACACACACACAAACACACACGTGTGTGTGTGTGTGTGAGGGTGTGTGTGTGTGACCCCTCCCCTAATAACATGTGATCCACTTGACGCACAGATTCTAAAATTTCAGAAGACATAGAAAATTTTAGGCTTTCAAAATCTTCAAATTCAAAATTTTAAACTTTTGGGATTTTCATCTCTTAAGGACCCCAAATCTATTCCTGATGTCAAAAATTCAACCCCTCTCCATTGCGGTCTTAAATAATTCGTTGACCGGATAACTGTAAAATAAATTATTTTATGAATACACAAGGCAAAACATTTTGCAAATTCTTTGGTATTTTTATCATAAATCTTAGAAACACATTAAGAATATGTAACTAAAGAAACAGCTAAAATCAATGAGAAATCTTATAGTAAATTCGTATAAATAAAGTATTTGATAAATATACAATATACTTACACTTAATTAGAGACAAATTCCATTTAAATAAGATTATTATAAAATTAAACTACCTATATAATAAAAGCATGAAGGTATCAAAGCTTATTCATTTAAAAAGGAAAAAATATTTACTACAAAAATTTTAAATACTTAATATCGAAAAAGAATGAAATGATTTTCCAAAAATAGGTAAGTAAATAAATAAAAAAATCGAGTGATAAGAAAAAATTAAAAAAGATAAATATAAATTCAATACAAATAAATTTATAAATATAAATTCAATTCAAATAAATTTATAAATATAAGTTCAATAGAAATAAATTTATAAATATAAATTCAATACAAATAAGTTCAATACAAATAAATTTATAAATATAAGTTCAATACAAATAAGTTCAAAAGAAATAAATTTATAAATATAAATTCAATACAAATAAATTTATAAATATAAGTTCATGATAATGGGATTATTATAAATGTAAAGAAAACTAAATATATGATAATACATTCAGTGCACATGGAAAAGATATGTGACCTCAACATAAAAGGTCATGATTATGAGTGTCTCCATAAAAATGTAACTGATTGTACTTGTCAACAACTACAAAGGGTTTTTAATTACACGTATTTAGGGCTTACAGTGGACGTGCACTTTAATTGGAGTTTACATATTGAAAATGTCTGTAATAAATTAAGATCAATTTTAAGTAAATTTTACCATCTTAAATACTGCGTGTCCAGGCACACCCTGTACTGTCTGTACTATGCTATGGTCGAGTCTATTATTGACTACGGGCTCAGTAGTTACGGACGAACATTTAAAACGTACCTTGATAAAATAAAACAATTACAAATAAGATTTTTAAAAATAATTGCAACAAAAAGAACAGTGGAGGCAAGTAAAAATAACATTAACGAAATATTCAAAAGATGCAATATTTTACCTATAGAAAAAAAGGTGAATCTTTTACTGACCATAGAAGAACTTTATAACGAACGATTTAAATTAAAGATCACTCACAAATATACAACTAGACAAATAACGAAAGACTTACTGACAATACCTAAAACAAATAACGTTTACGGCGACAGGACAAAAGCAACGTTAATTCCGAAACTATTTAACAAACTGCCAAAATATTCAAATATTCAAATTAAAAACAAAAAAAAAATAAAAAAAATGTTAAAAGAATTTTATATATAAGTTTGTATGTTTTCTTTGTTATATTGTGTTAATGGTTTTAATTATTGTTATATTGTATTGCTAGTTTTTAATTTTTGTTTGTTTATAATTATTTTTTGTTACATTATCAAATTTATATAAGTGTACGAGAGAGCTAGCACTGTTAAACTGCTTTTGCAGTTTAGTGCAAGAATACTTATTTTTTTAAAAAAATGTAAATAAATAAAACTTTAATAATAAAAAAAAAAAAAAAAATACAAATAAGTTCAATACAAATAAATTTATAAATATAAGTTCAGTACAAATAAGTTCAATAGAAATAAATTTATAAATATAAGTTCAATACAAATTTAATATTATATTGATTTGGTCTGTTTTCTTTCTTTTGAACTCATTTCTTTCTTTTGATATTTTATTTTTATCCATTTCTTTGTTAAATTTTGATTTTTATCTCGTTGCTCTAAAAAACTTTGTCGCTGTCACAATTTCATCAGCATTACAAAAGACCGCTTACTTATCTATAAACATTAAACTTCCTAGGATTTCCATAACAAAGGGATGCCTTCCACGAAAATATCAACCTTGTAAAATATATAAGATTTACCTAAATGACAGGTTATATAGAAAACTCAGATTAACACTAAATCAACGAGTAAATAATGTATAGCGTACATTATATTATACATTAAGGTTGTCATAACTACGCCTTGGGTTCCTTTCTTTGGTTTGAATTTTCAAATTCGAAAAGGGAAAATACTTTTATCAAAATACAAAAGGCATAATGGAGTTAGGGCACAATCAGACGCTATGGCAGACGACCATATATTTGTATGACATAGACTTTTCAATATGCTATAGAGAAATTTATGGCGCTCACACGATTATAGACAATATGTACCTATGTCGTAAATCGCTATGACAACCTATGACAATATTCCGGCCATAGAAAACTATGACTGTTGAAGCCAAAGCATATGGCGTCCCACTCAGACGCTATGTCGTTTGTATTCTATTGTCATATTTTTTTCTATGTCGCTACTGTATTGTCATTGACATATCTTGTTCCGCGTGATCAATCAACAGTCGTGTTGTTTTGACGTTTTTTATTGCTCAGGAAAAAGTTATTAATAATGGAGAAAAGAGATAGAAAGCAAATTTTTATTTGAATGGCGATTGTAAATTCATTATACAATATCGACGCAAATCTCAAATCATTCTCGCCTTCCAATCCAGTCACGTACCTACATTTTGCGTTTTCTTTTATTCTTAGTTTTCTGCTCATTTTCTTGATCTTTAGAAAATTTATACAGCCAATTGCGCTTTTCCGGACATTTTGCACGAAATATCAAAACACGATACCGAATTGTCAAAATGACAAAAATCTATGCCATAGCCGACCATTTATATTCTATGGCATTGCATGCGAGTGTTCACTCACACGGGTACCATAGTGTCACCATAGTTATATGACAAAAGTGATTAAAATGTGTGGCCAGTGCCATAGCAAGCCACACGCTATGACCATAGAAAACTGCCGCTATGACCATGAAGAGGGACTAAACATTAAAGCATCTGCCTAACTCTTCCATAGAAAAGAAAGAATTGAAGGGGGCATCGACCTTAGAATCCTAGGATATGGCCTGTTCCACACCCAATTTCACTACATAGGCCCATATGGCCCTAACCTAGCCCCAAGTAGAAGCTGTACCAATGATAATTTATTTATTTTCATTTAATGTTTTATTCCTTCTCGGGCAACAGTGACTACATAATTATGTCATATAACAAATTGCCTTATTCTGGAGAGACCTGACTCAAAGGTTCCGGGTACTCAGATATCCAACTAAATGAACCAAGAAGGCCCATAATTTACAAGTGGGTACTTCCAAACAAAAGGTGGCACATATTTTTTAAAAGGTTGCAATTTACATCAATTTTTATAATTAGTCTGTTCCTGTGCTAAGAAACAAACAATATTCACATGAATTATTACGAAAATTAAAGGAATTATATTATCATTTTGGATAGGAATAACGCTTAATTATACGTATCAAGTGTCTGTTAAGTTTTATGAATATTCATAATTCACAACATTTACTTCAACATGTTTTGATAACTAAGTAAGTACATATACGCATACGTTACTGACATGTAACACAAACATATTCACAAAACCCTTCAACGTTTTCATATTTCTTTGAAAATTTCAAATTCTCTGACATACTCAAAGTATGTGATGGTTCTTCGTTTAACGTATTTTGTATTTAACATTTTATTTGATGTCCTTTACAGAATGAGAGTCAATTAGGAAATTTATAAGAAATAAATTAGAACATGTATATCGTCGTGAAAAATTATTTTCAATATTTGCTGGAGATTGAACCCATAAAAGGCACACAAAGAAGCCTGAAAACTTATCACTATGCTATATAATGTGCTATACACACTATTTTATAACTATGCTATATAATGTGCTATACACACTATTTTATCACTATGCTATATAATGTGCTATACACACTATTTTATCACTATGCTATATAATGTGCTATACACACTATTTTATCACTATGCTATATAATGTGCTATACACACTATTTTATCACTATGCTATATAATGTGCTATACACACTATTTTATCACTATGCTATATAATGTGCTATACACACTATTTTATAACTATGCTATATAATGTGCTATACACACTATTTTATCACTATGCTATATAATGTGCTATACACACTATTTTATCACTATGCTATATAATGTGCTATACACACTATTTTATCACTATGCTATATAATGTGCTATACACACTATTTTATCACTATGCTATATAATGTGCTATACACACTATTTTATCACTATGCTATATAATGTGCTATACACACTATTTTATCACTATGCTATATAATGTGCTATACACACTATTTTATCACTATGCTATATAATGTGCTATACACACTATTTTAACATCAAATTAATATCTTAATAGAGAATTTTTCATTTCCTTGGAGTAAAAATTTTCAGTTTGCTACCAAATGAATCGAAAAAAACAAAAAATATAAATAGCTTTAAATGTGGATTAAAAAAGTGGGTAAAAAAAAAGACAAGACAGTGATAAATAAACTACTTTACGTTAACATGCAATGACACACACGCACACCTAAACCATATATTTATATAATTATAAGCTGCTTCAGAACAGGTTTTTAACCTAGTGAAGCAGTTTACGTTCCGCATCTAGTTCTTAAGTATCTTTTTTTGTAAAAAAAAATTCTATTGTTAATCTTTGATGTGTATATTTTTTTTTGTAACATAATTTTTTATGTTACAAATAAAAAATAAATAAATAGACAAAGTTGTTATATTATAGGAGAACCAGGGGGTCAGGTCCGGTAAACGATGGAATCAAAACCCTCATGATCACCCATACCATGGTTATAATTATCTTATGGATATCTATAATATCTGATAACATTATAGAACTACATAAGATAATTATATCCACGATATATGTAGGTTATCATGAGGGTTTTGATTCCACTTTTTGACCTGAGCTGTCATCGTGGCCGTAAACTCTGCAGGTGTCTTGATTTCCCGGTTGTTCTTTAATCTTCCAACGTCGTCTCCATTGAGATATCAATTTGTCAAAAAAAATAACATTGACTGCAGGGAAAAAATCCAATGTATGCGTATAAGTAATCATAAAAAAAATATTCGATTTACATATTTTAACATTATATAAATAATATCTTCTTTAGACAACAGACATTGGGTTCAACATGTTATTGGATGCATGTTAAATTAATATGTAACATACATAATACCTTTTAGTTAACAGTTATCAATACAAAAAAAAAATAATCGAATGAAACAATGGTTTTGTTAAAATGTTTCAAATTAATTAGTAAAATAGTACCTTTGGTAACGCCATTTATTTATAATATACATCTACATATTACATGAATGATTTTCTCTTTCTCAGAAGGATAAAACTTTTCTTCTGAGAAAGGAAACATCGTTCCTGAAACATGAAAAGGAATAACATAATCATGTAGTGTTACACAAGGTTTTGTTTTAATATTTATTACAAGATTAAATTTTAACTAATCCGGGGGCTACAAGTTACTTTAAAACCTACCTGACAAAAACAAATTTATATTATATTTTGAAACTGACGGTTTATAAGATAATTTAAAATAAATACAGCTTGTTAGTATGGATTACATCTTTTTTAGACAAAATAACGCCGTTACTTTGTAAGTATAATATAAATAAAATCGTAATATCAAATATCGTTTTGTACTTTACTGTATATTTCGGCGCGTAAAAAAGTTAATTTATTTTTTTACTTTATTATGAACACGTAAATTTTTTGTGCCAATTTAAAAATAATAAAGATATCTACCTTAATTAAACCACACCCCATTTCAGGCCATTTTCATATTGTAAAATTGAAATTCAATAATCATAATTGAATTTCAATTTTACAATACGACTTTATAGGTTTTTTTTTCAATACATAAACTTTGGACATATATCTATCAACTGAGGTTATTATATATGTAGGTTTGACTAATATCTCAATAAGGTTGAATCAAAAATCACATATGCAAAAAGATTGCAAGATTTCATGAACCAGTTGATGTGGAATTTCTTTAGCGTTCTTCAATTCTCTCTTTCCTTTCCTTCTCATTCTGTTTATTAATGTATTTTTAATTATAATTATGAAAAAAAATTATATTTAATTTTACGTTCTACTTATTTTTTTTTCGCAAACGCGACTCCCATTCACCGGTATCGCTCTATGCTGAGCATCGTCAGCATACACCATTCCACCACCGTCAGCATACTCCATCGTCAGCGTCCACCATTCTGATGATGCTCAGCATAGAGCGATACCGGTGAATGGGAGTCGCGTTTGCGAAAAAAAAATAAGTAGAACGTAAAATTAAATATAATTTTTTTTTCTAATTTTAGTTGATTATGGAGTTCCATCATGAAGTGACAGTTTCAAACATTGAAAAAATTAGTGTATTTTTTTAATAACCTTGTATAAACCATGTTATTTATTGCATTTAAGCCACTGGTTTCGGAACTAACCGTTCCCTCTTCAGCTTCAGGCAAAAATTGTAACTCACACAGAATGTGACGATAAGCTTAAGAGAATTAGAGGTTGGAGGAAGGTAATCAGGGGCGAGTCCTTTGTGGAGGAGGCTCAAACTGATTGTTAGAAGGACTAGATCAGAAAGGAAACCTTTAATAGCGTACTGAAAGTTCAGTTTAATGGGGAAGTATATGAGACTTTTGTTTCAAATTAACTTGGACTGGAGGAGATGTTCATTGAGATACCTATGCCAATGTAGTAGCTGAGGTCAGGAGGACCTGATATGGTACGGAAAGAAGAGGAATAAATTTACATGCGTTGGAAGAAATTTCCTTACGACAATAAACCCGCCTTATTACACTTTGCTGTTTATTTATCAAGAAAACAAACAAAGTGAATAATAAAATAATATTGTGAAGTACCTATCTATATATTAGTTTTATATACGGTAGCATACTCTATGTATGTATAAAGTAGACAATAGGTATGTGTACACTCTACACGTCCTGTACATAATTTCGAATTAGTATCGTACGTGATAAACATACAATTCGACACTAGCAAACCAGCTTTCTGCTGTTGTATTATTTTCCCTATCTTAATTTATAACATATTGTAATAGCCTCCTATACCCTACCATAGCTGCAACCTAGCTGGTACCAATGAAACATGTGTTTCACTTACACATTTCCTGCACTTGGGCCAATTCACCAACCGTATTGGATAGAACTAGTTGCATGTAACACATGAGATCCAACTGTCGATAGCGATAGTATGTATAGTTGAAGAATAAGTACCAAACTATAAACCTATTTAAATCCAAATTATTGAATATTTTAGGATATTTTGTTTTCTTTACAACACATGTAGGTATGTATGTCAAGATAGGACAGTATGGAGGTTAGTCCTCTTTTTCTACCCAGAATGTGAAAACAGCATGATGATTCTGTATGTATGTTTGGAGATTTTAGTATCAAACTGCTATACAAATTGTATGATGCAATGTCGTCACAAAATTCAATTTTTATAAAAATTGTTAAAAAAAATCGAGACGTACTTCTACAATACTAATATTTTTTTATATAAAATTAAATTATCTAGTTGGGTTGTTTCGGCTTTTTTCGATATTTTAAAAAAAATGGAAATATAGTCAGTTAAACTCATAAATTTATCATAAAAAAAATATTTTTCTTAATAAAAAATGTTTGAGAAACCCTGGAATTTTTTTGAAAATATAAATTTTAGATTTTGTGGTGATAGCCCAGCGGTAAGGTCGTCGCCTCACATCTGTGAGGTCGACGGTTCGAATCCGGGCGAGGCACGCACCTCTGGATTTTTAAAAATCTATGTGCGGATTTATATCACTAGCTATGTAGCCATGATCCAATTTGTCTGGTTCCCCTTTCTAAGGGTTACGAAGGTCAGATGGCAGTCGCTTCAATGTAATAACCAGACTCGCCAATTCCAGGAGCATGGTCAAAGCGTACCCCGATAGAAACGGGACAAAAGCGCTAAGAAAAAAAGATTTTGTATTTTTCTATGTTCGTACCAATTTTCAGCGTTCTAGCTTTTATGGTTTCTGAGATATATGGAAAATAAACCAAAAATTCAAAAGTTAATAACCCCTGACTGAAACAAAAATTCAGAATTCTGAGTAAAAAAGTTTTGTATGCTTATTAATATTTATATATTCTGAAATTTTGGGCTCTGTAAATTGAGCAGTTCAAAAGTTATAAGGGGACACACAGACACACAAAATGTTCTACTCCAAATTCTGAGTAAATCCGTATACGGAACATATATGCTGCGAAGCCTCTATGTTGGTGTTTCTTGACTTCAAAGTTGGAAAAGCCGTGAAAAAAGTAGACCCTGCATACAATTCTCGCGTATCTAGAATTTAAACTGCCTCTTCATTCAAGAGAATTTCATTCTCTTGAACGAATCGACAGTTGGAATATTATTTGTCTCTTTTATCAAAAGAACGGGGCTTCCAATTCCTGGAAAAAAACTAAGTCGATTTGGGGTTCGTAAATGTAATTTTTTTTGCAATTTCAATAAGGCTTCAGAGTGATTCGGCAATGTTCGAAGAAACTCAAAGCCGAACGGCTGTCGGAAGACTTCGTCACACACAATGTGTTGTCACTAAGAGGTGGAAAGATTGTTTACAGAAAAAAATATCAAATATAATAACCATATTTTATGAAATTTTAGGCGCTGTGCATCAAGCGGATCAAAAGTTATAAAGGTCGGACGCACACTCTCACAGACACACACTAAATATTCTACTCCAAATTCTTCCATTTATTTATTTATTTTGAAAAAAGGATGAATTTGTCCTTGTAACAAGTACATATACATCATACATTCCCTAAACTAAGCATGAATGAAATAAACAAAGCATAATTAAAGAAAAGAAATCGGTCGTGGCAGTATTTGAACTCGCCACCACTGGATTACAAACCCAACGCGCTAACCGCTCTGTCATTATTACCCATAACATATATGCTGCGAAGCCTCAAAGTTGGTGTTTTTTGACTTCAAAGTTAGTAATCCACTACTTCATGTAATTCTTTCACACGGGAATAATGTTAATACTATCGATTAATTAAGAGAAAAAAAATCTCTTGAACAAATGAACTGTTGCATCAGTGCATTTGTAAATTTTAACTGACGTAGTTGAACAATTCAGTCATCTTAGCAACTACTATACTTTTGTTGGATTTTCGTGGAATTAATTTAATGATAATAAACATTATTTCATTCATTATCTACATATACATACGCCCTTGAGGTGACCACGGTTGTCACTAAACGGCGCTTTATAAATTGTCCTTATTATTATTATTATATCTTTACTTCTCCAAAATATATTCAAAAATATGTAGGTAGATATTACATTGAGTTTATCTGGATTGCAAAGTAGTGCCAAAACCAATTATAGAATCAATCAACAAACTGAACACACACAATAAAATGAGGAATAAGGTGGACAATGTATTGTCAAAAGAAATACCAGCTGCAGTTGGCATACGACAAGGAGACAGTTTAAGTCCATTCTTATTCAACATCATCATGGACAAGATTATAGAAGACATCAAATCATTGGAATTGGGTTACTTTCTCGGAAATAAGAGAATCGATATTGTATGCTATGCAGACGACGCGGTCCTCATGGCTGATTGTGAAGATGATCTCCAAAGACTCCTGCACAAATTCCACATATCGGCGCAACAATACAACATGAAAATCTCCATAGAAAAAACAAAGAGCATGGTAACTTCAAAACAGCCTGTACGCTGCAAACTCGTAGTCGACAATAAGACAATAGAACAAGTTATGCGATTCAAGTACCTGGGCGCTGAAATATCAAGCAGCAGTGACCTTTACGAAGAAGTCAGGGAACAAACGAATAAGGCTGCCGTTGTAGCGGGGTGCTTGCGAACTATTGTATGGAGAAACCAACACATGTTGAAAGAAAGCAAAATGAAGATATATAAGACCTGCGTAAGGCCAATAATGACATACGGCATTGAAACCAGAGCCGACACCACGAGAACAAAGAGTCTCTTGCGAACCACCGAGATGAAAACTCTCCGCCCCATCGCAGGTTTAACCATCCGAGACAGAGTACGAAACTCCGAAATTCGGAGGATCTGCGATGCCGAGGATGTCGTGCGATGGGGTAGAAACAGAAGACGTTACTGGAGAGATCACGTCGAAAGTGCGGATTCAGTGAGAGTGGTGAAAATAGCGGCATATGAGATACCGTCAACCACCAGACCCCCTGGACGACCGCCAAAGAGATGGAAGGACAGCTGGATATCCGCGTCCCAGGAGTGAATCCGAGAATAAACAGTACCCAGTACTAGAAGAAGCAGAAGAAGAATAAGAAGAAGAAGCAAAGTAGTAATTATTCTTGGCAATTGGATAGAGTTGATAAAGCGACTAACTATGATTGCGCTTTAAATGTAACAATATAATTAACTCCACCCCTGATATATGTGTATCTCAATGTCTTAAAACCTTTTTTTGTTTGTTTGAAAGGCAATTCACCCTGCAAATAGTGCTTTATGGTCTTGACACCTTCAGTTAATAAATTACAAACATAGTTATTGAGCCCTTGGAATTATTTTGTATTAGTAAATGACGTTAGATAAATTATTATATTCTTCCTTAGCCCTCGTCTCTCGACTGCTGTATGAAGGCCTCTTCCATACAGTTTTAGAGGGTCTTTCAACACTCCTATTATTAGTCCAAGGTCTCCTCTGTAGTATTCTGGGGGCCCACCTTGTATTCATCACATTTAATCCAGCCAATTTCATCCAGAAACTTCTCTTCTTATCAGTTTCGATCCTAGGATTGGTTTGTAACAACTATGGCTGCCTCTCTTCTACTCCACTCTGCCCTGTCCTCTGTCAGCCTCTTCATCTCCATGTAGCTATTACAGCAGATGTCGTTCAAATGGTAGATTGGGGCTAGGTTGCGGCCATAGGGGCCTAGCCAGTAAAGTTGAGGGTGGCTGCAGCCCCACCCTAGGATTTTGGGTAACAGGTCAGTACCCTCTTCAATTCTTACCTATGGAAGAGCAGGGCAGACGCCTTAATGCCTCGCTCGGCGGTGACTCATCAAACGTGGCGATGAGTAAGGATGCATCATCGGGCGATGGAAATCGAAGCACTGAAAGTACTGTCCGGTGGTGTACCTGAAATTCGCCAACATGAGTACTAAGGGGTGGAGGAGCCCCCCGTGATGATTGGTCGGCACGACCCACTCGGCGGTACCCGAGCTGATGACGAGACAGGTGCAGCTGACGCTGCGCCTGGTGTGGAAATCGAAGAACTGAAAGTATTACGGGCGTGGTGGAGGCTCCCTGTTACAGTATGTTGTTCGTGGAGCTGCTGGGAGGGTAACCCTTGCTATGATTCACGGGCCTTCACGAGTGTGGTTGGACTCTTAGTGGCAGTGGTATGAAATATGCATGGTGGTAGTTCTTGTTTCGTCCGACGAGCAGCCGCTCCGGGGATGAACAGAACACTTTAGTTCTATAACGTTCCCTATGGAGTGGGGTAGGTGACTGCGACTTTTCCATAAATGGTCCATGTAGCTCTTTCTTGGTCAGCCTCTATAGTTGCTGCCCTCTATCATTCCCTCCGCGATGGTTATGAGCAGACCCGGGTACCTGATGTTATGGCCAATCCAATTGGATCGTCGTTGGGCAATTCTTTTGAGCAGTTGCCTTGTTTCCCCGGCTCTGCTCTGCTCCTTGATTTTATTTTTAATCAAATCCAGGGACACGATCAATTATATCGGCAACCTTAGTACGACAAAGAAGAGATGAGAAATAAAGTGTTTGTGTGACATTTTTGTGTGAAAAAATAAACCTTTATACCATTTTCTTATATATTATATATTTTATTTTATGTGACTTCTCGGGCAACTAACAGGTACTAAGTCAAATATTAATTTAACACGCACCCAATAACAAGTTGCCACATTCTGGAGACTAACGATATTAATCGTCTCACAGATCGAGACCAAAAACATAATTAAAAACTATCTCCACCGGGAATCGAACCAGGGATATTTGACTAAAGAGTCAGATATCCCACCAACTGAGCCACGAAGATTGAAAAATAAATAGGATTGTTCGAAACCTAATTTTAATGAATAACGTAACAGTATATTCGGATCGTATTATAAATCATCACATGCCAGTACCAATTTATCTATAGTCTGTAACTACATATAGAAACCCAACCGTGCAGTACATTTTTCATTTATATTGTTGTTTTCTTTCCATTTGCCCTCATTGTCACATATTGATGCATTTACTGGAAGGTTGCGAAAACTTCTCCGTACTTATCTCGAAATTTCCGTGAATTATTATTGTGGATTGTATCGTGGATTGCACCGTTTTGAGTCCTAAAACAGAACGAGTTATAGTAGAAAAGGAAGAGCTGCTCACTATCATTAGATGATCACGAGGATTTTGTAAGTAAATCCCAATATAATTACTCAATTTTCATGAGTTTGTCGTTTATTAAAACCAATCAACGGTAGAGTTATCAAGTTATGTTTTTAAATGAATCTTTACTATGGTAGTGAAAACAGAAAGTTTCATACTTTTGAGCATGTATTGATATTTTTTTTTAATTTGCAAGATAATCGGAGAGCAAAATTTCGCAATTTAGTTTAATTTGAATTTGGAAAATTGTATTATTATCTGAGGGGTGATTGCGTATAACGATAGCCCCGATGGAAAGGAGACAATGTTTGAAAAGTAAAAGTTAAATATCCAATTTAAATAAACGGGTTAGCGTGGATCATAATCAGGCATTAAGAAGACCTTGTTTTGTATTTCTGAATATTAAGTATAAAAAAAATAATTCACATTGTTATAAGATTCCTTCATTATTTTTCATTGCTATTTTATCTATTTACAATACTGCACAGAATATATGAATCACCCAGTATCTCAACACATATAAGACTATCGAGATTAATATGGGCTGGGCATGTTCAGAGAATGCCAAATATGCGAATTCCCAAGAGAATTATGACCGGTCATCCAGGAGGAAGAAGGAAAATAGGAAGACCCAGGTTGCGATGGGAGGACGAGGTGAGGAGGGATGCACTACAGCTCTTAAGTGTTACAAACTGGAGGACGGCAGCTGAGGACAGACGGGGTTGGAGGCAAAAGGAGGCCATGTCTCGACAAGGGCTGTAGCGCCATCGAAGAAGAAGAAGACAATACAAATCTATATATATATATATATATATATATATATATATATATATATATATATATATATATATATATATATATATATATATATATATATATATATATATATATATATATATATATATATATATATATATATATATATATATATATATATATATATATATATATATATATATATATATATATATATATATATATATATATATATATATATATATATATATATATATATATATATATATATATATATATATATATATATATATATATATATATATATATATATATATATATATATATATATATATATATATATATATATATATATATATATATATGTTATATTTGATGTTTTCACGGGTGAAATATGTTATAATATTTTTATCTCGGTTTTCCCGTGTCAGTAGGTCTTGACTAAGACCATTTGTCTTCCGACGTTTCGCCTGAATATCACCAGGCATTTTCAAGGACTTAACGAAAAGCACGCGCGCGACACACGTCTACTCACACTGAAAGCTCACCGTCAAGTATATATAAATATATATATATATATATATATATATATATATATATATATATATATATATATATATATATATATATATATATATATATATATATATATATATATATATATATATATATATATATATATATATATATATATATATATATATATATATATATATATATATATATATATATATATATATATATATATATATATATATATATATATATATATATATATATATATATATATATATATATATATATATATATATATATATATATATATATATATATATATATTTGTATGTGTCCGATGAACTCCCAAACCAACCATCCGATTGCGATGAAACTTTAGGAATTTGTTCAGCTCATTCAGTAGAACGTTTATGCATTATAATTTATTTATTTATTTATTCGATATCTCACAAAAAAAATTGAAAAAAAAAGTTGGTATTGAATTGATACTTAGTGAGTTTGTTCAGCAAAAATCCTATATACCCTTACATAAAATGGTATATTATATAAAACTGGAATAATGATAAAAGTTCAAGTACCTATATCTGTTTGAATAATTAAATAAAATATAAATGAATGAATGAATAGGGACAAATGGGACTGTAGGGATGGAAGAGAAAAAAATACGAAATTATAATTAGCGAATCTATGTAGATAAGAATGTTGAGTGATAAAAAGGAAACATACCGAACAACCATTTTTATATATTTGGAGGTAAATAATTAAAAAGGCTGGACAACGTCTGCCGGGTTTTACTAGTTAGATATAAAATTAATATTATAATCTGCATATCTGAACATTTCATGAGTTCCTGTTTCGTGTCAATCATACTTATATTTCTGAGAGAGTTATAGCCCTGAATCGAGTCAAGTTTCAATTAAGTTTTATTGTAATTTTACAATGTACATCGTGCAACGTCGTCTGGCATTTTATTGTTGATAGCATTTGTTTTCAGCATCAAACCTTGTTGATTCAATCTTAATGTACTAACGTTAAAGAGTTGAGGCCACATAGTTTAACGACCACCACCTCATCCCTCATAAATCGTAAATGTCAGATATAAAAATGTATCTAAATTATAGTCTGGTAATATGTGCAGCCAGCAGTTTCGCCAGAACGCGACTCGGATGCAATTACATCTTTATCACTGCGGCCTTTTCAAATTGTAAAGTACTAGCGGTCTCTTTGTGCATAGAAAACGATAAATTAAATTTTACTACTCCAAGTGGCGGGCCGTTTTCTGAAACCCATAAAACGTCAGCAAACAATAGTTGTTTAAGCACTCACTTTTAAAAATTAACTTTCAAATATTAGTTAAGTGGATGTAACCTAGTTTGTTTTACATCTACATTTGACGTTTATAATAGCACGGCAGTTTCAAAAGCTGTCTTTTTCGTTTTCACTTATCCGATTCGTCCTCGTGTCAGCTTTGTGATAACCCTGATCAGATTTATTCTGAGCACTAAATGCACTAAATTTTCCGTGTCAACTTTCCGACGAGAACTCTACAACGATATCCGAGGGAACTTCTTTGGACCCGTTGGACATGCGGACCTTGTAGCCGCGAAGATCAACTTTAGAGCTTTGAAGACTTTCTAGTCTTAAATTCGGTGCACTCATGTCTTCACTATCAGTGAACGGTGAGTCGGTTGTTTCCCCATGATTTGGCAAGGTTTTAGAGTTCTCCGGACTCTTCGTTTGTTATTTATGTGTTCTTTAAGAGTTTTGCAAGAGACCGTTATTAGTCCCCATAAGCAGAACGGGTGGTGGTGGGGGAAGAACAGAACAACTTGAGAGATTTCGAGAATTTTCCGAGACAAAAATACGGTGCACTCATGTCTTAACTTTCAGTTAACGACGAGCCTTTTATCAAATTATACATTAACAGTTCACAATTTTAGTAACAGTTCAAACTCATATCTCCCTTTCCTGTTTGCTCAGACTGTTTATTGTAGATAAGTACTTTCCTTTTCTTTTAGACA
The DNA here is from genome assembly GCA_963576475.1 of Molanna angustata. Taxonomy (NCBI): domain Eukaryota; kingdom Metazoa; phylum Arthropoda; class Insecta; order Trichoptera; family Molannidae; genus Molanna; species Molanna angustata. The sequence continues at coordinate 12,566,596 of OY754973.1, forward strand.
CCATGTAAGATCCTTCGGTAGCAAATTAACTTGAGGCTTCACCTTACTTGTATTGCACGTATTGCGATTTTGGGAAATATTTTGACATCCATCCTCTTCACCTATTCCCTCCAATAATGGTTTCTTTGCTGCTTCATCTTACAATGCCCTCTACGTCTACATAGCATAATTTACCTCCCGTTACCTCCTCGTTGAGGAATCTATCTCAAATAGTTTTTTTTTTTCAACGAAAGATCTCTGTGTTTTTGTGTTTTCAATTTTGTTCATACCATCACAACATGTCTTTAACTGGCTAGGAAGTGAGAATCGAACGCCACACTTTTCCAACATTCATACATCGTCTCATACATATTCGTCTGTCGTTCAAACTTCTTAAATTTTCCTCTTTCAGAATGTCGTTCAAATGGTAGAGCCATCCTTTTCTTGGACGGTCCCGACCTCTCATCCCATTCCTGTTCGCACTATTCATTTTCTTCGTCAGGCGTTCCTTATTCATTTTCCCCATGTGGCCAAACCATCTCAATGTCTTCAGATTCATTCTATTGATGACATATTTCTTTATTTTACATTGTTTTCTAATCTCCTCAATTCTTACCATGTCGTACATCGTCTTGTTACATATTCTTCTCAGCGATCTCATTTCAACTGCATTTATTCTGCTTTCATGCGTCTTCTGCCATGTCCACGTCTCACTTGCATTCGTCAGGGTTGGGACTTCAAATGCATTGTGAATGGAAAGTTTGGCTTTCTTCGGTATGTCGTGATCATTCATTGTTGGTAATAGTACTCCATTTACTCTGTTTACTACAATAACCTTTCTACCAATATCCCTTTCGGGTCGTCCGTTCCTTTGAAACGTACTACCTATATACAAATATTTGTCAACTTTGAGTTCACCGTGCACATTACTGCTTCAACACGATAGTATTTTTACACCTCACCAATCAAAGGGAATATATATATTTATTTATTTACTAGTTAAGTACATGTAACACATGAGATTCAACTGTCGATGGCGATAGTATTTAAAATTGAAGGATACGTACCAAAATATTGACACTTAAACAAAAATTAATAAATATTTAAAGATAATATTTTATTTTCTATATAAAATATGTAGGTATGTATATCAGGGTAGGATAATATGGAGGTCAGTCTTTTTTCCTACCCAGAATATGAAAACAGCATGATGGTATCTATATTTGGAGATTAATTATCAAACTATTGAATTCCCCCGTAGATATTGTGTAGTGTTTACTGGCGTACAAATTTTATGAAACGATGTCGTCACTAAAGTCAATTTTTATAAAAATTGTTAAAAAAAGTTTCAGATATACTACTACAATGTTCATATATTTTATAAACTAGTTGCATGTAACACATGAGATCCAACTGTCGATAGCGATAGTATGTATAGTTGAAGAATAGGTATGTACCAAACTATAAACCCATAAATACAAATTATTGAATATTGTCAGATATTTTGTTTTCTATACAACATATGTAGGTATGTATGTCAAGATAGGATAGTATGGAGGAAGGTCCTTTTTTCCTACCCAGAATATGAAAAATGCATGATGGTATGTATGTATGTTTGGAGATGAAGTATCAAACTATTAAGTCTTCTTACATATTGTGTATAGGCGACTGCCATACAAAATGTATGAAGCAATGTCGTCACTAAATTCAATTTTAAAAAAATTGTTAAAAAAAATTGAGATCTTCTACTACAATGCTAATATTTTTTATAGAAAATTAAATTATCTAGTTGGGGTATTTCAGCTTTTTTCGATAATTGTAAAAGTTTTGGAAAAATAGGCAGTTAAACTCATAAATTTATCATAAAAAAAATAATTTTCTAAATAAAAAATGTTTGAGAAACCCTGGAATTTTTTTGAAAAAACTAATTTGAGAATTTGTTATTGTCTATGTTTGTACCAATTTTCAGCGTTCTAGCTTTTATGGTTTCTGAGATATATGGAAAAATTAAATAAAAATTCAAAAGTTGATAACCCCTGACTGAAACAAAAATTCAAAATTCCGAGTATAAAAGTTTTGTAGGCCTGTAACTGTTTATATATTCTGAAATTTTAGGCTCTGTAAATTGATCGGATCAGAAGATATAAGGGGGGGACGGACACACACACACACAGACACACACACACACACACACCCTTGTTCGCGGATGTCCCATTGTGAAGACCTTTACAAAATTACCGATTGTGCGGTCCTACCTTTCCCGTTGATTTAGCAATATTTGAGCTGTGGAACCCGCGAGTGTTTTCTCCCTCCAACGCAGCTATCTATCAGGAATTTTTATACACTCGAGTGGTACGGAGATATCGTCATTCGAAGAACGTGACAAAAATGCGGATTCCGCGGACGTTTGGTAACATAGCGTCTGCATAATATCATAAAAAAACTTATTAACACACTGTCCTTACATTACAATAAATTCGTACGAAATCACACACACTGTCCGCATTTTCATGTAAATTCGTACGCAATTACACAGCGTCCGTATAATATGATAAACAAACTTATTAACACACCGTCCCCTCATTACAAGAAATACGTACGAATTCACACACTGTTCGCATGTTCATGCAAATTCGTACTCAATTACACACCGTCCGCATAATATGATAAACAAACTTACTAACACACCGTCCCCACATTACCTTTTTCATGTAAATTCACATACAGTCCCTGATCTAATTATTAGCCCACCCTGGTATATTTGGTACATTATGACTTTTTCCTCTTGTTATTAATACATATCTTAATTTATGCAAAAACAAAATATTGAATATTGTTTTGGATATATTTTATGGTTCATTTTAATTGTTGGCAACACTAATTTATTATTAGGTTGGCAACATTTATACATGAAACTATGTAGGTACGTATGTCAGGATAGTATAATGTGGAGTTCAGTCCTATTTTTCCTACCCCGAATGGGTAAACCAATTGATGGCATAATATTATGAAGATTAATTAGATAATCAAACTAAAGTCGATCAATGAGTCCTCGTGTCGTTTTCCATACAATTTGTATTGAATGTGGTCGTGACTAAATTCTTTTTTTGCAAAAAAATGAAGTAAATACATTTCAATTGAAAACTTAGACACATATAATTATCTCTTACTTATATATAAAAAACCGACATCTACATGAACGTAATCAATCAAATCTTTCAAATTGCTCTCAGGCTATAGATTATTTTTATGTGTTTAGTAATTTAATAGTAAAGTTCATCATAAAAATATATTTAGGGATTGATTGTCAATCTTTCAAGAAGACAAATATGCTCTTACTATTTACATATAGTTGAGAGTTGATGGTTGGCCACAACCCTCTCGTTTATTATTAAAACCTGGGTTACATATAATAATTCGACGTGATTTTATGTTCAGTGAAAATTCTGACAAAAGTTGACCGATTTCGATGATTTTTGTTTCCATTGGAAAGGAGATATCTTCTGATTAGTCGCTTTATAAATTTCTTGAGGTGTGAAAAAGGTAACCACTATCTAACGCACGATTTTTCAACTTCGGCTGTACGGTACGCGATCGGCTAATATACACATTTGTGTAATATTTAGGTAGGTACCTACCTATGACAGAATAAGAAATGAGATGTATGATTGAAAGAGATATCGTGAGTAAATGCCCTTAGGTGGTTTGGCCACGTAGAAAGAATGAATGATGATCGACTGACGAAAAAAGTATATAAGGGTGATAAAAGAGGAACGAAAGGTAGAGGTCGGCCAAGGAAAAGTTAGCACGATCACATTAATTGAATTTTGAAAGATGGAGGTGTCAGAAGTAAGAATAATAGCAGAGCGTGTATGACACGATGCATGAACGTGAATGAAGCGAGAAATGTATGTCAATATAGAGGAATCTAGTCTTCGGTCCTCTCTGCCTACCCCAAATAGGTAAACGGCGTGATGGTATGGTACCTATGACAATCGCGTGAATTACAATATGACTATAGATATATATTATAATTGTTGCTTGTTATGAAACGATCTTATATGTTTTGTGTATGTTAAATATTAATACATGAGATCCAACTGCCGATGTCTTGAGTATGTGTAAATGTAGGTATATGAATAGTTAAGCGGTGTTGAGGTGAGACATTCACGAAGACGTTGCTATATAAATCATTCAAAATTATTATAATCAAACTAAAGTCGATCAATGAGTCCTCGTGTCGTTTTCCATACAATTTGTATTGAATGTGGTCGTGACTAAATTCTTTTTTTGCAAAAAAATGAAGTAAATACATTTCAATTGAAAACTTAGACACATATAATAATCTCCTACTTATATATAAAAAACCGACATCTACATGAACGTAATCAATCAAATCTTTCAAATTGCTCTCAGGCTATAGATTATTTTTATGTGTTTAGTAATTTAATAGTAAAGTTCATCATAAAAATATATTTAGGGATTGATTGTCAATCTTTCAAGAAGACAAATATGCTCTTACTATTTACATATAGTTGAGAGTTGATGGTTGGCCACAACCCTCTCGTTTATTATTAAAACCTGGGTTACAATTAATAATTCGACGTGATTTTATGTTCAGTGAAAATTCTGACAAAAGTTGACCGATTTCGATGATTTTTGTTTCCATTGGAAAGGAGATATCTTCTGATTAGTCGCTTTATAAATTTCTTGAGGTGTGAAAAAGGTAACCACTATCTAACGCACGATTTTTCAACTTCGGCTGTACGGTACGCGATCGGCTAATATACACATTTGTGTAATATTTAGGTAGGTACCTACCTATGACAGAATAAGAAATGAGATGTATGATTGAAAGAGATATCGTGAGTAAATGCCCTTAGGTGGTTTGGCCACGTAGAAAGAATGAATGATGATCGACTGACGAAAAAAGTATATAAGGGTGATAAAAGAGGAACGAAAGGTAGAGGTCGGCCAAGGAAAAGTTAGCACGATCACATTAATTGAATTTTGAAAGATGGAGGTGTCAGAAGTAAGAATAATAGCAGAGCGTGTATGACACGATGCATGAACGTGAATGAAGCGAGAAATGTATGTCAAGATAGAGGAATCTAGTGTTCGGTCCTCTCTGCCTACCCCAAATAGGTAAACAGCGTGATGGTATGGTACCTATGACAATCGCGTGAATTACAATATGACTATAGATATATATTATAATTTTTGCTTGTTATGAAACGATCTTATATGTTTTGTGTATGTTAAATATTAATACATGAGATCCAACTGCCGATGTCTTGAGTATGTGTAAATGTAGGTATATGAATAGTTAAGCGGTGTTGAGGTGAGACATTCACGAAGACGTTGCTATATAAATCATTCAAAATTATTATAATCAAACTAAAGTCGATCAATGAGTCCTCGTGTCGTTTTCCATACAATTTGTATTGAATGTGGTCGTGACTAAATTCTTTTTTTGCAAAAAAATGAAGTAAATACATTTCAATTGAAAACTTAGACACATATAATAATCTCCTACTTATATATAAAAAACCGACATCTATATGAACGTAATCAATCAAATCTTTCAAATTGCTCTCAGGCTATAGATTATTTTTATGTGTTTAGTAATTTAATAGTAATGTTCATCATAAAAATATATTTAGGGATTGATTGTCAATCTTTCAAGAAGACAAATATGCTCTTACTATTTACATATAGTTGAGAGTTGATGGTTGGCCACAACCCTCTCGTTTATTATTTAAACCTGGGTTACATATAATAATTCGACGTGATTTTATGTTCAGTGAAAATTATGACAAAAGTTGACCGATTTCGATGATTTTTGTTTCCATTGGAAAGGTGGTATCTTCTGATTAGTCGCTTTATAAATTTCTTGAGGTGTGATAAAGGTAACCACTATCTAACGCACGATTTTTCAACTTCGGCTGTACGTTACGCGATCGGCTAATATACACATTTGTGTAATATTTAGGTACCTACCTATGACAGAATAAGAAATGAGATGTATGATTGAAAGAGATATCGTGAGTAAATGCCCTTAGATGGTTTAGCCACGTAGAAAGAATGAATGATGATCGACTGACGAAAAAAGTATATAAGGGTGATAAAAGAGGAACGAAAGGTAGAGGTCGGCCAAGGAAAAGTTAGCACGATCACATTAATTGAATTTTGAAAGATGGAGGTGTCAGAAGTAAGAATAATAGCAGAGCGTGTATGACACGATGCATGAACGTGAATGAAGCGAGAAATGTATGTCAAGATAGAGGAATCTAGTGTTCGGTCCTCTCTGCCTACCCCAAATAGGTAAACAGCGTGATGGTATGGTACCTATGACAATCGCGTGAATTACAATATGACTATAGATATATATTATAATTGTTGCTTGTTATGAAACGATCTTATATGTTTTGTGTATGTTAAATATTAATACATGAGATCCAACTGCCGATGTCTTGAGTATGTGTAAATGTAGGTATATGAATAGTTAAGCGGTGTTGAGGTGAGACATTCACGAAGACGTTGCTATATAAATCATTCAAAATTATTATAATCAAACTAAAGTCGATCAATGCGTCCTCGTGTCGTTTTCCATACAATTTGTATTGAATGTGGTCGTGACTAAATTCTTTTTTTGCAAAAAAATGAAGTAAATACATTTCAATTGACAACTTAGACACATATAATAATCTCCTACTTATATATAAAAAACCGACATCTACATGAACGTAATCAATCAAAACTTTCAAATTGCTCTCAGGCTATAGATTATTTTTATGTGTTTAGTAATTTAATAGTAATGTTCATCATAAAAATATATTGAGGGATTGATTGTCAATCTTTCAAGAAGACAAATATGCTCTTACTATTTACATATAGTTGAGAGTTGATGGTTGGCCACAACCCTCTCGTTTATTATTTAAACCTGGGTTACATATAATAATTCGACGTGATTTTATGTTCAGTGAAAATTCTGACAAAAGTTGACCGATTTCGATGATTTTTGTTTCCATTGGAAAGGTGATATCTTCTGATTAGTCGCTTTATAAATTTCTTGAGGTGTGATAAAGGTAACCACTATCTAACGCACGATTTTTCAACTTCGGCTGTACGTTACGCGATCGGCTAATATACACATTTGTGTAATATTTAGGTACCTACCTATGACAGAATAAGAAATGAGATGTATGATTGAAAGAGATATCGTGAGTAAATGCCCTTAGATGGTTTAGCCACGTAGAAAGAATGAATGATGATCGACTGACGAAAAAAGTATATAAGGGTGATAAAAGAGGAACGAAAGGTAGAGGTCGGCCAAGGAAAAGTTAGCACGATCACATTAATTGAATTTTGAAAGATGGAGGTGTCAGAAGTAAGAATAATAGCAGAGCGTGTATGACACGATGCATGAACGTGAATGAAGCGAGAAATGTATGTCAAGATAGAGGAATCTAGTGTTCGGTCCTCTCTGCCTACCCCAAATAGGTAAACGGCGTGATGGTATGGTACCTATGACAATCGCGTGAATTACAATATGACTATAGATATATATTATAATTGTTGCTTGTTATAAAACGATCTTATATGTTTTGTGTATGTTAAATATTAATACATGAGATCCAACTGCCGATGTCTTGAGTATGTGTAAATGTAGGTATATGAATAGTTAAGCGGTGTTGAGGTGAGACATTCACGAAGACGTTGCTATATAAATCATTCAAAATTATTATAATCAAACTAAAGTCGATCAATGAGTCCTCCTGTCGTTTTCCATACAATTTGTATTGAATGTGGTCGTGACTAAATTCTTTTTTTGCAAAAAAATGAAGTAAATACATTTCAATTGAAAACTTAGACACATATAATAATCTCTTACTTATATATATAAAACCGACATCTACATGAACGTAATCAATCAAAACTTTCAAATTGCTCTCAGGCTATAGATTATTTTTATGTGTTTAGTAATTTAATAGTAAAGTTCATCATAAAAATATATTTAGGGATTGATTGTCAATCTTTCAAGAAGACAAATATGCTCTTACTATTTACATATAGTTGAGAGTTGATGGTTGGCCACAACCCTCTCGTTTATTATTAAAACCTGGGTTACAATTAATAATTCGACGTGATTTTATGTTCAGTGAAAATTCTGACAAAAGTTGACCGATTTCGATGATTTTTGTTTCCATTGGAAAGGAGATATCTTCTGATTAGTCGCTTTATAAATTTCTTGAGGTGTGAAAAAGGTAACCACTATCTAACGCACGATTTTTCAACTTCGGCTGTACGGTACGCGATCGGCTAATATACACATTTGTGTAATATTTAGGTAGGTACCTACCTATGACAGAATAAGAAATGAGATGTATGATTGAAAGAGATATCGTGAGTAAATGCCCTTAGGTGGTTTGGCCACGTAGAAAGAATGAATGATGATCGACTGACGAAAAAAGTATATAAGGGTGATAAAAGAGGAACGAAAGGTAGAGGTCGGCCAAGGAAAAGTTAGCACGATCACATTAATTGAATTTTGAAAGATGGAGGTGTCAGAAGTAAGAATAATAGCAGAGCGTGTATGACACGATGCATGAACGTGAATGAAGCGAGAAATGTATGTCAAGATAGAGGAATCTAGTGTTCGGTCCTCTCTGCCTACCCCAAATAGGTAAACAGCGTGATGGTATGGTACCTATGACAATCGCGTGAATTACAATATGACTATAGATATATATTATAATTGTTGCTTGTTATGAAACGATCTTATATGTTTTGTGTATGTTAAATATTAATACATGAGATCCAACTGCCGATGTCTTGAGTATGTGTAAATGTAGGTATATGAATAGTTAAGCGGTGTTGAGGTGAGACATTCACGAAGACGTTGCTATATAAATCATTCAAAATTATTATAATCAAACTAAAGTCGATCAATGAGTCCTCGTGTCGTTTTCCATACAATTTGTATTGAATGTGGTCGTGACTAAATTCTTTTTTTGCAAAAAAATGAAGTAAATACATTTCAATTGAAAACTTGGACACATATAATAATCTCCTACTTATATATAAAAAACCGACATCTATATGAACGTAATCAATCAAATCTTTCAAATTGCTCTCAGGCTATAGATTATTTTTATGTGTTTAGTAATTTAATAGTAATGTTCATCATAAAAATATATTTAACGATTGATTGTCAATCTTTCAAGAAGACAAATATGCTCTTACTATTTACATATAGTTGAGAGTTGATGGTTGGCCACAACCCTCTCGTTTATTATTTAAACCTGGGTTACATATAATAATTCGACGTGATTTTATGTTCAGTGAAAATTATGACAAAAGTTGACCGATTTCGATGATTTTTGTTTCCATTGGAAAGGTGGTATCTTCTGATTAGTCGCTTTATAAATTTCTTGAGGTGTGATAAAGGTAACCACTATCTAACGCACGATTTTTCAACTTCGGCTGTACGTTACGCGATCGGCTAATATACACATTTGTGTAATATTTAGGTACCTACCTATGACAGAATAAGAAATGAGATGTATGATTGAAAGAGATATCGTGAGTAAATGCCCTTTGATGGTTTAGCCACGTAGAAAGAATGAATGATGATCGACTGACGAAAAAAGTATATAAGGGTGATAAAAGAGGAACGAAAGGTAGAGGTCGGCCAAGGAAAAGTTAGCACGATCACATTAATTGAATTTTGAAAGATGGAGGTGTCAGAAGTAAGAATAATAGCAGAGCGTGTATGACACGATGCATGAACGTGAATGAAGCGAGAAATGTATGTCAAGATAGAGGAATCTAGTGTTCGGTCCTCTCTGCCTACCCCAAATAGGTAAACGGCGTGATGGTATGGTACCTATGACAATCGCGTGAATTACAATATGACTATAGATATATATTATAATTGTTGCTTGTTATGAAACGATCTTATATGTTTTGTGTATGTTAAATATTAATACATGAGATCCAACTGCCGATGTCTTGAGTATGTGTAAATGTAGGTATATGAATAGTTAAGCGGTGTTGAGGTGAGACATTCACGAAGACGTTGCTATATAAATCATTCAAAATTATTATTATTATTACTTTTATGTTTTATACTAAATACCTACTTGGAATTGACTAATTTACAGAAGGTACCTACAGTATTGCAGCTACAAATGTAATGAAATATCAATTTTATATGTAGGTATATTTAAAAATAAATAAATATATAAGTAGATAAAAATAATATTTGAAAAATAAGTATTTACCAAATAATTAAACCTGAATCGAAATTATAAAATATAATATGTTTTGTATTATATAATATATCTAGGTACATATAACTATCATAAACTATGTAGGTACGTATGTCAGGATAGTATAATGTGGAGTTCAGTCCTTTTTTTTCCTACCCCGATTGGGTAAACCACTTGATGGCATAATATTATGAAGATTAATTAGATAATCAAACTAAAGTCGATCAATGAGTCCTCGTGTCGTTTTCCATACAATTTGTATTGAATGTGGTCGTGACTAAATTCTTTTTTTGCAAAAAAATGAAGTAAATACATTTCAATTGACAACTTAGACACATATAATAATCTCCTACTTATATATAAAAAACCGACATCTACATGAACGTAATCAATCAAAACTTTCAAATTGCTTTCAGGCTATAGATTATTTTTATGTGTTTAGTAATTTAATAGTAATGTTCATCATAAAAATATATTTAGGGATTGTCAATCTTTCAAGAAGACAAATATGCTCTTACTATTTACATATAGTTGAGAGTTGATGGTTGGCCACAACCCTCTCGTTTATTATTAAAACCTGGGTTACATATAATAATTCGACGTGATTTTATGTTCAGTGAAAATTATGACAAAAGTTGACCGATTTCGATGATTTTTGTTTCCATTGGAAAGGTGATATCTTCTGATAAGTCGCTTTATAAATTTCTTGAGGTGTGATAAAGGTAACCACTATATAACGCACGATTTTTAACTTCGGCTGTACGGTACGCGATCGGCTAATATACACATTTGTGTAATATTTAGGTAGGTACCTACCTATGACAGAATAAGAAATGAGATGTATGATTGAAAGAGATATCGTGAGTAAATGCCCTTAGGTGGTTTAGCCACGTAGAAAGAATGAATGATGATCGACTGACGAAAAAAGTATATAAGGGTGATAAAAGAGGAACGAAAGGTAGAGGTCGGCCAAGGAAAAGTTGGCACGATCACATTAATGGAATTTTGAAAGATGGAGGTGTCAGAAGTAAGAATAATAGCAGAGCGTGTATGACACGATGCATGAACGTGAATGAAGCGAGAAATGTATGTCAAGATAGAGGAATCTAGTGTTCGGTCCTCTCTGCCTACCCCAAATAGGTAAACAGCGTGATGGTATGGTACCTATGACAATCGCGTGAATTACAATATGACTATAGATATATATTATAATTGTTGCTTGTTATGAAACGATCTTATATGTTTTGTGTATGTTAAAAATTAATACATGAGATCCAACTGCCGATGTCTTGAGTATGTGTACATGTAGGTATATGAATAGTTAAGCGGTGTTGAGGTGAGACATTCACGAAGACGTTGCTATATAAATCATTCAAAATTATTATTATTATTACTTTTATGTTTTATACTAAATACCTACTTGGAATTGACTAATTCACAGTAGGTACCTACAGTATTGCAGCTACAAATGTAATGAAATATCAATTTTATATGTAGGTATATTTAAAAATAAATAAATATATAAGTAGATAAAAATAATATTTGAAAAATAAGTACCTACTTACCAAATAATTAAACCTGAATCGAAATTATAAAATATAATATATGTTTTGTATTATATAATATATCTAGGTAGGTACATATAACTATCATAAACTATGTAGGTACGTATGTCAGGATAGTATAATGTGGAGTTCAGTCCTTTTTTTTCCTACCCCGAATGGGTAAACCACTTGATGGCATAATAATATTATGAAGATTAATTAGATAATCAAACTAAAGTCGATCAATGAGTCCTCGTGTCGTTTTCCATACAATTTGTATTGAATGTGGTCGTGACTAAATTCTTTTTTTGCAAAAAAATTAAGTAAATACATTTCAATTGAAAACTTAGACACATATAATTATCTCTTACTTATATATAAAAAACCGACATCTACATGAACGTAATCAATCAAAACTTTCAAATTGCTCTCAGGCTATAGATTATTTTTATGTGTTTAGTAATTTAATAGTAATGTTCATCATAAAAATATATTTAGGGATTGATTGTCAATCTTTCAAGAAGACAAATATGCACTTACTATTTAAATATAGTTGAGAGTTGATGGTTGGCCACAACCCTCTCGTTTATTATTAAAACCTGGGTTACATATAATAATTCGACGTGATTTTATGTTCAGTGAAAATTCTGACAAAAGTTGACCGATTTCGATGATTTTTGTTTCCATTGGAAAGGTGATATCTTCTGATTAGTCGCTTTATAAATTTCTTGAGGTGTGATAAAGGTAACCACTATCTAACGCACGATTTTTCAACTTCGGCTGTACGTTACGCGATCGGCTAATATACACATTTGTGTAATATTTAGGTACCTACCTATGACAGAATAAGAAATGAGATGTATGATTGAAAGAGATATCGTGAGTAAATGCCCTTAGATGGTTTAGCCACGTAGAAAGAATGAATGATGATCGACTGACGAAAAAAGTATATAAGGGTGATAAAAGAGGAACGAAAGGTAGAGGTCGGCCAAGGAAAAGTTAGCACGATCACATTAATTGAATTTTGAAAGATGGAGGTGTCAGAAGTAAGAATAATAGCAGAGCGTGTATGACACGATGCATGAACGTGAATGAAGCGAGAAATGTATGTCAAGATAGAGGAATCTAGTGTTCGGTCCTCTCTGCCTACCCCAAATAGGTAAACAGCGTGATGGTATGGTACCTATGACAATCGCGTGAATTACAATATGACTATAGATATATATTATAATTGTTGCTTGTTATGAAACGATCTTATATGTTTTGTGTATGTTAAATATTAATACATGAGATCCAACTGCCGATGTCTTGAGTATGTGTAAATGTAGGTATATGAATAGTTAAGCGGTGTTGAGGTGAGACATTCACGAAGACGTTGCTATATAAATCATTCAAAATTATTATTATTATTACTTTTATGTTTTATACTAAATACCTACTTGGAATTGACTAATTTACAGAAGGTACCTACAGTATTGCAGCTACAAATGTAATGAAATATCAATTTTATATGTAGGTATATTTAAAAATAAATAAATATATAAGTAGATAAAAATAATATTTGAAAAATAAGTATTTACCAAATAATTAAACCTGAATCGAAATTATAAAATATAATATGTTTTGTATTATATAATATATCTAGGTACATATAACTATCATAAACTATGTAGGTACGTATGTCAGGATAGTATAATGTGGAGTTCAGTCCTTTTTTTTCCTACCCCGAATGGGTAAACCACTTGATGGCATAATATTATGAAGATTAATTAGATAATCAAACTAAAGTCGATCAATGAGTCCTCGTGTCGTTTTCCATACAATTTGTATTGAATGTGGTCGTGACTAAATTCTTTTTTTGCAAAAAAATGAAGTAAATACATTTCAATTGACAACTTAGACACATATAATAATCTCCTACTTATATATAAAAAACCGACATCTACATGAACGTAATCAATCAAAACTTTCAAATTGCTCTCAGGCTATAGATTATTTTTATGTGTTTAGTAATTTAATAGTAATGTTCATCATAAAAATATATTTAGGGATTGTCAATCTTTCAAGAAGACAAATATGCTCTTACTATTTACATATAGTTGAGAGTTGATGGTTGGCCACAACCCTCTCGTTTATTATTAAAACCTGGGTTACATATAATAATTCGACGTGATTTTATGTTCAGTGAAAATTATGACAAAAGTTGACCGATTTCGATGATTTTTGTTTCCATTGGAAAGGTGATATCTTCTGATTAGTCGCTTTATAAATTTCTTGAGGTGTGATAAAGGTAACCACTATCTAACGCACGATTTTTCAACTTCGGCTGTACGGTACGCGATCGGCTAATATACACATTTGTGTAATATTTAGGTAGGTACCTACCTATGACAGAATAAGAAATGAGATGTATGATTGAAAGAGATATCGTGAGTAAATGCCCTTAGGTGGTTTGGCCACGTAGAAAGAATGAATGATGATCGACTGACGAAAAAAGTATATAAGGGTGATAAAAGAGGAACGAAAGGTAGAGGTCGGCCAAGGAAAAGTTGGCACGATCACATTAATGGAATTTTGAAAGATGGAGGTGTCAGAAGTAAGAATAATAGCAGAGCGTGTATGACACGATGCATGAACGTGAATGAAGCGAGAAATGTATGTCAAGATAGAGGAATCTAGTGTTCGGTCCTCTCTGCCTACCCCAAATAGGTAAACAGCGTGATGGTATGGTACCTATGACAATCGCGTGAATTACAATATGACTATAGATATATATTATAATTGTTGCTTGTTATGAAACGATCTTATATGTTTTGTGTATGTTAAATATTAATACATGAGATCCAACTGCCGATGTCTTGAGTATGTGTAAATGTAGGTATATGAATAGTTAAGCGGTGTTGAGGTGAGACATTCACGAAGACGTTGCTATATAAATCATTCAAAATTATTATTATTATTACTTTTATGTTTTATACTAAATACCTACTTGGAATTGACTAATTTACAGAAGGTACCTACAGTATTGCAGCTACAAATGTAATGAAATATCAATTTTATATGTAGGTATATTTAAAAATAAATAAATATATAAGTAGATAAAAATAATATTTGAAAAATAAGTATTTACCAAATAATTAAACCTGAATCGAAATTATAAAATATAATATGTTTTGTATTATATAATATATCTAGGTACATATAACTATCATAAACTATGTAGGTACGTATGTCAGGATAGTATAATGTGGAGTTCAGTCCTTTTTTTTCCTACCCCGAATGGGTAAACCACTTGATGGCATAATATTATGAAGATTAATTAGATAATCAAACTAAAGTCGATCAATGAGTCCTCGTGTCGTTTTCCATACAATTTGTATTGAATGTGGTCGTGACTAAATTCTTTTTTTGCAAAAAAATGAAGTAAATACATTTCAATTGACAACTTAGACACATATAATAATCTCCTACTTATATATAAAAAACCGACATCTACATGAACGTAATCAATCAAAACTTTCAAATTGCTCTCAGGCTATAGATTATTTTTATGTGTTTAGTAATTTAATAGTAATGTTCATCATAAAAATATATTTAGGGATTGTCAATCTTTCAAGAAGGCAAATATGCTCTTACTATTTACATATAGTTGAGAGTTGATGGTTGGCCACAACCCTCTCGTTTATTATTAAAACCTGGGTTACATATATAATAATTCGACGTGATTTTATGTTCAGTGAAAATTCTGACAAAAGTTGACCGATTTCGATGATTTTTGTTTCCATTGGAAAGGTGATATCTTCTGATTAGTCGCTTTATAAATTTCTTGAGGTGTGATAAAGGTAACCACTATCTAACGCACGATTTTTCAACTTCGGCTGTACGTTACGCGATCGGCTAATATACACATTTGTGTAATATTTAGGTACCTACCTATGACAGAATAAGAAATGAGATGTATGATTGAAAGAGATATCGTGAGTAAATGCCCTTAGATGGTTTAGCCACGTAGAAAGAATGAATGATGATCGACTGACGAAAAAAGTATATAAGGGTGATAAAAGAGGAACGAAAGGTAGAGGTCGGCCAAGGAAAAGTTAGCACGATCACATTAATTGAATTTTGAAAGATGGAGGTGTCAGAAGTAAGAATAATAGCAGAGCGTGTATGACACGATGCATGAACGTGAATGAAGCGAGAAATGTATGTCAAGATAGAGGAATCTAGTGTTCGGTCCTCTCTGCCTACCCCAAATAGGTAAACAGCGTGATGGTATGGTACCTATGACAATCGCGTGAATTACAATATGACTATAGATATATATTATAATTGTTGCTTGTTATGAAACGATCTCATATGTTTTGTGTATGTTAAATATTAATACATGAGATCCAACTGCCGATGTCTTGAGTATGTGTAAATGTAGGTATATGAATAGTTAAGCGGTGTTGAGGTGAGACATTCACGAAGACGTTGCTATATAAATCATTCAAAATTATTATTATTATTACTTTTATGTTTTATACTAAATACCTACTTGGAATTGACTAATTTACAGAAGGTACCTACAGTATTGCAGCTACAAATGTAATGAAATATCAATTTTATATGTAGGTATATTTAAAAATAAATAAATATATAAGTAGATAAAAATAATATTTGAAAAATAAGTATTTACCAAATAATTAAACCTGAATCGAAATTATAAAATATAATATGTTTTGTATTATATAATATATCTAGGTACATATAACTATCATAAACTATGTAGGTACGTATGTCAGGATAGTATAATGTGGAGTTCAGTCCTTTTTTTTCCTACCCCGAATGGGTAAACCACTTGATGGCATAATATTATGAAGATTAATTAGATAATCAAACTAAAGTCGATCAATGAGTCCTCGTGTCGTTTTCCATACAATTTGTATTGAATGTGGTCGTGACTAAATTCTTTTTTTGCAAAAAAATGAAGTAAATACATTTCAATTGACAACTTAGACACATATAATAATCTCCTACTTATATATAAAAAACCGACATCTACATGAACGTAATCAATCAAAACTTTCAAATTGCTTTCAGGCTATAGATTATTTTTATGTGTTTAGTAATTTAATAGTAATGTTCATCATAAAAATATATTTAGGGATTGTCAATCTTTCAAGAAGACAAATATGCTCTTACTATTTACATATAGTTGAGAGTTGATGGTTGGCCACAACCCTCTCGTTTATTATTAAAACCTGGGTTACATATAATAATTCGACGTGATTTTATGTTCAGTGAAAATTATGACAAAAGTTGACCGATTTCGATGATTTTTGTTTCCATTGGAAAGGTGATATCTTCTGATTAGTCGCTTTATAAATTTCTTGAGGTGTGATAAAGGTAACCACTATCTAACGCACGATTTTTCAACTTCGGCTGTACGGTTCGCGATCGGCTAATATACACATTTGTGTAATATTTAGGTAGGTACCTACCTATGACAGAATAAGAAATGAGATGTATGATTGAAAGAGATATCGTGAGTAAATGTCCTTAGGTGGTTTGGCCACGTAGAAAGAATGAATGATGATCGACTGACGAAAAAAGTATATAAGGGTGATAAAAGAGGAACGAAAGGTAGAGGTCGGCCAAGGAAAAGTTGGCACGATCACATTAATGGAATTTTGAAAGATGGAGGTGTCAGAAGTAAGAATAATAGCAGAGCGTGTATGACACGATGCATGAACGTGAATGAAGCGAGAAATGTATGTCAAGATAGAGGAATCTAGTGTTCGGTCCTCTCTGCCTACCCCAAATAGGTTAACGGCGTAAAGGTATGGTACCTATGACAATCGCGTGAATTACAATATGACTATAGATATATATTATAACTGTTGCTTGTTGTGAAATGATCTTATATGTTTTGTGTAGGTTAAATGTAAATACATGAGATCCAACTGCCGATGTCTTGAGTATGTGTAAATGTAGGTATATGAATACCTACTTGGATTTGACTAATTTACAGTACCAAATTAAATTGGTCATAATTAAAGAATTTTTTAGCGTAATTTTACATCAATTTCTCAACAGGTAGGTATCACGTAGAGAGTGCACACAACTAGTTTCGAATATTGCAATAATTTATCTTTTTAATAAGTATTTCATCATAAAAACAGGTTTTATTTGAAATACTATGAAAATGTAGTTCTGAAGCATTTTTGTATATATATATATATATACTCTTCGGACTGGTCGCGCCACTTGGCGTTTACACACAAGAAGTATTTTTTTATACGGAAAGAATACACGCGGTCCAGAGATAAGTATGCTGTTATTGTAATATGCGGACTTGACGTAAGGTCCGCATTTTCGCATATATTCATACTCTTCGGACTGGTGGCGCCACGTGGTGTTTACACGCATGAACTAAAAGTTTAGCATGTGTTAACTTTTTATGACAAAAATACCGAATTTGGGGACCCCAATACCAAAATCTCAAGATTTCTCCAATAGACTATTTAGAATGCGAGGATTCTAACGGTACATTTGACGCGTTGCTTAATTTTTATGCGGACGTCCTCACTTTGAGGTCTGTCCGCACAATCGTGGTTTTTGTCACGGCAAGGTCCGCACTTTATTGCAGCCGCGAACACACACACACACACACAAACACACACACACACACACACACACACACACACACACACACACACACACACACAGACACACACACACAGACACACGAAATGTTCTACTCCGAATTCTGAGTAAATCCGTGTATGTAACATATATGCTGCGAAGCCTCTAAGTTGGTGTTTTTTGACTTCAAAGTTGGAAAAGCCGTGAAAAAAGTAGACCTCTGCATACAATTCTCGCGTACCTGGCTTGATACATTGTCGATATGTTAAGAGAACAAAGTTCTCCTGAACAAACCGACAGTTTGAAAATTTAATTATCTAGTTGGTGTGTTTCGGTTTTTTTTTCGATATTTTAAACTTGGGAAATATAGGCAGCTAAACACATAAATTTATCATAAAAAAAAGTTTTTCTCAATAAAAAATGTTTGAGAAATTCTGTAACTTTTTTAGTATAACTAATTTGAGATTTTTTATTTGTCTATTTTCATACTAATCTATGGCTTTCTAACTTTTATGGTTGTTGAGATATATGGAAAAGTAAAGTTATAATTCAAAAATTGATAACCCCTGACTGAAAGAAAAAATCAAAATAGTGAGTTCAAAGTTTTGTAGACTTATAACTATCTATATATTCTGAAATTTTGGGCTTTGTGCATTGAGTGAATCAAAAGTTATAAGGGGGGGTTCTACTCTGAATTCTGAGGAAATCCATGTATGTAGAACATATATTTTGCGAAGCCTCTCTATTGGTGTTTTGTGACTTCAAAATTGAAAAAAAAACATGAAAAATATAGACCTGGCATACAAATCTCGCGTATCTTGGCTTGGTACTTTATCGATATGTTAAGGGAATTAAATGCTCTTGAACAAATCGACAGCTGGATTAACAGTTAAAAAAAACATTTACATAAAAATAGAACAAAAACATAACATATACACATCATCTTAAATAGACAGAAACATTTTTCATAGTACAAAATAAATATAGAGAATGTAAAAGAGATATAGTGGGGACTTTATTTAATTATTTAATTTACGAATTCCCAATTTTAAGGTTATTTTTATTGCAGATTATTCACTAGGATCATGCTAATATTGTATCTGAAAGTTTCATCACAGTGTATCTGTGTGTAGGTGTGCTGTGTAGGTACTATGTGCTGTGTGCTATGTGCTATGTGCTGTGTGCTATGTACGGCGTGTTTATTCTACTTTATCGATATAGACTAGAGTAGGTACTAAATCGATTATTTTCAAATTTTGCAAAATTTGTTGTAGACCCAATTACATTTAGAAGTATATCTGAATTGTTTCTCATTTTATTTAGGTAACTGTCAAATATTACAAAATGACCCCAATCTCAGGAAGCTTAAAATATGACATTTTTATTTTCAAAACTTTCTTAAAATGGTATTGAAGAAACATCAAGTTTTCATAATAAAATGTTTTAATCAAAAATAATTAAACAAACTCCTTCCATGAAAATGCTAAAATATTCCTATACAATATTTGAATACTTTGGTGTGACTTGGCCACAACCCACTCGTTTGAAATGTATAAATTGCATACCTACCTTTATATTGTTCACTAGCTTTTATGTCCCGCCGTTGGCCAAGAATTTAATGTAATGTCTCCTGTCCCAAGCACAAGTCTTTAACTTTATTGGGACAGTACCTATTGAAAAAAAAACTGTATTCATTTAAATCTTTGTACTATGTGTCTGTTCATATTATGTTACTCAATAAAAAAAATGTAAAATTGTGAAGGAATAAGCAATCGTTTTTATAATATTGTCTCCCAATTATTTTGCAATATCGGACTATGAAAAGTGGTTTGAAATTTGATTGAGTTTAAGCATTGTAAAAGTGATGGCCACAACCCATTCTTTTTTATATATTGCTATAAAGTGTGAATAAAGTATACCTAATATACAATTTCTGCACGCATGGACATGGGCATGTTTTAAATATGACTGTTTATCAACGTTGTAAAGAGATTGGTTTGGCCACAACCCCCATTTTTAAATATTATCATCGAAAACAAATTGTTATATGTACCTATTGAAAATTTAGTAATTTTGGATGTTGGAATGTGGTTAAAATTTGATTAAATAATGTACTGAAAAAATCTAGTGTTGGTCACATCTCATTCGTTTTTATATTTTTTCATCAAGTGTGCGTTATATTTTTGCACAATTAGACTGATAGACTTAAAATTGACACAAAAGTCTACATTAACGAAGAAGAAAAAGACTTAAACTATAGTAAACAGTTTTTAATTTGAATATAAACGTTGTAAAGAGTTCAGTAATGGCCACAACCCCCATTATTTAAATATCGTCAACGAAATCAAATATGAAGGTGTTGAAAATTATTCAAAATAGGATGATATAAATGGTTTAAATTTGATTAAACAAAAGTATTGAAAAGATTCTAGTGCAGGTAACATCGTCACATCCCACATCCCATTTGTTTTTACATATGTATTTTCATCAAGTGTGCATATCGTCTAAATAAAAAAGAGAAGAATAAGTATAAGACTATAAAAAATAGTTTGTATAAAAAACTATCCCAATGGTCTACATGAAATAAGAAAAAATTCATGAAATAGAAGAATTAGACTATTGGAAATAGATTGTATAAAAACTGAATTAAAGGTCTTCATAAAAGAAGAAGAAGATTAATCCATAGGAAATAGTTTTGTATAAAATTCACCAAAGTTCTACATAAAATAAGAATACGAAGAAAAAGACTAAACAAAAACTAAGACTAAGTAAAAACTGTAAAGTCTACATAAAATTAAGAAGAAAAAGAATTAGACTCCATGAACCGTCGCTTCAGACCCTTCAGTACCTCCCGTCCCTTCAATCCATCATTACGTCCCTTCCAATCAGGCCCTTCAGTACCTCCCGTCCTTTCAGGCCCTTTTATACCTCCCATCCCTTCAGGCCCTTTAGTGCATCCCTTCCCTTCATTACATCCCGTCCCTTCAGCCGCTTAAGAAAAATTTTAATCCAGAAACCATCCTGGAAGAACCGCGAAGAGATGAAAGGACCTTCTTTTCCCAGGATACTCCACCTTCAAAGGTAAAATGACTAAATACACGAAGAAGAAGAAGAAAAAAGTTTAAATCCAGATACCTGCGAAGATATGGAAGGAAAATTGGACCTTCTTCTCCCAGGATAGTCCACCTTCATAGGTAAAATGACCAAATGCACGATGAAGAAGAAAAAGAAGAAGAAGAAAAAAGTTTATATCCAAAAACCGTTCTGGAAGACCTGTGAAGAGATGGAAGGACAGTTGGACCTTCTTCTCCCAGAATACTCTGACTTCATATGTAAAATGACCAAATAGACGATGAAGAAGAAGAAGATAAAAGATTAAATCTAGAAACCTGCGAAGAGATAGAAGGAAAATTGGACCTACTTCTCCCAGAATAGTCCACCTTCATAGGTAAAATGACCAAATACACTATGAAGAAGAAGAAAAAAGTTTAAATCCACAAACCGTCCTGGAAGACCTGCGAAGAGATGGAGGAACAGTCAGACCTTCTTTTCCCAGGATATTCCCCCTTCATAGGTAAAATGACCAAATACACGAAGAAGAATAAGAAAAAAGTTTAAATCCAGAAACCATCCCGGGCATACGCTCGACAATTCACCAAAGTTTCATTATAATCGGACAAACGGTTAATAAATAAATAAATAAAATAATTTTCCTATAGGAAATCAGTATAGGTATATTATTGTTGATTTGTAAGTAAATAGTATTAGGTAGGTACCTACCTACAACAATCTTCTAAATAAATTCGATTCATAAAAAAAAATATTTGAATATCACATTCTTTCTGTAGCCATGGTAACCATTCGAACACGTAAGTAATATCGAATGGTTCGGATACAGTTTTTGAATATGTAGGTACCTACATTGGTTTGTTCGAAGCCACAAAAATGAAAATCAACAATTGTCCAAAATATCAAATATTATTTACAAATTATGTAATTTTATTATGCCTATATCTTTACTAATAATTAACAGATTTTTACAATATATGTCTTAAAACTTGCTATAAAGTCTTGTGTTTTATTTTATTATTTCATAATCACATTTATTTAAAGGTATATTATTTTAAAGAACATATTCATTCGGTAGGAAAATTAAATATCGTATGAAAATATATTAAAATGGCGGGGTTATATGTACAAAACGCTTACTTTAAAAATAAGTTAAACATTATAATTAGACAAAATATTCAACATGTTTTTCACTTAAAAGCTAAGTTATACTTGAAAATATATTTTTTTCGTGTAAATAACTTTGTAAATAACTTCTAACTTTTAAACTAACAGATATATTCTTGCAAAATGTACACTTTTTTGACAGATATGACTTGGAAAATTTTGTATGAAAAAAATAATTATTGAAATATTTTTAAAATTCAGCATTTTTATCGCATTATTTTTAGCGTGACACTGCATCAGGTATACTGGTACATGTTCGCACATAAATTAGATTTTTATATGCTCTTGGTTTTTCAAAAGGCGTGAGACAAACACACACACATACACACACACACACAAACACACACACACACTAACAAAATCTTTGTTTTATTACTTTAGATTACAACTCAACTTTATTAAATTTGTTCGGTTACTACGCAATACCTTGTAATATATTATTATCACGAAAACTAATGCGTTTTAAACAGCGTTCGTGGATTACATGTAATGAAATTGTACCTTGACGCGTGGCTTATAACAAATAACAAACGTTGAAGATATTGCAGCAATAATTTCACAGGTGTTATTAAAGAAAAATCTTAGACAAATAAAGTACATATACGGTGTTTTGTGACTTCAAAATTGAAAAAAAAACATGTAAAATATAGACCTGGCATACAAATCTCGCGTATCTTGGCTTGGTACTTTATCGATATGTTAAGGGAATTAAATGCTCTTGAACAAATCGACAGCTGGATTAACAGTTAAAAAAAACATTTACATAAAAATAGAACAAAAACATAACATATACACATCATCTTAAATAGACAGAAACATTTTTCATAGTACAAAATAAATATAGAGAATGTAAAAGAGATATAGTGGGGACTTTATTTAATTATTTAATTTACGAATTCCCAATTTTAAGGTTATTTTTATTGCAGATTATTCACTAGGATCATGCTAATATTGTATCTGAAAGTTTCATCACAGTGTATCTGTGTGTAGGTGTGCTGTGTAGGTACTATGTGCTGTGTGCTATGTGCTATGTGCTGTGTGCTATGTACGGCGTGTTTATTCTACTTTATCGATATAGACTAGAGTAGGTACTAAATCGATTATTTTCAAATTTTGCAAAATTTGTTGTAGACCCAATTACATTTAGAAGTATATCTGAATTGTTTCTCATTTTATTTAGGTAACTGTCAAATATTACAAAATGACCCCAATCTCAGGAAGCTTAAAATATGACATTTTTATTTTCAAAACTTTCTTAAAATGGTATTGAAGAAACATCAAGTTTTCATAATAAAATGTTTTAATCAAAAATAATTAAACAAACTCCTTCCATGAAAATGCTAAAATATTCCTATACAATATTTGAATACTTTGGTGTGACTTGGCCACAACCCACTCGTTTGAAATGTATAAATTGCATACCTACCTTTATATTGTTCACTAGCTTTTATGTCCCGCCGTTGGCCAAGAATTTAATGTAATGTCTCCTGTCCCAAGCACAAGTCTTTAACTTTATTGGGACAGTACCTATTGAAAAAAAAACTGTATTCATTTAAATCTTTGTACTATGTGTCTGTTCATATTATGTTACTCAATAAAAAAAATGTAAAATTGTGAAGGAATAAGCAATCGTTTTTATAATATTGTCTCCCAATTATTTTGCAATATCGGACTATGAAAAGTGGTTTGAAATTTGATTGAGTTTAAGCATTGTAAAAGTGATGGCCACAACCCATTCTTTTTTATATATTGCTATAAAGTGTGAATAAAGTATACCTAATATACAATTTCTGCACGCATGGACATGGGCATGTTTTAAATATGACTGTTTATCAACGTTGTAAAGAGATTGGTTTGGCCACAACCCCCATTTTTAAATATTATCATCGAAAACAAATTGTTATATGTACCTATTGAAAATTTAGTAATTTTGGATGTTGGAATGTGGTTAAAATTTGATTAAATAATGTACTGAAAAAATCTAGTGTTGGTCACATCTCATTCGTTTTTATATTTTTTCATCAAGTGTGCGTTATATTTTTGCACAATTAGACTGATAGACTTAAAATTGACACAAAAGTCTACATTAACGAAGAAGAAAAAGACTTAAACTATAGTAAATAGTTTTTAATTTGAATATAAACGTTGTAAAGAGTTCAGTAATGGCCACAACCCCCATTATTTAAATATCGTCAACGAAATCAAATATGAAGGTGTTGAAAATTATTCAAAATAGGATGATATAAATGGTTTAAATTTGATTAAACAAAAGTATTGAAAAGATTCTAGTGCAGGTAACATCGTCACATCCCACATCCCATTTGTTTTTACATATGTATTTTCATCAAGTGTGCATATCGTCTAAATAAAAAAGAGAAGAATAAGTATAAGACTATAAAAAATAGTTTGTATAAAAAACTATCCCAATGGTCTACATGAAATAAGAAAAAATTCATGAAATAGAAGAATTAGACTATTGGAAATAGATTGTATAAAAACTGAATTAAAGGTCTTCATAAAAGAAGAAGAAGATTAATCCATAGGAAATAGTTTTGTATAAAATTCACCAAAGTTCTACATAAAATAAGAATACGAAGAAAAAGACTAAACAAAAACTAAGACTAAGTAAAAACTGTAAAGTCTACATAAAATTAAGAAGAAAAAGAATTAGACTCCATGAACCGTCGCTTCAGACCCTTCAGTACCTCCCGTCCCTTCAATCCATCATTACGTCCCTTCCAATCAGGCCCTTCAGTACCTCCCGTCCTTTCAGGCCCTTTTATACCTCCCATCCCTTCAGGCCCTTTAGTGCATCCCTTCCCTTCATTACATCCCGTCCCTTCAGCCGCTTAAGAAAAATTTTAATCCAGAAACCATCCTGGAAGAACCGCGAAGAGATGAAAGGACCTTCTTTTCCCAGGATACTCCACCTTCAAAGGTAAAATGACTAAATACACGAAGAAGAAGAAGAAAAAAGTTTAAATCCAGATACCTGCGAAGATATGGAAGGAAAATTGGACCTTCTTCTCCCAGGATAGTCCACCTTCATAGGTAAAATGACCAAATGCACGATGAAGAAGAAAAAGAAGAAGAAGAAAAAAGTTTATATCCAAAAACCGTTCTGGAAGACCTGTGAAGAGATGGAAGGACAGTTGGACCTTCTTCTCCCAGAATACTCTGACTTCATATGTAAAATGACCAAATAGACGATGAAGAAGAAGAAGATAAAAGATTAAATCTAGAAACCTGCAAAGAGATAGAAGGAAAATTGGACCTACTTCTCCCAGAATAGTCCACCTTCATAGGTAAAATGACCAAATACACTATGAAGAAGAAGAAAAAAGTTTAAATCCACAAACCGTCCTGGAAGACCTGCGAAGAGATGGAGGAACAGTCAGACCTTCTTTTCCCAGGATATTCCCCCTTCATAGGTAAAATGACCAAATACACGAAGAAGAATAAGAAAAAAGTTTAAATCCAGAAACCATCCCGGGCATACGCTCGACAATTCACCAAAGTTTCATTATAATCGGACAAACGGTTAATAAATAAATAAATAAAATAATTTTCCTATAGGAAATCAGTATAGGTATATTATTGTTGATTTGTAAGTAAATAGTATTAGGTAGGTACCTACCTACAACAATCTTCTAAATAAATTCGATTCATAAAAAAAAATATTTGAATATCACATTCTTTCTGTAGCCATGGTAACCATTCGAACACGTAAGTAATATCGAATGGTTCGGATACAGTTTTTGAATATGTAGGTACCTACATTGGTTTGTTCGAAGCCACAAAAATGAAAATCAACAATTGTCCAAAATATCAAATATTATTTACAAATTATGTAATTTTATTATGCCTATATCTTTACTAATAATTAACAGATTTTTACAATATATGTCTTAAAACTTGCTATAAAGTCTTGTGTTTTATTTTATTATTTCATAATCACATTTATTTAAAGGTATATTATTTTAAAGAACATATTCATTCGGTAGGAAAATTAAATATCGTATGAAAATATATTAAAATGGCGGGGTTATATGTACAAAACGCTTACTTTAAAAATAAGTTAAACATTATAATTAGACAAAATATTCAACATGTTTTTCACTTAAAAGCTAAGTTATACTTGAAAATATATTTTTTTCGTGTAAATAACTTTGTAAATAACTTCTAACTTTTAAACTAACAGATATATTCTTGCAAAATGTACACTTTTTTGACAGATATGACTTGGAAAATTTTGTATGAAAAAAATAATTATTGAAATATTTTTAAAATTCAGCATTTTTATCGCATTATTTTTAGCGTGACACTGCATCAGGTATACTGGTACATGTTCGCACATAAATTAGATTTTTATATGCTCTTGGTTTTTCAAAAGGCGTGAGACAAACACACACACATACACACACACACACAAACACACACACACACTAACAAAATCTTTGTTTTATTACTTTAGATTACAACTCAACTTTATTAAATTTGTTCGGTTACTACGCAATACCTTGTAATATATTATTATCACGAAAACTAATGCGTTTTAAACAGCGTTCGTGGATTACATGTAATGAAATTGTACCTTGACGCGTGGCTTATAACAAATAACAAACGTTAAAGATATTGCAGCAATAATTTCACAGGTGTTATTAAAGAAAAATCTTAGACAAATAAAGTACATATACGGTAGCGATTGGTGGTGGTAGGTAGTAATATTGTCGCGATATTAATCCCGGCCATTTATCGTCGTATGTAGCAGTAATTCAATATCATTCGACACAAATATAATAATCGCCATATTGTTTATTGCTGTAATAATTTTGCCGCTTACCTAATAACCGCTTGCTTTTATTTGCCCTCTTTATTATCATATTAAACGCTATTCGTATTCAGGAGCATTGCGGCCGCTACTTTTGTTTTACATTCAAATCAATGAACACGTGATTTTATTTTGGCTGCAATGGAATAAACCTGCGCTCCCCGTTTTCTTGTTTTATTTTTATTTTTTATTTTATTTTATTTATTGAAGACAAACATACAGCCAATTTAGTACATAAGACAAGCATACATTAATACAACAAATAAGCCAAAAATGTTTGATGAGTATTACTGGTTAACAAAACATGAATTGAGAAAAAAAAAACAATCAGTGACATAATATTATTTACTGTAGGAAATGGAAATTGAAAGGAAATGGGACGATATGGGAAGCGTGCGTAAGATCACTCAGAGCGATGAGGGAATGTGGCCAAAATGGATAATTTAAATCTTCTATGTGATGAGTTGAAGAGATCAATGTCATGGAAGAAAGAATCATAATTTCCGCATGCTCTGTATATAAAAGATTGCTGTGCATAATTTGTGCCACAGATGGGAAGTCTAAGGTAAGGCGCGCATGGAAGCTAAAATTAATCGGCCGATTATTATCGGCCGATAAATTAATCGGCTGATAATAATCGGCCGATCGGTACTAGCGCGCATGGAAGCTTATAGAATCGTACGATTGGAAATAACACGGCGGTCAACATTCACATATTTAAAATACAATATGTATATTCACAAGTTTTAATATACATATGATTAGAAATATGGATTTTTTTATTCATTAAGTAGAATATTTTATTAAATTTCCTATTTAACTATTAATCAATTAAGTAATAACTTACCCAATTCAGTTTTTTATTATGATTTAGCTGTTCTCAACCAGTTATTAATATTTCGCTTAATTTTTAATCATACAATGAAGGACGTGCTTCAACATATATAATTAATTGTTCGGAATCAATATTTATTTCATCCATGTTTTCTGACATTTCGTTTGACAACACTGACAACGTACTTCTCGATCTACTGCGCTCGGACGATTAAATTATCGGTGAGCATGCGCCATGCGCGCCCTCTCATACAACAGTATCGGATACAAAAAATCGGCCGATCGAGATCGGCCGATTTTTTTGTGTCTCGTCACAGATTTTATATCGGCCGATTCTGTTAGCTTTCATGCGCGCTCTTACATGTAATTCGTATGTTGTAGCTCACCGATAATTAATCGGCCGATGAAATTAGCTTCCATGCGCGCCTACCTTAAATGTATATTTTTTTCTAGTTTGTCTCGTCGGTATGTTGAAGGGAATTTTCGCAAGAAGTGCATCGGTGTCAATAATACTGTTCACTATTTTGTACAGGAATGTCATGTCAAATACAGTTCGTCTGTTCTCCAAGGACATTAACTTGTGGCGTATTTGGGAAAGAGACAGGTCATTATGATGTTGTCGGTTCCTGTAGTCAAGATGTTTTAAAAATTTGTTTTGAATGGTTTCGATTCTGTCTATGTGTGTTATGTATTGAGGATTCCAAACGGCTGAAGCAAACTCAACACAACTGCGCACATATGAGCAGTACAGGGTTTTTACAGTGGTAGTATTCTTAAAGGGCTTACATACCCGTATTATAAAATTTAATTTTTTGTAAGCATTACCGATAATCTTGTCGATATGGGAATTAAAAGTCAGTTTACTGTCAAGTATCACTCCAAGGTCTTTGATTTCGGTTTTTCTTTCTAATTTCTCATTATCGATATAATAATTTGTGAGTAAGGGATTTCTAGAACGGGTAAACGATATGGAGTTTCATTTTTAAGTGTTTAAAAACAATTTATTATTCTTACAATATTCATACAGACAGACAGTCTGTATGAATATTGTAAGAATCAGCAGTCATTTATAAAATATTTATACCAGTGATCGCCCAGAGGTCAAAATTCATTTAATTCGACCTTAATTCATAAATTGTTTAACGCTACGTCCTACGTAGGCGATTCAAAGCGAACGCGATTGCGAAGCGATGCGGTGCGGATACAAGCGAATTCAATGCGATGCGGTGCGACGCGGCCGCTCTGTCCTACGTGTGCGCGAATCGTTCCCTCTGCCGCCAGCTACTGTCATGGATGTACGTATATAAAATACTCAAGAAGTATGTACGGCAGAGAAATTTATTTATTATTATTTATTTATTAAACAAATTTTCGGCACATAGCATAATATAAATAGATGCAAAAAAAACATACACACATATTAGACAGATCATATTACACATTACACCAAAAATCCCACAAGGCTTAGCCTGTATGTGGGTATACCTAAATAAAATTTACAAAGAAAGATGTTGGTTGCGCGTTACAATTAAACAGTTTTTAGACAACGCAAGTTGAAAAATCATAAGTACCTACCTAAATGGTGATAAAGAAAATTATACAAATTGCAAGTAAACAATATTCTGATCACAAAAAAGCGTTAAATCATAAAATAGCAAAATCCATAAATAGCAAAATCCATAAATTAAAAGTAAACAGTTAATGATGATAGTAAAGTAAAATAAGTATGTACCCACTTATATTAGAACAAATCATAAAAAGCAATGAAGTAAAATACATAAAAGTAAACAGATATATGATGACACAAAAGTAAAATATAGATAATCAAAAGAGATAAACACATAGAAAAAGACAGAAGAGAGAAGAACAAAAAAAAAGAAATCATAAAAAGAAATCTTGAATGTTGTCATTGTTCTTAAGCCATGTCTTAAGATGACTCACATATTTTGAATGGCAATTTAAAGACTTAAGAGACAATGGCAACATATTGTATGATCTGGGAGCTATAAATACAGAATGTCTCTGTGTCGATCTCTTATTGCAATTAGGAACTTTGTAAATACTATTCAGACGGTCACTGGTACGATTTTGTGAATTTAACATGAAAATTTCTTTCTTTTTGTGAATAAACTTAAGACATTGTAGTATATACAGTTTCCTTAGATTAAATAATCCACTCTCTTTAAATAATTGTTTAGTGGGATATCTGGGAGGTTTGTTGTACATTTTTTTAATTATCATTCTTTGTACAATTTCTAATGGAGCAATATGACTGTCCAATACTCCTCCCCATGCAATCATGCCATAAGTCAACATAGATTGTACCAAACTGTAGTATGTCATTTTGACTATGTCAGTTTTGACAATACCAAGTAATCTTTTAAATATATACCCCAAGTATCTTATTTTTTTACACAAGTAGTTTACATGATTGTCCCACCTTAAATGTGAATCAATGATGATACCTAAATATTTAGTGGAGCTTTCTGTCTTGACCTCTACACATCTGGAGCAATTGTTATCACAGTCATTGTTATGGAATCTAAGGACAGTGTTACAGGTGGGCGCCGATCTACTATTAGTATAAAATGGGACGTAGAGGGTTTTTTCACAGTTCAAAGAGAGTAAACTTTTATTCAGCCATGTTTTTACAACCCGCAAACAAGTATCTGCGTTAGCAAATGTTTCACGCCAAGTTTTTCCACTTACAGTGATAGAGGTATCGTCAGCATAAGACAGTATTACAGAAATGAAACTAATATTCTGTTCTTAGAGAGGCATATTTATTTATTATTATTTTTTTTTTTTTATCAACGGCTAAATAGCCTTTTACAAGTACATACAAAATAAAATAGTATTTATGGGGAATATCACAATTTTTATGAAGAATTACGTGATCTTGAATTAATAAATGAGACTGAATTTACATCTTTCTGGGAAACATATCATAATTTGCCATTCGTGCAAGCGAGAGAAAACTTTAAAGTGTGTTTTGAACAACATCCTATTGTAAAATAGCAATAATAAATAAATGTGTTTACTTGTAGTCCCATTTATTTTTGCCAAATCCTAAAATTCACGGTTCGATAATAATAATTCTTTTCTCCCATAATATGGGACGTTCATGGACAGAAATTAAAATTTCTGTTTCTGACATGTCAAAAAACAATGGCACCGCTATCAATTCGCGCGAAAATATCAACTGATCGCGTTCGCTTCGCATCGCGCCGCGCCGCATCGAAACCTACTCGCGGTCGGTAACGTAGAACACTTCTATAGTTACCGACTGTTTGTTATTTTCGCGCCGCGCCGCTTCGCATTCGCTTTGAATCGCCTACGTAGGACGTCGCGTAAGTCTGAAAAAGTTTTGGAGCTGCAGGACTATTCATGAAGTTGATTACAGTAAAATTAATATCAGCTTCAGATTCTTTGAGGTTAAATTAATTGAATAATAATATTAATTTACACAACAATTAATGATTAAAAATTGATATGAACAAATTTTCGTGATTAAATATAGAAAAAGGTTAAAATTGGTTTATAATCGAGTACTGGGGGGCAAGTCTGATTCAACCAGCGAAATCAAAACCCACACGATTACCCATATCGTGGATATAATTATTATATGGAGTTCTATAATATCTTTAGATGTCATAGAACTCCATTTGATAATTATATCCATGATATGGGTAATCACAAGGGTTTTGATTTCGCCGGTTGGATCGGATTTGCCCCCTGATTTAAACATTTTTACGATCAAGGCAAGTTAAGAACGTGTCATGAGTAACCCCCTGATCTATTTTATTTTATTTTGTTTTATTTTATGTAGCTTCTCGGGCAACTAACAGGTACTATGTCAAATAATTATTTAACACGCACCCAATAACAAGTTGCCACATTCTGGAGACTTACAATATTAATCGTCTCAAAGATCGAGACTGAAAACATAATTAAAAACTGTGTCTCCACCGGCAATCGAACCCGGGACCTTTGTATCAGCAGTCAGATACCTTACCAACTGAGCCACGAAGGCCGACAATCAATGATAAAAATCATGCATTCATAAAAGGGTAATAAGTTTTATTTACACATATTGCAAAGTGTAATTGTTTAAATAGGTACCATTTACTATAATATATATTAATACTTAATAGATACGTTACTAGCCCTATTATTAATTCGGTAAACAAAAAGTAAGGCGCATACCTCACTTAATTCCAGGGTTGCCAATTTGTGGGGAATTCCCCAAATTGCGGGGAATTTCAACTCGATTGGGGATTTTGTGGGGATTGGCTTTTTGTGGGGAAAATGTGGGGAATCGAGCATTTTACCATTTATCGATACTTTTTTTTATTAGTTAGGTAATTCACACAATATTGTATGATTTGTGCCATAATTGTATTCATAGAACACTCAAACTCAAATATAAACAGTAGCAAATATAAGAAAGTCAAAACATTAAAAATAAATATAAATACATCGAAAGTTTGATGGTTAGTGATTAAAACGTCTATTAATTTGAAAAAAGATGAAAATGTACACTCTGTTCAGCTATTACAGATTTCTTTAAAAGGTGCCAAGATTTTTATAATGAATTAAAGTCGGACATTGTTAAGAAATTTGATATTAGAAAACCTTATTATTTCTATTATATCTTATGTGAATCCTCCAAAAGCTCAAATCTAAGTTAAATCATTGATGCCTGTACTGTTAGGATTTTCAGTTCTTGAAAACTCTGTGCAAATACAAAAATTAATAACGAATGGCGAGTTCAGGCTATGCTGGATTTAAATCTACATGGCCTTGATGATGCAGAGAGCTACTGGGGTAAAGTGTTTCAAGTGTAAATATTATTGTTTTTTTATGAAACCTTGTTTTTTTCTTGAGGTTATAATTATGTGGGGAATTTGTGGGGAATCGGGCCTTTGAACTTCCCCGAATCGGGGAATTTGATTTGGATTTTTGGGGAATTTGGTAAATTTACATTAGCAACGCTGCTTAATTCTTACCACACTTTAGTTACACGAAAGATGTTGTGGTGTTCGGACGTATTTTAGTAGTCTTGTGTGATGAAAACATGTTAAAATTACATAAGATTACTTTTAATAAATAAATATGTGCCCATTAAATAAATAAGAATCATATACGTACCTACATATATTTGTAACGAGAAAATTATCCAACTGTCAATTTGTTGTTGTTGTCAACATATTGATAAAGTATCAAGCCAAGACAGGCGAGATTTGTATGGAGTGTCTATATTTTTCGTGGTTTTTTCAACTTTGAAGCCAAAAAACACCTACTTAGAGGCTTCGCAACATATATGTTCTATTTATGGATTTACTCAGAATTCATAGTAGAACATTTAGCGTGTCTGTGTGTCCCTCTCCTTATAACTTTTGATCCAGTCAATTTACAGAGCCCAAAATTATATAATATAACTATCGATCGTTATAGGCCCCACAAAACTTTCATACTCAGAATCTTGAATATTTGTTTCAGTCAGGGGTTATCAACTTTTGAATTTTTACATCATTTTTATAACTTAATATTTTTCTTATTTAATTTATAAATTTATTTGTTTATTCATTTGCACTTTAATGGGTTTAGTTAATACCAATAAAACTAATAATATTTATTGACCGTCGATATGTATAAATAATGATTTTCCGTGTTTTTTGATAGTTGGCCATTATTATCCATAGCATAATTGTATGAATACATCGAAATACGTGATATAAAGGAAAATCACACCGAACTAAAAGTAATATGACGGCTATGTGAAAATTCATTATACCCACCTAAAAAAATGACACTGACAGCGGAGCAACTTTCAATCTACTATTTCATAGAGTGACTTGGTCAACATTGGTGCGAGTCAATCGCGATTCCAATCGGACAGAGTGAATCGCCGCGCGAATCGCTTGACGTAATCCGAACGCTTCAGACGATACTCTTAACATCGTCCGAACGCGACCCAGTATTTGAATGTAAAACCATAGATTTTTTTTATAGTGTATTATATGAAAACCTATGTGTAAAACAAGTGTATTTTGACATTACGCGTTTTACATTGGCAGCAAAAAGTAAACAATCTATGGTTTAACATGAAATATTTTTTATTTCATTAAATATATGTGTAACATATGTATGTATGTATAATTTTAAACGTTCTTCTCTCCTTCTCCATAATGCAATTTAACTATGCTAAATTTCAAACTCTACCATACAGGCAGTTTGTTTAAAAAATGAAGTTTTTACTATACGAATATATACTATATACATATATAGATATTATGATATATACCTTAAGGTTCTTTTTGTTGGTAAAAGTAATATTATGTAATATATTAAACAATTGCAAGGAAAAAAGGTACAATACGAAGAAAAACGAATAGGTACATAATTTAGTCATTTCTAATTTCAGGCAAATTGTAAAAATTTTAAATGTTTCAGACACTTTCATGTAAAATTCATAAAACAGTATTATTTTTTTATCAAGTGCTATTATTATTGGTTAGACTTCAAATTATGAGTTGAGAAATTTTGTACCATGTGCGTATCAAATATCTTTTGTATAAATTCAAACTTTGACTGATGATGCAATATATGAATAGAAATAACTCTA
Source organism: Molanna angustata (assembly GCA_963576475.1). Taxonomy (NCBI): domain Eukaryota; kingdom Metazoa; phylum Arthropoda; class Insecta; order Trichoptera; family Molannidae; genus Molanna; species Molanna angustata. The sequence goes on from OY754973.1 coordinate 12,601,549, forward strand.
TTTTCTCGGCTGGTAAAGAATGACTTATATGATTTAAACTTTCTCGCCTTCTCTGTTCATTCTTCTAGGTGAGACCAGTCGGATGTGACGTCACAAATGAAATAAAAGAATAATAAATGTAAAGACGTATGAAAGCGGTCTTCAAAGGATTCATGAGGCAATTTTCCTCTCTGCTGAATCAGACGTATATAGGTACATACATATGTGTATAAAGTTCCACTGCAGCAGTCGTCTTCCAGATTAATGAGGGTCGTGACTTTTTGACACCCTGAAAACTGCATCTGAGACGGTTTTCATGAATGTGTTCAAACTCTTTCATAACATTAATGTTTATATTCAATCAAAATACGTATAAAAGTGTGCGAACACTTTCACAATATTTATGTTCCAACTGTCGATTTGTTCAGGAGAACTTTGTTCTCTTAACATATCGACAATGTATCAAGCCAGAATACGCGAGAATTGTATGGAGAGGTCTACTTTTTTCACGGCTTTTCCAACTTTGAAGTCAAAAAACACCAACTTAGAGGCTTCGCAGCATATATGTTCCATACACGGATTTACTCAGAATTCGGAGTAGAACATTTCGTGTGTCTGTGTGTCTGTGTGTGTGTCTGTGTGTCTGTGTGTCTGTGTGTGTGTGTGTCTGTGTGTCCGTCCCCCCCTTATAACTTTTGATCCGCTCAACTTACAGAGCCTAAAATTTCAGAATATATAAACAGTTACAGGCCTACAAAACTTTTATACTCGGAATTTTGAATTTTTGTTTCAGTCAGGGGTTATCAACTTTTGAATTTTTATTTTATTTTTCCATATATCTCAGAAACCATAAACGCTAGAACGCTGAAAATTGGTACAAACATAGAAAAATACAAAATCTCAAATTAGTTTTTTCAAAAAAATTCCAGGGTTTCTCAAACATTTTTTATTAAGAAAAATATTTTTTTTATGATAAATTTATGAGTTTAACTGCCTATATTTCCAAAACTTTTACAATTATCGAAAAAAGCCAATACACCCCAACTAGATAATTTAATTTTCTATAAAAAATATTAACATTGTAGTAGAAGATCTAAATTTTTTTTTAACAATTTTTTTAAAAATTGAATTTAGTGACGACATCGCTTCATACATTTTGTATGGCAGTCGCCTATACACAATATGTAAGAAGACTTAATAGTTTGATACGTCATCTCCAAACATACATACATACCATCATGCTATTTGCATATTCTGGGTAGGAAAAAGGATCTTCCTCCATACTATCCTATCTTGACATACATACCTACATATGTTGTATAGAAAACAAAATATCTGAAAATATTCAATAATTTGTATCTATGGGTTTATAGTTTGGTACATATTCTTCAACTATACATACTATCGCTATCGACAGTTGGATCTCATGTGTTACATGCAACTAGTTATATTCAATTAAATTACGTATAAAAGTGTGCGAACACTTTCACAATATGTATGTTTATATTCAATTAAATTACGTATAAAAGTGTGCGAACGCTTTCACAAAATTTATGTTTATATTCAATTAAATTACGTATAAAAGTGTGCGAACTCTTTCACAACATTTATGTTTATATTAAATCAAACGTATAAAAGTGTGCGAATTATTTCACAACATTTATGTTTATATTCAATCAAATTACTCTTTAACAACATTTGATATTTGTATTCAATCAAATTACATAGAACATAACAGTGTGCGAACTCATAATATTGAAAAAAATATCTATCTATTGACACCTAATTCCTGTCTCTTTATCATTTTGTTTATATTATATTTTAATTTTGTGTATCGTTGATCTGCTTTTTTTTTGAGAAAGTAGGTATGAAGGTACTATGTATAAATCGACGAAAATCTGTGTTGATAGATCAATCAAATTAAGTAGATGTATTGTCAACAACAAACCATCATTTAATTAGAATAATTACAGCAAAACTACTGGAAAGTAAGGAATAAGAACGGTAAAATAGTAATCCAACTGTCGATTTGTTCAGGAGAACTTTGTTCTCTTAACATATCGACAATGTATCAAGCCAGAATACGCGAGAATTGTATGGAGAGGTCTACTTTTTTCATGGATTTTCCAACTTTGAAGTCAAAAAACACCAACTTAGAGGCTTCGCAGCATATATGTTCCATACACGGATTTACTCAGAATTCGGAGTAGAACATTTCGTGTGTCTGTGTGTCTGTGTGTGTGTCTGTGTGTGTGTGTCTGTGTGTCCGTCCCCCCCTTATAACTTTTGATCCGCTCAATTTACAGAGCCTAAAATTTCAGAATATATAAACAGTTACAGGCCTACAAAACTTTTATACTCGGAATTTTGAATTTTTGTTTCAGTCAGGGGTTATCAACTTTTGAATTTTTATTTTATTTTTCCATATATCTCAGAAACCATAAACGGTAGAACGCTGAAAATTGGTACAAACATAGACAAATACAAAATCTCAAATTAGTTTTTTCAAAAAAATTCCAGGGTTTCTCAAACATTTTTTATTAAGAAAAATATTTTTTTTATGATAAATTTATGAGTTTAACTGCCTATATTTCCAAAACTTTTACAATTATCGAAAAAAGCCGAAACACCCCAACTAGATAATTTAATTTTCTATAAAAAATATTAACATTGTAGTAGAAGATCTCAATTTTTTTTTAACAATTTTTTTAAAAATTGAATTTAGTGACGACATCGCTTCATACATTTTGTATGGCAGTCGCCTATACACAATATGTAAGAAGACTTAATAGTTTGTTACTTCATCTCCAAACATACATACATACCATCATGCAATTTGCATATTCTGGGTAGGAAAAAGGATCTTCTTCCATACTATCCTATCTTGACATACATACCTACATATGTTGTATAGAAAACAAAATATCTGAAAATATTCAATAATTTGTATCTATGGGTTTATAGTTTGGTACATATTCTTCAACTATACATACTATCGCTATCGACAGTTGGATCTCATGTGTTACATGCAACTAGTATAATAGTTATGGGTGTATATATGAGTAGTGTTTTCTAATATTTCCGCTTTGTAAGGAAATGACTAGGCGACGTCCTCTACAGGACAGAAGTCTAGGTAAGAGTTGAAAGCTATGACATACCGCAAGAGGAAATTGTTTAAGTCCGAGACAGAGTGTACTTCTGTATACTACAGACATACATTCATATACAGCAAACAAAATATATTATATTGAAGGTTAATAGACTATTTTACGTGAGAGCCATAAGGCAAATATCAAAGGAGAGTCGTTTTAAAGGATTTTATTTAATTGTTATTTTATTTAGACAATGCAACATATTCAAACACAAGATACACAATAAAAATAACACATCTCTTCATATGATGTTGCTACTACTTTGTGGAAAGTTTTAAAATTATAAATAAATAAATATATATTATTTTATAATTTAAAATAAATATAATTTTATTTCCTGCAACAGGGAATACCAACGACATGTGACTGTGGAGAGCAGCAGACCACCGCACATTTGGCAGCTGCCCCTCAAGTCCAGTCAACTGCACCATGCACGATCTTATGGTGGGCAATGATTGTGCTATTGACGTTGCTAGGCACTGGTAGAAGATTATTTAAATGAGTTGCTGACACGATAGAAGAAGAATAAAAATATATACAATAACTTTCCGGACAAACTTATACTGGTTAGCTTCGAAAACGTTCGACCGAAAATACTCAAAATTCGTGGTTTATGCATAGTTATTATGTATATTTTTATTTATTTATAATAACATATTATGTATTGTCCTTCAAGAATTCAAGCATTCGTGTCTAAAGGAGACATTAAACAAAACAAAACAAATATTTATATTTATATTGGATAAGCCTATTTTTTTTTCTTTTGAAATTATTAAATTTAGTTGCCAGTCTCAAATCTGTTTCGAGATTATTGAACCACACCACCTCATTGTACTTGTAGTAATGTTGTGCAAAACTTGTATGTAACACATCATGTAAAGTGTCATTTTGGTTCTTGTAAGGTGCGTTTTGAGATTTCAATACCTACATGTGTTTAATAAACACCTTTGTTCGTACATTAAATTTCACAAATAAAAACATATATTTTCAATAATATTTTACCTTTGTGATACTTATTTTCGTGTTGGATGAAATAACAAATATAACATGTTTGTCACTGGTTACGATTGAGTGAGGATGTGAAAATGATGTTACACAGTAAAAGTCGAAAGTAGCTATGTAAGTATACTATCTTCAGAGGCACTCAGATGAAACATAAATGTTGACAGAAGTCTACACTTTGCTAAGAGCGGCATTTCAACACTTTTTATGACATTTCGAATACAATGTCGGTTCAACTCGATGTTCACAAACTTACATATTACTACATTTGAAAAAGCAAAGTTATATCCAAAACAAAAAAGAAAAATTGTTCGAGAAATAGCAACGTTTTCGTTGAATCAATTTTTTAATGTCCAGTGTCCGAGGCTTTATTAGCGGTTCTGTGAGCCATTTTTACTTAATTATGGATAGGTGGCTAACCTTGTCCATAATCCCTCCTCCTTTCTCATCCGGGCTTGGGACCGGCAACGGCCATTGCCACCTACGGAGTAGAGACCAGAGCAGACACAACGAGAACAAAATCTCTTCTGAGAACATCAGAGATGAGGACATTGCGATGTATAACCGGAGACACTCTAAGAGACCGAATTCGAAATACCGAAATAAGAAAAAAGTGTAGTACGGAAGACATCGTCAGATGGGGAAGACAGCGGAGGCGATATTGGAGCTCACATGTAAACAGAATGACTGAAAATAGACCCCCACGTATCGCTCTCCAGGAGAACCCAGCTGGAAGAAGACCACCAGGAAGACCTCCAAAGAGATGGCGAGACAGTTGGCAGTCCACATCGCAGGAGACAGTATAGCGGTACAAACAGATCTTCGGATCTATGAAAAGGAAGAAGAAGCAGAAGAATTTTTTAATGGCTGTTTTTTTGATATTTTCTTTCTTATTGAATATAGGTATGAAAAACGTAAGTCTGGTACCTGTGCCCTTATTCCCATTCACGTGTAATATTTTGCCATAAGTTCCGCTTATCTTTACGTATCACAGAATGTAAAGTGAAAGTTACGTATCACGAGCCGTCATTCATAACTACACAGGATTTAACACTACCTCGATATGCCGCATTAAACTTTGCGAATAAATTCACCTGTCGAATGTCATACGTATTTCGCTTCAATGCAAATACCGCATTACGAACGGCGAACGGAATTTTTCTCGACATAATGCGAGTGCTAGTGTCCGCGGAAAACAGAATAAAGATCTGCTATAAGAAACGCATGTAGCATATAAACTTGTGTATATTGCCGCCATAAAAGAACCGGAATAGACCTACTGGGAGTGATTGCATTTACCAGTGCGCATCGGTGAAAATTGCAGATTTTTTTTTTTTATTTATTTGAAAAAATGGGCAACGTACAATAATATTTTTTAAACAAATATAATAAATAAGAATAGCAACATAAGTAATTGTAACTTAATCAGCCCACCTTTGATTTCATTGTGCATTGTACTTACTACTGGTAACAAAAAAAAATATAACATTATTTCAATATAATTTGTACTTTTATGTTATTTGTACCTATAAAATCTATCCGTTTGTGAAATACGTACTTACTGTTACTGAAATATGTAAAAAAATAAGGAAGAAGAAAATTTTTTTTTCTGAAATCTTCCCGGGTGTGCGCTGAATGGATCACAAAGTTTCATTGTAATTAAATGGATGGTATAAGAACACAAAAAGGACATTGGTACAAAGATACAAATGATACAAAAATCCTGATACTAAATTTTGTACCTACACTAGTAAACGCAACCACTCCCAGGTGCCAGACTTATCTTATTCATTTCTATATTCAATAAGAAAAGAAATATCATTAAAAATAGCCAGTAAAAAATTGTTTTTTGACGTAGCTATCAGACTATTATGCTAATCATAATAATTTTATTTTTATTTTATTTTACCAAGGACAGCACACAGTAGTACATGCATACAATTATTATAAGTAAATAAATAAAAATACAAATATAACATGTACCTCTTACGTACTATACCTAATATCAAAATAATACAACAAAAAAGTGAGCTCTATTTTTACTTCTTTTTAATTAACTTTACATGTCTTTCTGTACTGACATTTTGCAAACTAACTTCCCGACCAGTTAAATCTCTGAAGCTTAAAATCTTAAATTTAAAATTAAAATTCGTCTCGATTCATTTGATTTTTTGATAAAAAAAATTCAATGTAAACTTATTGCCTTAAACCGGGAGTGTTTTTTTTATTTATTTTTAAGGGGCAATATATAGAGTATATTTTAAAAATATTATCCTCATTACCCTCAAAAGATACGTCTTTGAAATTAAGAACAGTTTGTATTTATTACATCTTTATTCTATTCCATAATATTTTTGAAATTTTAATTTCTTTTAAAACTTTTCTTGTAAAATTAGTAAACTATGTACAAGGCCTATGAAGTAGACTTTTACTTCAATCGAAAGAGAATATAAAAATCTACCATTTTTGGTTACATTTATTTTTGTACTAAACTGTATAAATATTTTATCAGTTCAAGCTCCTCTCGTACACTGCAATTAAATTGTTATTCAACCATCAACATATACATCTACACGTACACAAAACATTAAAATTAAACCATTTTACAGTGCAAATAAAGTAAATCACAAACAGAACAATTAAAATTACGTAAATCGAAAAGACAAACAATGAAATAAATCAATCACGAAAAAATATTTTTTCTATATCAAATATTAGGTGTGTTTCATACATTAGAAGATAATATAGTGTGAATTTTTGTGTACATCCGTATACCCAGGGTGTACAAGGGCTTTTAGCGAAGAATACTTTGAAATGGATATTCTCAACTTTTTTTATAATATACCTACTTCTTTATATTTTTATTTATTTATTTATTTGATAAAGAAAAAAAGTGATACATAATACAGTAGTTACAATATATAATACATTTACTTAATATTTATTCACATTACCCCCCCCCCCAATAAGAGTTTACACTCGGGTTTTGAAGGGGATTCTACCAAATCTATAAATATTTATATATACCTAACTCATAACATAAAAAATCCAAATCTATAAATAATTATATATACCTAAATCGCAATAACAATATTAAGTGATGAGAGATTTTATTGTCTGTCTGAATGAACTTATATCTCCCATTCAGCTCATTATACCATTTTACACCTTGGTAAGTGTAGTGTAGTTGGGCGGTAGTTGTCCTTATTAAAGGTACATCACCCATCCTTCTTGGATAACGGCTAATGTTGGATTTAGAATACAATTTGGACACTAAATAATCCTTGAAAATCTGACAAATTGAGGCTCTTCTATAAAGAGCGAATAAATTAGGGACAGAGAATTCATGGAATAATTTATTAGTCGGATAGTCGAACGGTTTTTTAAGAATGATTTTAATAATTGAGTTTTTAACTGTCTTTTATATGTCTTCTTAAAGCAACATGTGCTTGGAATATAGATAAAAAGAAATTCGACAGTCATCTCTCCTCATGCACAGGATTGGTTGGTGCTCCAGAAAATGGCCTTCCGCAGGGTAGTGTGCTTGCACCAATCCTCTATAATATATACACTAACGACCAACCCATAAACCCCCAAACAAGGCAATTCATATATGCAGATGATACTGCTGTAGCAGCACAAGGTAAAAAACAAGGTAGCAAAACGTTTGACGAAGTGGAAGGAAAACTGTCAACAACTCTCCAGGATTTGGCTACATATTACAAGGATAATCACCTGAAGCCAAATCCAGCGAAAACTCAAGTCTGTGCCTTCCACCTCAGAAATAGGGATGCGGGAAGAAAGCTATGAGTATGGTGGCAGGGTCAGGAACTGGAACACAATGACGCACCAAAATATTTGGGTGTTCGTCTGGACCAATCATTGACTTTTAGGAGGCATTGTAAAGAGAGGTCGAGAAGAAGGTATGTGCCAGAAATAACATCATAAGAAAGCTTACCAGCAGAAAGTGGGGAGCCCAACCCCATGTCCTAAGAACCTCGGCACTGGCACTTTGTTTCTCCGCTGCTGAATATGCTGCACCAGTATGGTACAACTCATCACACGCAAAAAGGGTATAGATGTGGCAATTAATGAAACAGCCAGATTAACATCTGATTGCCTAAAACCGACCCCCACTAAAGAACTCTATTCAATTGTGGGTATTGCCCCCCCTACGATCAGACGGCGTGTTGCAGCAGAAGTCGAACGGAGCAAGCAGAAAACTGACCCTAGACATCCAATATATGGCTCACAGCCGCATCAGTGCAGACTCAAGTCCAGAAGAAGCTTCCTGGAGATGACCGCCCCTATAGTTGGCCTCCCCGAGGCCCGAAGGCTGTCACTGTGGCGTGATAGTGTCGAACGCACTCAGCTACCACCCGCGGAGGACGTGTCAGTGGGACACAACCTGCCTTATCCAACATGGAGAGCGCTCAATAGGCTCAGAACGGGTGTTTCCTGCTGTTACAGTGACCTCAAGAAATGTGGATACAGAGAGGAAGACATCTGCGAGTGTGGCGCCAGACAGGACAACGTGCACCTACTGTCATGTCACATGATAGGAGCGACATGCACGCACCAAGACACAGTGATAGCAAACACTAGTGGAATCCGAGTGGCCGAATATTGGGGGCTACGAATATGATGGTGTTCCGGACACGGAAAGTAAGTAAGTATGCACAGGATGTAAGGAAGTATTAAAATAATTTGATAAGTTTAATTCAGTTAGCAAGGAATGCTTTATTCTAAAACTCTGTTTTCTTAATAATTTATAAGTAATCATAATACTTAAATATATGAATTACATGATACTTATTACATCATTGATAAACGATTGTTTTTTACTTTGTGTATCGATTAAATTGATTATATGAAATAAAAGACAACTTTTTGTACACCACTACATACATAACTTTTATTCAATTGAATAAAAATTAAATGTTACTAGAACCAAGTTCCCTTACTCAGGATACAAAGTATACTAAAACTTGTACACTTTGTTTTTGTATCCTTTGTACTTTGTTTTAGTATACTTTGTATCCTTCTGAAGAAGGGAACTTTGTTCTCGTAACATGTAGAGGAATTTTTATTCAATTGAATAAAAGTTATAATTGTAGTTATGTACACAAAGTTGTGTTTTATTTTATATAATTAATTGATACTAATTAATATAGACCGAAATCAAATTTCGGCTCTCTTGGTGTAAATGTAATTATGCAATTAAATATTGAATCTATGGTATTCATCTATGCAAACTATGTTGTAACAAAAAATATTATGTTTAATAAAAATTAAATATGTTTTGTTGAAAAAAAATACGTAAGAAGAAAAAATCATAAAAAATATTATGTTACATTTTTTGTTATATTATTTTTTTGTTTTCTTTTCATTTTTATGAACTTTGTTTTATTTTTTCTTGTTTTTGTTTTGTATTTTTTATTTTATAATTTTCAAGACCATATTTTATGTGGCTAGAACTGGAAATATTATATATTGAATAAGGAATATTGTAAGTGATATGTCTCGGAACAGGTTGTCCTATATTCCTAGTAAGACGAGGAAGAAAAATTTTAGTGTAAACTACATTTTTTTTTTTTTAATAAAAAAATGAATATGTCCTTGTTAAACAAGTACATATACATCTTCCTACGTTCCCTAAAATAAGCAAATAAATGCTTGTGCTATAGGTGAACGAAATCGGTCGAGGCAGGATTCGAACTCGCGACCACTGGATTACTAACCCAGCGCGCTAACCGCTCTGCCGCCGACCCATCTAAATAACATATATTATGTTTTTGAATAATAAACGTCGGGTTGCCGGCACTGAAACGAAAAAAAATTAATTTAATTATTTCTAAGAAATATATTTCAAATATTGATATAATATACAGCATCGGCGTCCATAACTGGCGTAATGCGTCGCAGGATCGACAATCATGGAGGTGGGCTCTGCAGGAGGCTAAGACCCGACCTGGGTTGTGGAGCCACAGATGATGATGATTATTGATATATTGTTAAATTTCAGTACTAATTAATTAAAAACATATTTTTTCCAAGAAAATGTATCTCGTTCAAATCTCAGAGGAAATGATCTCGATTTCTATCTTTTAAGAAAAATTTCAATCGCGGAAGTCAATTTTTAGTCATTTATTCATTATTGTTTTTAAATTTTTTTATCATATTTTTTTCAAAATAAAAAAAGCACCTCTCCCTTTTTATCCAGTTGTTGAAACAGAATCAATTAACGATAAAAGGTTTTTCGAAATAATGGACGAATTTTTTTTTATCGTTATACAAAAGATGGTGTTTTTTAAATCGAGCCCCGGTTGTTTTTCCAACGAAAACTGCGGCGAAATTCTTTTGTTAACGTTGAAATATTATTGTATCATTTTTTACAAACATTAATTTTTTGGTGTCACCTGATAAATATTATTTATGTCCCTTCCGAAGGAACAAATAAGATACATTACTGTTTTTTTCCATGTTGTTATTAAAACTATAGGTGTAATAAAAAACTTTTCCTGTTATTGTGAAACGAAACAGAAAAAATATGCCTATCGAGACCGGAAAGGGACACTTGGCTGCGGCCACATGGGTGCGGGAAACTTGGGTGCGGGACTCATGGGTTCGAGGCACTTGGGTGTGACGGACATTTGGTTGCTTACATGGTTACGAGTCCACATGGTCGCGACAAATTCTATTCAATAATATTTTTTCTGCTTAAGATTGAAGTGCTTTGTACTAATTTTTGTAATACTCTCTATAGGTATGTAGTTAATTTTCGAGTATATACACAGACATTAAAATTATAAAGAGGTATCAGTTTAAAAGTATAAATTATTTTCTCATTACACATATACCTACATATATATTTAAAAAGAACATATTATTATTATAATTTTGAAGCAAGGTTAAAAAATTATGTACTTGCTTAAAAACTATGCTAAAAGATATTACGCACTTTCCAATCTTTCAATTGTGACGGCTTCTAATTTGTAGAATTCCATTATGATAATGATGAATATGAACACATATCGCACCTCCGGTGCAACAACAACGTTTATGCAAAAAAATCAAAATCTGAATTATTATGCCTCTAGGTAGCTAATATGCTCTTGCAAATAACTGACAACATTTCAAAATAAAATGCAAAAGCATTAGTGTTATAACTTCAAATTTATAATATTATGATACCATTTGACTCCATTGAATTCCAAATCTTTAAATTGCTCTCCTGTAATATTACGTTTTTTTGCATAAACGACGTTGTTGCACCGGAGGTGCGATATATAATTCTACAATTTATTTATTTTACTCCCGACGACCGTTTCAGCTTATATGTTTCGGCAGTTGATTATGGCCTTGTAAGCCGAAACGGTCGTCGGGAGTAAAATAAATAAATTGTAGAATTATATAAATATGTGTTCATATTCATCATTATCTAAAAGATATTGTTTATAGTACGTTTTAATATAATTAACATTTGCTTTCTCATCACAAATATACCTATTCTTATTTATTTGACCAACCTAGTATAGCTAAAAGTTTGTTGGTTAGGTTCGTATGCAGTTGTTGTTGCGACTCGCGTAACGAGTTGCATTATATATTGTATTTATCTTTTTTTTTCAATATGATAAGTCGCGATCAAGTGAGCTCACACTCAAGTTTCCGTCGCACCCAAGTGCCCGTTGCACCAATGTGTCCCGCACCCAATTATACCGCACTCAAGTGGCTGCAGCTAAGTGTCCGCGTGTACCCAAGTGCCCCGCACCCTAATGGCCGCGCCCAAATGTCCTAGACCGATCGAGACAATATATTTATTTATAATTTATAAATTCATGCTTTTTGGCCTAAAGTAAATACCATGTAACATAGGATTGGATTTGAAGTCAGTCAAAAAAGGTCATCGTTTGAAATCAAGGATAAGACCTCTGGAAACTAAATTCCAAACCCAATTTCAATCTACGCTTAGAAACTATCTATCTGCCGCCTTATTTTTAGTACATTGTATAACTATTATGAAAAGCGTATAATCTTATTGCTATTATTATTAATATTTATATATTTATTTATTTAAGATTTGGTACACGGTTAACATACAATATACATAAACATAATATCAATTATAATAATCAACCGTACACACAAAAATCCCACAAGGCATACATAGCCTGTCTGTGGGTATACCAATTAAAAAATATTCAAAATTATTTCGTTAATAACATTAGTTATCCAACTGTCGATTTGTTCAGGAGAACTTTGTTCTCTTAACATATCGACAATGTATCAAGCCAGAATACGCGAGAATTGTATGGAGAGGTCTACTTTTTTCACGGCTTTTCCAACTTTGAAGTCAAAAAACACCAACTTAGAGGCTTCGCAGCATATATGTTCCATACACGGATTTACTCAGAATTCGGAGTAGAACATTTCGTGTGTCTGTGTGTGTGTGTGTGTGTGTCTGTGTGTGTGTGTGTGTGTGTGTGTGTGTGTGTGTGTCTGTGTGTGTGTGTGTGTCAGTGTGTGTGTGTGTCTGTGTATGTGTATGTCTGTGTGTGTGTGTGTGTCCGTCCCCCCCTTATAACTTTTGATCCGCTCAATTTACAGAGCCCAAAATTTCAGAATATATAAACAGTTATAGGTCTACAAAACTTTTATACTCGGAATTTTGAATTTTTGTTTCAGTCAGGGGTTATCAACTTTTGAATTTTTATTTTATTTTTCCATATATCTCAGAAACCATAAAAGCTAGAACGCTGAAAATTGGTACAAACATAGAAAAATAAAAAATCTCAAATTAATTTTTTCAAAAAAATTCCAGGGTTTCTCAAACATTTTTTATTAAGAAAAATATTTTTTTTATGATAAATTTATGAGTTTAACTGCCTATATTTCCAAAACTTATACAATTATCGAAAAAAGCCGAAACACCCCAACTAGATAATTTAATTTTCTATTAAAAATATTAACATTGTAGTAGAAGATCTCAATTTTTTTTAACAATTTTTTAAAAATTGAATTTAGTGACGACATCGCTTCATACATTTTGTATGGCAGTCGCCTATACACAATACGTAAGAAGACTTAATAGTTTGATACTTCATCTCCAAACATACATACCATCATGCTATTTTCATATTCTGGGTAGGAAAAAAGGAACTTCCTCCATACTATCCTATCTTGACATACATACCTACATAATATATGTTGTATAGAAAACAAAATATCTGAAAATATTCAATAATTTGTATTTATGGGTTTATAGTTTGGTACATATTCTTCAACTATACATACTATCGCTATCGACAGTTGGATCTCATGTGTTACATGCAACTAGTTTATAAAAATAAAATAGAGCAGATTGCTTAGGCAGGAAACAAGTGCAAAAAATATAAAGTATACAAATTATCCAACTGTCGATTTGTTCAGGAGAACTTTGTTCTCTTAACATATCGACAATGTATCAAGCCAGAATACGCGAGAATTGTATGGAGAGGTCTACTTTTTTCACGGCTTTTCCAACTTTGAAGTCAAAAAACACCAACTTAGAGGCTTCGCAGCATATATGTTCCATACACGGATTTACTCAGAATTCGGAGTAGAACATTTCGTGTGTCTGTGTGTGTGTCCGTCCCCCCCTTATAACTTTTGATCCGCTCAATTTACAGAGCCCAAAATTTCAGAATATATAAACAGTTATAGGCCTATAAAACTTTTATACTCAGAATTTTGAATTTTTGTTTCAGTCAGGGGTTATCAACTTTTGAATTTTTACTTTATTTTTCCATATATCTCAGAAACCATAAAAGCTAAAACGCTGAAAATTGGTACAAATATAGACAAATATAAGGTCTCAAATTAATTTTTTCAAAAAAATTCCAGGGTTTCTCAAACATTTTTTATTAAGAAAAATATTTTTTTTATGATAAATTTATGAGTTTAACTGCATATATTTCTAAATTTTTCAAAAATATCTAAAAAAGCCGAAACACCCCAACTAGATAATTCAATTTTCTATAAAAAATATAAACATTGTATCAGCACATCTCAAACTTTTTTTAACAATTTTTATAAAAATTGAATGTAGTGACGACATTGCTTCATACAATTTGTAGGGCAGTCGCCTATACACAATATGTAAGAAGACTTATGCCCAAATTATTGAATAATTCTCAAGACCGTTCTCCAAATGACACATCTCAAGACCGTCTTGAGATCATGCTCAAAAATCCGTATTAAAAGTAGAATGCACGCGCCGTCTCATTCGAGAATGCGTTCTCGAACAAAATGTGAATGCACCTCTATAAAAAAGTACTTTTTCTCGAGAATGGCAATAATAATCAGCGCTGCTATATTGGTACCACTGACTCGGAACTGCATTTCCTAGAAAGTTTTGACGTCTCCGTTGTTTACTGCGCTTGTTATCGTCTTGTTTGCTGTGTTCATTCGTGTTTTTTTTTTATTATCTCAATTATCACAGTAAAAATGTCGAGGCAATTCTTTTCCGAAGATGAAAAAGGCATATTAATAAATTTAGTTGTCAAATATAAAAAACAAATAGAAAACAAAAGTACCGACCAAACGTCCTTAAAAGGGAAACAATTAGCTTGGGAAAAGTTAATTGTTGTAAAACTATCCATAATGTTGCATATGGATCAATTTCAATATAACAAAAGTCTTATTTTGAATCATATTATGAAGAATGAATGGTACGAACAAAGATTTTATATAACTATCCATAACGTTGCATATGGATCTATAAAAAAATTAAATAAAATACAAATAATCCACAACGATATCAATTTCAATATAACAAAAGTCTTATTTTGAATCATATTATGAAGTATGAATGGTACGAACAAAGATTTTATATAACTATCCATAATGTTGCATATGGATCAATTTCAATATAACAAAAGTCTTATTTTGAATCATATTATGAAGAATGAATGGTACGAACAAATATTTTATATAACTAGTTGCATGTAACACATGAGATCCAACTGTCGATAGCGATAGTATGTATAGTTGAAGAATATGTACCAAACTATAAACCCATAGATACAAATTATTGAATATTTTCAGATATTTTGTTTTCTATACAACATATGTAGGTATTGTTATGAATCAAAATTAGAATATTAAACTTCGCAGTAGGAACCCAAGTAGTATAAAATAATTTTAATATAGATACCTTTATTCAAATAATTTGAATAAAGAAGTAAATTTAATAAATCATAAATAAACAAAAGTTTTTCCAATGAAGAAAATTCTGACAGATGCTGGTGGTTTTTCCTCTTGTGGTGGGAGCTGTCAGATTCGAAGTGAAAAATATGTATTTTTCCTGTTTTATAGAAATTGTTATACAAAAGTAGGCGTTTAAAAATAGCGCAACTTTATAAGTGTCTGGACGATTGAAGACTGATGTAGGTCTTTTCTTTTTTCTTCGTTCCTGGTTTTGCCTTATTGGCCAATGGCACTCGTATGTATTTGTGGAAATCGCCGAGTGACCGAAGTTGTTGCTGGTAATCCTAGCCAGCCTGACGAGACTTGGTGAGTCGAAATGTCAAAGACACATACTATATGTATGGAAATTGTTATAAGATACTTTTTGTGATAAAATTGTGTAATTTTGTACATTTGTTTAAAGACAGAATTAAATTGAAATTACTATTTGCAATTGTTTGATTGTGCAATGATACCTTCTGATATTTGAATAAAGAATAATTAATATGGGCACGGCATGACGGAGGGATCCAAGGACATCACGGCCTACTAATCAATTAACAAATTATTTAAATTCCCTGAAGGGCTTGGGTTCAGACCAGAGAACCCACCCGATATCTGTGCCAAAGACTTTTCATATTTTTGTGCAAGTCGGCGTATAACAAAATGGTGCTGTGAATACCAGGATTCAAATATCGCGGATTTTTTTTGATTTTGTGTTGCTGACTTTGTAACTTTGTTTTGTGATGATTTCGTATGTATATGAATATGTATGTACCTATATTATTTTGTGTTTAATTGTGCATTTTTTTGTGTAGGTACTTTGTATTTAAAATAACTTTGTTACATCTTTTTTTCTATAAAATGGATTCTGTCCGGGATTCTATGAGTGTGAAGATTCAGAACGTGGCCAAGTGTACCAAAGAAGAATTATTTTGGGAGTTAAAAATGAGAAAAATAAAACCAGCTAAACACATTAGAGAAATGCGCGCTCAGGCTACCCGATTCAATGTAGCATTGTCAGATTTTAAAGACGAATCAGATTCGGAGGAATTTATAAGAAAAGAAAAAAAGTCACGTGACGTGGTGAAATCTTGCTCGGTTAAAAGATGTGATTGCGTTACGTATCCAGCAAACTTTCATACCTGGAATGTAACTTTTGCCGGAAAAACGGATCCGCGTGAATTTGTTGTAAGATTGAAAGAATTGTCTAAGTCGCGGGGTATATCTTTAGATAGGGTAGTTCAGGGTTTACCCGAACTTTTGACTGAATCAGCATTGTGTTGGTTCAGATCAATCAATTCTGATCGTGATTCTTCTTTATCGTGGGATAATTTTGAGGAGTTGTTTTTTTCTCATTTTGGCAACGAGCAAGACGAGTTTAGGAAGAAGTTAGAAATTTATAATTCAAAACAATTAACACTGGAATCGGGAACAGATTTTGTGTTACGAAATATGTATGTTAACAGGTCATTGAATGATCAATTGGCTGAAAAAGAATTTTTAAATTGTATAAAAAGAGGGCTCCATTCAAAATATGCCCCAATATTAGCGATTCAAAATTTTGAATCTGTAGAATCATTATTAAAATGTCTTAAGCAATTTGATATTTACGACGTCCCGTTAGAAGCTCCTCAGATTGTAAGAGAAACTAAAAACACTATCGGTTATGCAGAACATAGACCCAGCACTCCATCACGTGAAATTGCGATACCTGCGTATAGAAACTACGATATTAAATGTTATTTTTGTAACAAAAGTGGACACATTCAGCGAAATTGTTTTTTGCGACAGCGAAGTTTACAG
This sequence comes from Molanna angustata, assembly GCA_963576475.1. Lineage (NCBI taxonomy): Eukaryota > Metazoa > Arthropoda > Insecta > Trichoptera > Molannidae > Molanna > Molanna angustata. The sequence continues at coordinate 12,618,714 of OY754973.1, forward strand.
ACGTCTAGCGATAATCGTAGGCAACAACCTGAGATAGAGTTTGCTTCGGAAAAAGAAAGGCATAACGCTATAGATTTACCTAGAGTGTCTTCTTTCCCAGAAATTCGTGACATAAATGAGGATAGAAGGCCCAATGAGACATCTTGGGGTAGTAAGTCAAAGGAAAATGATAATTTATTATCAGTTCGTCGCGAATCAAAAGGATACAATCAAGAACAGTCACTTTTAAGGAATAAAAGAAATTCAAAAAAACTTGTAAGCGGTCGGCCACCATCGGATATCTGTAAAAATGAATGGAAGAGCTGGCTGGAAATGGTTGAAAAATTTCAGAAAAATTTTAAAACACAAAAGTTAATAAATAATATTTGCAACATACCAAAGGGTGACGCGCGTCCTTATGTAAACTTTCAGATTCAGAACCAATATTTTACTGGTCTTCTTGACAGTGGCGCATCGGCCAATTGTATTAGTGAGGCAGTTTTTTGTAAATTTTTAAATAAATATTTTCCTCGCACAGATAATTCAGTAGAAATGTATTCGTTTAATCAGTTGGTTACGACCTCAAAAGGCTTGGCAGTCATGCCAGTTACATTTAAAGGTCGGACCGTAGAATTGGAGTTTCATATAGTTGATGGATTATTTGCTGATTTTTTGCTGGGCATTCCGTTTTGGCGCTATTTTGAAATAGCCTTGGAAGTTTTTAACTTGGCTCAGGTTGATGAGGAAACGGTCATCGATATGGGTTTTTTTGAGCCAAAAATAAGCGAGGATACTAAAGTCCCCACGATTCCGGATGTTTTGGAAGAACAATCAGTTAATAAAAAGCTTACCATCATGCATACTATATGTATGGATATGTACCGTTTAATAAAGAACCGTGAGCCTTTTATTTCGTTGAAGAAAACGGACAAAACGTATTTATATCTAGATGAAATGATCACGAGGGCTATTCTTGAATTAGATCAAATTGACCTTGAAGGAAATGAAGATGTTAGAAATTATCGAAGATCCGCTGTGAAATGGTTGGAGGAAATTGCTTCTAAGTTGGAGAGCAAAACGACAGAAGTTGTTGTAGAACCAAAAGAGAAAACGACGGAAATTACTGATAAAACTAATGTAACAAACTTCGTTGAATCTATGGGAAAGTCAAATGAAGAAAATCTACCTTCACCCGAAAAGAAGAGCGTTGATAGTCAAGAAAAAGAAACGGAAGCTGTTTTGATCAACCCAAGAGAGGAGTTTTCGCAAATTCACGTTTTATCTAATTTGGAGACTCTAAGTGTAGAACAGCGAGATGAATTATCAAAAGTATACTCAATGTTTGAAGATATTTCATATGAAAAGAGAGGATTGGGATGTACAAATTTAGTGCAACATAACATCGTTACCGAGGGCCCTCCTATCAAACAGAGATACTATCCTCTTTCGCCCGTCCGGCAAGCTTTAGTGGAAAAAGAACTAGACGAAATGTTGGAATTGGGTGTTGTTAGACCCTCACGATCTGCATGGTCAAATCCTGTCATTATGGTTCCCAAACGCGATGGAACACTAAGATTATGTATTGACAGTCGAAAACTAAATGCAGTTACGAAGAAGGATTCTTATCCATTACCTTATATAAACACGATTTTAGCCAATTTAGGGCGCGGGAAATACATTTCTTCAGTAGATTTATCAAAGGCATTTTGGCAGATTCCTTTGACTCCCGAGTCCTGCGAAAAGACAGCTTTCAGCATACAATCAAGGGGACTGTTTGAATTTGTTCGTCTTGCGTTTGGATTAACTTGCGCACCCCAGGAGCTTCAAAGAACGATGGATATGTTGTTTGGACCTGAATTCAATGGGCAAGTATTCGTATACTTGGATGACCTGATCATTGTGTCAGAAAGTTTTGAAGAACACATGGATCTATTAAAAAGTGTTGCTAATAAATTACGTGAAGCTGGGTTTACAGTGAATTTGAAAAAATCTGAATTTGTAAGAAAAGAACTTAGATATTTAGGTTACATAGTGGATGAAAAAGGTTTGAGGACGGATCCCGCTAAAATAGAAAGTATACAAAACTTCCCAACACCAAATAATTCAAAAGAACTAAAAGGTTTTTTGGGGCTATGCTCATATTACAGGAGATTTATCGAGAATTTTGCTGATTTAGCGGCACCTCTCACAAAATTAACTGGAAAAAGGGGTAACATTTCAAATTTCGTTTGGTCTTCCATAGCAGAGGATGCTTTTAATGGACTCAAAAAGGCTATGGTAACCGCTCCGGTCTTAGCTTCACCCAACTTTACAGAACCATTCATTATTCATTGTGATGCATCGAGTTATGGAATTGGTGGCATACTCACACAGATATTGGAAGGATCTGAACATCCAATAGCATATTTCTCCCGTTCCTTGAAGAAACACGAAAAGAATTATGGCACAACTGAGAAAGAAATGTTAGCCGTAATTGAATCTGTAGAGCATTTTAGAGGCTACGTAGAAGGATCGGCTTTCACGATAGTCACGGATCATTCTAGCCTCCGTTGGCTAACTACCTTGGAAAACCCTAGTGGACGATTGGCTAGGTGGGCGACCAGATTGTCGCAATTTAATTTTAATATAATACACAGGAAAGGCTCTGAGCACGTGGCTCCAGACGCGCTCTCCCGGATACGGCCTGTTGAAATAGATGTTCTTGAAATAGATCCCTTTGTAAATGATGAGTGGTACCACATGATACGTCGAGGATGCAAAGAAAATCCGCAAAGATTTAAAAATTATCAAATTATGGAAGACCAGTTGTACCGATTTTGCAAAAGCGATTGCGCTTTGCTAGAACCCTATCAATGGAAACAAGTTATACCACAACCACTTCGCAACGAACTTATTTTCCGAATACATGAATCTGAAACATCCTGCCATCCTGGCGTATTTAAAACAGTCAAAAAGTTACAGAAAACTTATTTCTGGCCAGGTATGTATAGAGATGTTAAACGAGTGGTTGGTAGATGCAAAGTTTGCAAGGCATATAAACATTCTACTTCTGCGCCATTGGGACTAATGTCCAATCCAAAATTGGTAGATAGGCCAATGAAGATGTTAAGCATAGATCTAATAGGACCATTACCGCGAAGTTATTCTGGACATGTTTTCATCCTAAGTTGCGTAGACGTGTTTTCTAAATATGTATGGGCATTTTCGTTACGCAAGGCCACTGCAGCCGCTGTAGTAAAATGTTTGGAGCAAGAAATATTTTTGCCATGGGGTGTGCCAAAAGTGATAGTATCTGATAATGGAAAGCAATTCGCTTCCAAAGAATACCGGTCTTTATTGAAAAAGTATGATGTGCCTGTAACATTTTTAAATCCTTACTATCATCCACAGAATAATGTAGTAGAGAGTTTTAATAAGACTATAGAGACTATGTTGGCCATTAAAATTAATGAGGATCAACGAAACTGGACCAAGAATTTGAGAGCGGTCACAAGCGCGATGAATAATATGGTAAATGTTACCACTAATTACTCACCTTATTTCTTGATGCACGGTAGAGAACACGTAATGAACGGATCGTTGCATAGAGACACTGTTAATGAAAATAGTGAACCCGAGAGCAATATTAAAGAAACTTCTAGAAAACCATATGCAGGAAAACTTAAAGAACTAGCACAAATTTATGATGAGGTGCAGGACCAGCTTCTTTTATCTTTTCAGAACTCGTCAAAGCAATACAATTTAAGAAGAAAACATGTAGTATACCAGGTAGGAGACAAAGTATGGAGACGAAATCATTGTCAATCTGACGCCTTAAAGTATTTCTCTCATAAATTAGCACCACGGTTCGTCCAAAATGTAATTGTGGAAAAGAAATCTGATGTAGTTTATGTACTTAGTGATATGGACGGAAAGATATCGGGCAGTTATCATGTAAAAGATTTGATCAAAATAGAATCACAAGACTAGAAAAGTAGGTGCCTAATACTTGCTATGATTTTGGCGAATTAATGATTTGGTTAAATAAAATGAGGACATTAATTTCTTTTTGGGTATTGTATTATGACGTCATAAAGTTAGATTTAGGAGAAATTATAATGAATCCTTGGAGTGTTCTGAATGTTCACATCTCAACAGTGAGAAGCTTGTAAAAGTACCTATTCTGTGTAAAATCGTATTGCTCATATTTGAGGTGTAAATAATTTTTGTGTTGTGAATAATTTTTGAGTTGTAATTAAGAACGTTTATTGGAAATTATATTTGTATTGTGTTTAATTGATAAATTTATTATGTTAAATGTGTAAGTTGTTGATTTTAATTGCTGAATCTCAAATGTTAATTGTTAAGAGTTTTATGTAAAATATTTGTCTTGTTATGTTAGGTTATATTTTGTTTAAGCTTCATTTAATTGAATTATGTTAAATGTGTAAGTTGTTTCTTTTATTGCTGAATTAAAATGTTTATTGATAAGAGTTCTATGTAAAATATTTGTCTTGTTATGTAAGGTTATATTTTGTGTAAGCTTCAATTAATGGGGTGACCATAAGTTTTTAGGAATGGGGTGACCCTAATAAAAATTAAAATATTTCTGTTGATAAAATTTTAATTTTTCTGTGACAAGGGAGGTAAATGTTATGAATCAAAATTAGAATATTAAACTTCGCAGTAGGAACCCAAGTAGTATAAAATAATTTTAATATAGATACCTTTATTCAAATAATTTGAATAAAGAAGTAAATTTAATAAATCATAAATAAACAAAAGTTTTTCCAATGAAGAAAATTCTGACAGATGATGGTGGTTTTTCCTCTTGTGGTGGGAGCTGTCAGATTCGAAGTGAAAAATATGTATTTTTCCTGTTTTATAGAAATTGTTATACAAAAGTAGGCGTTTAAAAATAGCGCAACTTTATAAGTGTCTGGACGATTGAAGACTGATGTAGGTCTTTTCTTTTTTCTTCGTTCCTGGTTTTGCCTTATTGGCCAATGGCACTCGTATGTATTTGTGGAAATCGCCGAGTGACCGAAGTTGTTGCTGGTAATCCTAGCCAGCCTGACGAGACTTGGTGAGTCGAAATGTCAAAGACACATACTATATGTATGGAAATTGTTATAAGATACTTTTTGTGATAAAATTGTGTAATTTTGTACATTTGTTTAAAGACAGAATTAAATTGAAATTACTATTTGCAATTGTTTGATTGTGCAATGATACCTTCTGATATTTGAATAAAGAATAATTAATATGGGCACGGCATGACGGAGGGATCCAAGGACATCACGGCCTACTAATCAATTAACAAATTATTTAAATTCCCTGAAGGGCTTGGGTTCAGACCAGAGAACCCACCCGATATCTGTGCCAAAGACTTTTCATATTTTTGTGCAAGTCGGCGTATAACAGTATGTATGTCAAGATAGGATAGTATGGAAGAAGATCCTTATTCCTACCCAGAATATGCAAATTGCATGATGGTATGTATGTATGTTTGGAGATGAAGTAACAAACTATTAAGTCTTCTTACATATTGTGTATAGGCGACTGCCATACAAAATGTATGAAGCGATGTCGTCACTAAATTCAATTTTTAAAAAAATTGTTTAAAAAAAATTGAGATCTTCTACTACAATGTTAATATTTTTTATAGAAAATTAAATTATCTAGTTGGGGTGTTTCGGCTTTTTTCGATAATTGTAAAAGTTTTGGAAATATAGGCAGTTAAACTCATAAATTTATCATAAAAAAAATATTTTTCTTAATAAAAAATGTTTGAGAAACCCTGGAATTTTTTTGAAAAAACTAATTTGAGATTTTGTATTTGTCTATGTTTGTACCAATTTTCAGCGTTCTACCGTTTATGGTTTCTGAGATATATGGAAAAATAAAATAAAAATTCAAAAGTTGATAACCCCTGACTGAAACAAAAATTCAAAATTCCGAGTATAAAAGTTTTGTAGGCCTGTAACTGTTTATATATTCTGAAATTTTAGGCTCTGTAAATTGAGCGGATCAAAAGTTATAAGGGGGGGACGGACACACAGACACACACACACACAGACACACACACAGACACACAGACACACGAAATGTTCTACTCCGAATTCTGAGTAAATCCGTGTATGGAACATATATGCTGCGAAGCCTCTAAGTTGGTGTTTTTTGACTTCAAAGTTGGAAAATCCATGAAAAAAGTAGACCTCTCCATACAATTCTCGCGTATTCTGGCTTGATACATTGTCGATATGTTAAGAGAACAAAGTTCTCCTGAACAAATCGACAGTTGGACTATCCATAACGTTGCATATGGATCTATAAAAAAATTAAATAAAATACAAATAATCCACAACGATATCAATTTCAATATAACAAAAGTCTTATTTTGAATCATATTATGAAGTATGAATGGTACGAACAAAGATTTTATATAACTATCCATAACGTTGCATATGGATCTATAAACAAATAAAATAAAATACAAAGTTCAATTTGTAAGATATTTGTGCACTCCAGATCATTCTTTCAATAAAAAATATCCCAATAATGATAATGTATAAAATTATTTACATCTCTCAGCACTACTCTAAAGGCGGAGCCTCACAGCAATGTTTATGGTGCTTCAAGTAAAGTTTATTTCTATGAAACGCTGTCTAACATGATTTCCTCTTGAATTATTTTGGATCTGTATGTTTGCCACGGGAACATTTTGGTTTGGTTCAGCGTCATTTGGAAAATCCATGTCTCTGTGTTGGATACCAATGTTATGTAGTACCGCACAAGAGGCAATTATTGTTGTTGTTGTTGATAGTTTTGTTGCTAATTTTTTTGACAACACAGGAAACCTCCTTTTCCAAATGCCAAAAGCCCTTTCCACAGAATTCCGTGTTGATTTGTGCGCTCTGTTGTAGCGCATTTCAGGTTGTGTTGCAGGGTTTAGTAATGGCGTAAATAAGTATGGTAGCTGGGGGTAACCATTATCGCCCAGCACAATACCAGGCAGAATACCATTCTCAAGGCGAACCATCAAACTACTGTTGTGGAGAATTCTGCTGTCGTGGGTTGATCCTGGCCACCTGATTACAATATCCATGATTTGACTGTCTGGACCTGTAACCGCTTGCACATTCAAAGACATCCACCCCTTGCGATTTCTGAACATCTCAGCATTTTCACCTCCTGGACTTATTATGGGAATATGCGTACAGTCAATACAACCAATAACTCCAGGAAAGCCAGCCATTTGAAAATATTGTATATGATGATCTGCTGGTTGTGCGGGAAATTTTATAAACTGACCCAATTTTTCATTCAATGCTTTTGAAACATCTCTTATTATATTAGATACAGTTGGTTGGCTGACCTTGAGGGTATCACCTATTACGATCTGGAAAATAAAAAAAAACAGATATTACTAAAATGTCAGATATATGCAGTGATAGGTATGTTAACCTACCATAACATATCACTGGTTTATGTTATATAGATTTATATTATAGATCAATAGCCTGTTTTATATTATAGATTTATAACAGGAAAAATAAAACGTAAGAATTATAAAACAAATGGCGTTTTACCTGAAAGCTGCCAGTAGCGTAAAACCGTAATGCTACAAGCAGTTTCATCATTGGTGATATTGTGGAACCTCTAGGATCTGTAGATAATTGCGGCTCCAAAAGAGGGAAAATTGTATTTTTAATGGTGTTTTTTCTAAAACGAAATCGCTTCGAAAACTCGTCATCCGTATAAAACATGAAGGGGTCTTCGCGATTCCGAAAAAGTCGAGGAATTCGCGGGTAAGGATTTTCATTCACGTAATTAATGAATGATTCAAAATTATTTGTTTCTAAATAAGATGCACTGTTCATTTTGATTTAAGTAAAAAGCACAAATAAAAAGTACCGGTACCGTACGTCAAATGTCAAAGTAGACAAATGTGAAATTCGTCCATTTCTATATGCGTCTCTTTTCTTTATATAGCTCTGTCTCCTTCTCTCTCTCTTGAGAACGGTCTCAAGACAGGGGGGTAGCTGTCTCGAAGCGATCTCGGCGCTTCTATACATTTCGAGAACGGTCTTGAGACCAAGCTCAGTGACTTTTGCATCTTTAATACCATTTTGGTTGAGAACGTGGTCTCAAGACCAGTCTCAAGCTGGAGAACGATTCTCTGATATGGGCCTTAATAGTTTGATAGGTACTTAATCTCCAAACATACATACAGAACCATCATGCTGTTTTCATATTCCGGGTAGGAAAACAGGACTGACCTCCATACTGTCCTATCTTGACAAACATACCAACATGTGTTAAAATTTTCAATAATTTGGATTTATGGGTTTATAGTTTGATTCTTATTCTTTAACTATACATACTATCGCTATCGACAGTTGGATCTCATGTGTTACATGCAACTAGTATATAAAAACATACAAACACATATTTATATACAAAACATCAATAAGTTTACATGAATCAGCAGACTGACAGCGGTCCTACCAAATATTATACCCGCAGTCGATAGCAACAATACTTGGCAAGTACAATGATATGCATGTCGCAGTCAATCTACATATTCTAGTTAAAATTGAGAATTTCCAATTATGATTAAAAAAAAAAGAAAAATAATAATAAAACAAAAACATCATTGAACTTTTATACAAGAGCAGAATATTGAGAAAAAAGAAAGACATAGGTGCATTAAAATGAAAACCCAACAAGTAAGAAACAAATAAATACAAATTATAATAAGGAACAGTAGATTAATATTAATTAAATCAGAATAAATATTTAATAGAGTTGTAACACCAACAAGTAAATCTGTAGTAGTAAAAAAATACTAGAAAAATACTAGATAAAAATAAAAGAAGCAGGGTCAGGAGACAAGAACCAAAAAGTATGATTCATAACCAACAAATTAACCAATAGAAGAACATACATGCCTACCGCCTTATTTTATTTATTTGTTTTATTTATTAAACTTCATATACAATACTGTGTATAATGGTGGGTTTATTGCCACAAGGCAATTTTTTCCAACCAACCATACCAACGTGAGGTCATAGATAGTATAGTGGTAGGTACGTTAAATTTATAACAAACGGAAAGAAACACGTAACATTATTAAGAGTAAATTCACAGCAACAAAGGAAGGAAGGAAATAGAGGTTCAAATAGAGGCCTTCAAATATATATTTTAAAGGAAGATTCTTAGGGAAAACTCAAAATTAGGATTGGATTCAAAATTAATGATATAGGTCTTATCACAGGTTGAAATTGTGGCAAGATTTTTGAGTTATAGGTACTATTTTCGGAGAATCTTTGAGGCACACTTTTGTTTATTACAAATGATCTTTACATTCACATATTTATGTTCTTCGCATGTCCCTCAGACCGGATTTTGGCGACCATCCCTCTGAACACCTCGTGATCCTGGGCCAGTGATCTGAGAGACGCTGTCTCAGAAATGATGAAGCGCTGCCTGAGATTATTTTTTATGAGTGCCTACATGTATTAATAAAATTGCCAAAACAACTAAAAAATATGAAAGAAAAAGCATTCCAACGTGAATTGGAAACCAGACATAGTATCAAGAACTGAATTAAAGTTTTGCTTTATATAAACGAATACCATATTACAATTCAAATATTAACTATAAATTATTGTCATAAGCCAATCGGCTTTTTATTAAAATAAAATAAGCGGTGAATAATTCTACCGCTGTACAATATATTCAAATGTAATGTACAACAAAATAAATAAATAAATATGAGATACGTGATAGTGTAGGTGCGAGCGAGGCAGAATGATTGAATGTATAATAATAGAAGGTGCGTTGTGTGCGCGGCGTCTTTCGCTAATTGATATTGTCGAGTTCACCTTGCCTAGTAATATGTACATACATAGCCTTCATATTACATATCATCTTGTATATTGTATTGTACTATATTATTTATTGTGAATATAAGTATTATTAAGAAACTGGAATACTATCATTGCTCGACCACCCCAAATCAAGGTAAATTATAATAACTAAGAAGCTTTAGAAATAAGAAAATCAGTAAAATGAATAACGAATGAAATAATAATATATGATTTTTAACAAACTGCCATAAGGGTTGCGTTCACAACGAACGCCGAACGAACTTAATACTCCAAGCCGTTCATAATGACCAGAAACAGAAGCTCTGTGGCGTTCAGATTGAACGTCGTGTATATGCACCAAACGCTCGGTAAAATTGTCGGGTGAAAAACGCTCTGCATTATAGTTTCTATTGACTTCGTTGATGACTTCTATTTGCTTCCGTGGTATATAATATGTCAGTTGACATTATTTATGATGACAATGTGCATTCACAAAGAGGTTAATAATTTATTAAAATATCATTCAACATTTCCAATAAAAGCTCAGAGATCATTATTTACACCACTTTCTAATTATCTTTTGATGTCTTTCGATGAAAATATAACCTAAAAAGAAACATGTATGTTAAATGACATTTGACATTTAAAACACCCGATGCAGCATTCAGATTGAAACGACGCCCGAAAGCGTTCAGTCAAGATTGGTGTGAAAAACGCAGGAACTTCTGGAACATTCGACGCTCGACTTCGAGCGTTGAATCTGAAAATACTCTTCGATAAGCCAATTATGTACTTTCATCATCATCTCCTGCTCCTATCACCCAGTTCACCCGGAATCAGGTCTCTTGGTCATCAATCATCTTCCAAGTATAATTTACAGTATAAATAGTCAATTTATAAATTAATTATATGATTTTGTTTCTACTTCAACTTTGTAAGAGAAGCAAAATCTGCAATACCTACAGATAATAAAGCAACCAATTCAAATTGAGTATTTTATACACTGTAAAACTGTAATTCTATTTTAATGGTTTCCGCTGGTTCAATAAGTAACATTATTAGTTCACAGCCATAAACTTCCACTGAGGACTATCAGGTAAGTAATTCAGAAGCGCATGATCTTAAAAATTGTCAATGGGCGTCCATAACACTATATTGTTGATCTCCAGGGAGAACATGCCAAAGACAGCTATTAAAGTATCGAAGCACGATAGCATAAAAGATTATATATTATTAGAACTAGTTATAACCCGTCAGAAATGACGGAATTTAATGTTATCTATTAACCTTCTTTACGTTTAGTTTACCGTGTAGATGGAACTCATTTCGCATAATCATTAAAGTTTGTAATAATTTGTTATTGTGTGTGTAGTTCATAATAATTTTAGTCTGTAATACATCACTGTTGTAAAATTTTAATATTCGATTGAAAAACAAATTAACGTTATAGACGTGAATATGAACAATGTGAATTGTTTTTTGACAAATTTATTTCTGAATAGAGACGAAGTTGGAAAATTAAGGCACCTACAGGGCTAACGACCTGTCATTGGTTGGTCACTTTAGGGCCGATCTTATAAACGAAAGACCAAATATTCGTAAGTATGTTTACGATTTACTAACGGATGGATGTTCCTAAGGGCCGGTCTTATAAACGTCCGTTAGTTAGATTTCAGACCAAATAAACCGAAATTTGATACAAATGTTCTATATTTCGTCTTATAACAATCCGTTAGTTAAATTTTAGTAAAATTTTACCGATAGCCTTTACTGACGGTCGGACCACCGATAAAGCGTTCGTTAACGATAGGTTATGGAAGGATTGAGTTTTTTCACATTCGTTTTTTTATGTTCCGGTACATTTTTAATATTACGAATATTTTTAAAAATACTGTTTTATATTTTTTGGATTTTTATATTGAATTGCTTTTTTTTCGATAAAAAATATCGGCCGACAGTGATTTTGAATAGCCAAAACGAATTTGATTACAAGATTGTGTTTGACCAAATATTTTATTATTTCAACATGATATTGATGACACTGAATTTCGTTTTATTTTATTTTAATTATTTTTTTAAACTAAAAATAAAAAAAATAAAATAAAAAAAAATATAAAAAATGAATGAATAATTCATTGTAACTAGTACCTACATATGCATTAAGTTTTTTAAATTTCATTTTAATGCCATAAATTAGGCATAAATGCTTGTGATATAAGTGAACAAAATCAGTTGAGGCGAGATTTGAACCCGCGTCCACTGAATTACTAATTCAAAATGATGATAATCCTAAATAATAAAGGATTATCATCATTTTTGTAATTTTTGATTTTGTTTGAAGTAAGCAAAAAAAATAAACACTGTTTATATATTGCAATGACAGCACCGCTTTATCCATTACAATCCATTATAGTCCAATACAAATCTATTGAAAATCCATTGTAGTCTAATTAGACTGTAACTGTCAAATAAACGGACAGTTAAAATAGTTTTATAATACCGCCGATAGTAATATCTACTTAGGAACATCCATCCGTTAGTAAATCGTTAACATACTTACGAATATTTGGTCTTTCGTTTATAAGACCGGCCCTTAGTAGATATTACTATCGGCGGTATTATAAAACTATTTTAACTGTCCGTTTATTTGACAGTTACAGTCTAATTAGACTACAATGGATTTTCAATGGATTTGTAATGGACAATAATGGATTATAATGGATTGTAATGGATAAAGCGGTGCTATCATTGCAATATATAAACAGAGAGTGTTTAATTTTTTTGCGTACTTCAAACAATATAAAAAATTACAAAAATGGTGATAATCCTTTATTATTTAGCTAGTGCGCTGGATTGCATTAAAATGAAATTTAAAAAAACTTAATGCATTATGTTGGTACTAGATACAATTATTTATTCATTCATTTTTTTTTAAATAAAATAAAACGAAATTCAGTGTCATCAATGTCATTTCGAAATAATAAAATATTTGGTCAAACACAAACTTGTAATCAAATTCGTTTTGGTTATTCAAAATCACTGTCGAACGACGTTTTTTACTGAAAAAAAGCAATTCAATATAAAAATCCAAAAAATATAAAACAGTATGTTTCAAAATATTCGTAATATTAAAAATGTACCGCAATATAAAAAAAAACAAGTGTGGTAAAACTCAATCCTTCCATAACTTATCGTTAACGAACGATTAATCGGTGGTCCGACCGTCAGTAAAGGCTATCGGTAAAATTTTACTAAAATTTAACTAACGGATTGTTATAAGACGAAATATAGAGCATTTGTATCAAATTTCGGTTTGTTTGGTCTGAAATCTAACTAACGGACGTTTATAAGATCGGCCCTTAAGCGCTTGCGCAACGTTTATCAATTATGCATTTTTATTGAGTTTATTTAAAAAAATATATGAATATGTCCTTGTAATAAGTGCATATACTTATATCCTAATATATTACTTCAACTAAGCATAAATGCTGGTGCTATAGGTGAACGAAATCGGTCGTGGTAGGGTTATTAATCCAATTATTGAAAGTTCTATACCATCGCCATTTATGAAAGTTCTATACCATCACTTCTGAAACATAAGCTCCGGGTGAGACAGCTTTTCCATTGTGTTTTCAGTCTGTATTTGTGAGACGACTATCATCTTTAAGTCTCAAAATTTGGTAGGTATTGTGTGCGTTTTATCTTGTAGCTAGTGGCATATGTAGAGAAATGAGAGAGTATATTCAATCAATCAATACAAGCCCGAGGATGTGTAACAATGTTAGTTATGCAAAGCTTTTTATAATGTAAGATCCCGCGATTCTAGACATACCTCATATTGTATAGTGGACCAATGCAAAATTTAACTAACACTTTAGTCATTATTTAAAGGCTGATTTTTTTTCTGTAAAAGGAAACCAAACCAGATAACAAAAATTGGATAGTATGAACCCTGACGAGACATAGGTAACAATTTATTAAACTTTAAAGGCGTGTATCGGGCGGTTTCCAACAGCCAACTTGTCTGTCAATGGAAGGCGTAATGACTATGAAGCTTTATACTATATAGCTTCATACTATTACTGACTTGTTGTTTTCTCGCCTTTCAATAATTTTCAACACTTTGAAAGCTGTTATTTCCTAAACCCACCACTACTCAGGGTTCCTATCGTTGTTTCCTACTATGTTTTTTGCCTCTTCTAGGCAAATCCGATGCGCTCGTTCCGTCCGAAATCAATCAGTGTACGCACCTGTATAAATTCCTATACAAATAATTCTAAAATCAGTCTGATGCGCTCCGTCCAATCTGTTCGCTGTGCTTATATGAACGCTAGCCTTAATGCGATCATTATTAACTGCATATGCTTTTTGTATTATGATAAAAATATTTAGCCTTTATACTATGGCGTAAATTTAGCTGTCGCTGGATCTTATTCTAATAGCATTTGTGTTATGAAACATATTAGATCGAAGATTTAAATATTTTGAATTTTACATTATGTAGGTACCTTCATATCCTATACTTTTTCGCCTTTTCTCGTGTCACTTTGGTGTAAGAAGGTACTCTGTGAAGATAAGTAAGTAATCTTCTTATGATTGTATGAATGTCAAGGTACCGTCGATGAAAAATTAGTGTGACACTCTGAAAGTGAAATATCATCGTCGGGTAATAAAAAGAGTTTTTGGTACTTACTCAGCCGCTGAGAGAAATTTCTTAAATAATATAAGCTGACTCAAAGTTAACCTGCAAAATATATTTATTTTTTATAAAAAATAAAAACTATAAGTACAAGAAAACGATGAAAAGCTTTCATAGTAATATTGAATCTCCTTGAATATCTAAGCAATTTTCGGCGGAGTCGGGGATGGTTTACACGTCGGCCAACCATGTAAAAATATTGTGTTCTGCGCAACCCGTGTGATTTATCAAGATGTTATAACACGTAAACGGAATAGCACCACAACAAATTTTCCTACAAAATTTTATTTATTTATTTATTTAATATTGCTTCTCGGGCAACTAACAGGTACCTACTATGTCAAATATTAATTCGACACGCACCCAATAACAAGTTGCCACATTCTGGAGACTTACGATATTAATCGCCTCACAGATCCAGACTGAAAACACAATTAAAAACTGTGTCTCCACCGGGAATCGAACCCGGGACCTTTGGATCAGCAGCCAGATACCCAACCAACTGAGCCACGAAGGCCGACATTTATTAATTATTTAAAACAAAGTAGTGGCACGGAGCAATAATTAGAAGCGGTGTGCCCAGGAACGGGAGAAGTGAAAGAAGAGAGGGAGGCCTATATTTAACTCTGGATGCAAACGGGCTGTTGAAAAAGAAGATGAAGACTCGATGCATTATATTAGGTACAAATTTTCTTTGATTACCCGATGAAAAAGAAGCATGGGACGTCCTCAGACACGATGGTCGGACTGCACCAAAGCAGTGGCAAGGAGCAATATTGGAAGCGGTGTGCCCAGGAAACGGAAGAATAGAAGAAGAGGGTGAGGCCTATGTTCAACTGAATTCAACTCTGGATACAAACAGGCCGGTAAAGAAGAAGAGAAAAAAGATCGCTAATATCACAAATCAAAACACTTTAGGAGGTTTGCACGACGTGTTTATTATGATTTGTTATTGGCTAACGTCATCACTAACACCTGCACAATTTTCACAACGTAAACCTTTCATCGAGTTTGATGATCATTTTATAAACAGGTTTTACTTAAGTATATCATTTTTATTTCGGACGTTTTATCTAAGTGGAAATAACTAAATGATCTTTTTTATACGACATGTTTCGAAAAGAATGCTTCTTCATCAGGACGAATTACAACTTTGTCGTCCATTTTTTATAGTAAGAATTTTTTTTTTTTGTTTTTATCTAACTAATCTGGAGAGCAAGCCTGGTCCAACCGGCGAAATAAAAACCCTCACGATTACCCATATCATGGATATAATTATCATATGGAGTTCTATGGCATCTAAAGATATTATAGAACTCCTTATTATAATTACATCCATGATATGGGTAATCGTGAGGATTTTTGATTCCGGTTGGACCATACTTGCCCCCCAGAGTAGAACACATATTCGATTTATTGTTGAAAATATGAAAAAGCAGATTTCAGTTCGCACTTAAGAGCTCCTGAGATTCACATCAGGGATAAAAAAAACCTTCTAAAAAAAAACAGGCAGGGCTTTAAGTGACAAAATAAACAGCACGATCAGAAAGATGTATGAGATTTTAGATTTTGTCAGGTTGGAGGTACAAAGAAGATGATATTGTATAGACCATGTGTCATAAATAGACTCCCAATGACTAAAGTACCTTATCGCACATTAAAAACAAGAGGAAAGGATACTTTGAAGACCCCCAAAAAGTGGAAAGACAATTGGGGGAGTCCACATCACAAGATTCAGTAAACTCAGCAGAGCGGTCTTTAACCAGTATACGAAGAAGAAGAAACATATATTTTTGTTTCAAAAGAATGAATCTTTCCTTGTGACAAGTACATATATCCTTCTATATTCCCTAAATTAAGCATATGCTTGTGCTATAGGTGAACGAAATACGTCGTGGCAGGATACGAACTCACGACCACTGGATTACTAATCCAGCGCGCTAACCGCTCTGCCACCACCCACCTTAATATTTATATTTTAGAATTTTTTCGTTGACAACATTTCTAAAAACTTTCGCCAAGATCTAGCCCACTTTTGTATTAATGGGGAAGTAAATAGGTTGGATCGGGACCTCTGAGGACCCAAGGAAACAATTTGAGCGGAGACCGCATAGTGCTTGTATTGACAACCACCCGAGCACGTTTCATAGCTTTACGTGAAAAATATCCAGAGAAAAGTTCCATTTACTCCCGACCATAATATGCCGTCTCTAATACGGATATATATTGTAATATTATATCTAAGGACCCCAAGGGCAAGAGGACTTGACGATTCACGAAGCGCTAAGGAGCGACACCACAGATACGTACCTACCTACATACTTGAATGAGACCACTTCATACTCCAACGTCGCCCGTTGTACTAAACGAGACCACAAATGAACGAGTCAAAACAAACGAATCGAGGGAACTTGTAGATCTTCTAAAAAGCAAAATAAAATATTTTAACAGGACTATTTATGTATATGTCGGTAAACTTTTTAAGTAAAGACGCATTCAATTCGTAAAAAAGTTTATATTTTAATCACCATCGTCAGCAACTGTCGACCTTGATGTCTTGGCACCGTGGCATCTTGGGTTCGATTCCCCGTATTGCAAAACTATTTCTTATGCAATTATTGGTTCTCAAGATTCAATTAAGCTTTTGAAATTAACCTGAAAAAATAAAATGACGACACCACAATATCAGTAAAATTCCAATCAAAACATTTTCTTAAGAATGATAATGCCTACACAGATTTTGTTTTTTCTTTTATTTTATTACACCATTACTATAAAATGACAGCAACACGTAGATTACTGATGCCCAACTAGGAAATCCTTGTTCTAGGGCTAGCAATTTTTATCAATTTTGACAGTGGCAATATAATTTTTAACCTTCCCACTGTTTCTTCAATGTCTTTGACCTTTGACCGGTGACTTATTTCCTCATTTCTTATTCGGTCTCTCGAGGATACGCCCAACATTTGTGTTTCCATTGCTCGTTGAGTCCATTTAAGTTTGTGGAGACCTGCCCATTGCTAAAATGGCAATGGGCAGGTCACGTGTCAAGACAGAGGAATAATAGATGGACGCCCAGAATTCTGAATGGGAGATTAATTTTGCAATCATTTAAACGCCAATTCAAAAATTGATAAGCATTTATTTACTTTTGTAGGTAGGTACATACTATTACATGTTACGAATTGCAATCAATCTGCGTCTAATCGATATTTTAGAAGAAGCGTCAAAGTAAATATCGATCATCTATAGTAAACAGTGATTTTTTTTTCCTTTTCACTTCGAGGACTTGAATAAATAAATGTGTTATTATCTATTTGCTATTTTCGCGCAAACAATATATACAGAGGTAATATGTTTTATATAACGTTGAAGAAGCAAAAGTGACCAGCGGGTAAAGCATGTCCCTGGAATGCCTCGTCATACTTCCTTAATCCGCCTCTGAAAAGTGGTCTATGTAAGTACACATTGTGTTATATTATATAAATGCATATCACCTCTTTCCAAACTTTTCGTGAATTGTCGTAAAAGTTTTGCTTGAGTTCTGGGTTTCATTAAAATCTCATTATTGTGCATTCATGATAAAGCAAACACCAACACTTGTATTGCCACATCTGAAATGCCTATAAATATAATTCATAGTATTGGTTCTTCAGTGTTTACATCCCAGTGCGAAAAAAATATAAATAACTTTTACCGATGTACAATATTTACTCTACGAATATCAATAAATCGTAATTACGCTGATTAAGGCTATATTGGCTCCCGTGGCTCCCTGTGCTTTCGAACATTGCTCCTCCTGATTTGCGCAGGAGCCAGGCCACAGCTAGAGAACTTGCCAAGATTGAAAAGAATCCCGCAATTCCCGCATTTCAAGATATATTCCGTCCACCAAGACAACGACTGAAGTCCAGAAAGCCTGTTTGGTCGAAGCTACTCGGCGAATTCAACTTGCCTAGAGCATGGAAAGAGAGGTGGAATGATTCAGACCTGGTATTAAACAAACATATTATTCTAGACCCTAACGAAAGGGTCCCAGGTTATAACCTTCCCCGAAAAGTTTGGATTCAGCAAAACAGAATTCGTACAGGTCAAGGACGATGTAACTACCAAATGTGGAAATGGGGAAAAAGGGATTCTCCAGAATGTGACTGTGGAGCAAGAAGCCAAACTATCCAGCATCTAGTAGAGGAGTGCCCGATACGGAGGTATGAAGGAGACTGGATGGACATCCATAGGGCGACTCCAGAAGCTGTGAAGTGGCTGGCCGAACGGGAGCCAAGAGTGTAGAAGGGAACTACTCAATGACGCAGCCAAAGGCGCAGGAAAAGCCGTAGCCATACAAAAAGTAAAGTAAGTAAGGCTATATTATAGTATATTTTGAAAATAATTTCCCCAGTACCCTCAAAAGATACGTCTTTTAAATAAGGAACAGTTTGTACTCGTATGTACATCTTTATTCTAATGCATGAGTTTTTAAAATTTGAATACGTTTAATGTTTTTTTTTGTAAAATTAGTTTTAGTAAACCCTTTTTTTATTTTTTATTGTAAGTAAAGAGAATATGAAAATCTACCGAATAAGTTTTTTATTATTATAATATTTTAATTTATGTTCTTCTCACCTCTAAATTTTACCTTTTCTTCGCGAAAAAATGTTGTATCTCACATATGAGGTGATATGCGATATTTTTTCGTGTTTTGTACATTAGAAAGTAATTTAGTGTGTATTTTTGTGTACATCCGTATACCCAGGGTTTACAAGGGCCAACAAGCGAGTCAATTAACAATCCTGCCATGACCGATTTCGTTCACCTGTAGCACATTTCGTTCACCTATAGCACAAGCATAATATACTTAATTTAAGGAATGAAAAGGACATATTCCTTCTTTAAAAAAATTATAGGAATACAAAAAAAAACTGTGATTGTAATTGTAATAAAATCTAAAACTTTTCGTCATCAACAAACGTGTTGACCACAATTTTTTTAACAAAATATAACTCATGTCAATCAATCACGTTTGTTCTTTTTTCTTCATTTTTTTCTTTAAAAAAATGAATATGTCCTTGTGACAAGTACATATACATCCTCATACATTCCCTAAACTACGCATAAATGCTTGTACTATAGGTGAACGAAATCGGTTGTGGCAGGATTCGAGCTCGCGATCACTGGATTACTAACCCAGTGCCGCTCTGCCACCACCCATCTAATCCATTTATGTATTTACTTTTAATAAACATTCTAAATAGCTGACAACAGAAATAAATCAAGACCAAAGGACGCGGAGATTGCGTACCAGAAGTGACAATCACTGGTGAGCTGGGAAAACTCGAAATGGTGTCTACTTTTTGGGTATATTTTTCAATTTGAACTCAAGATTCAGGATAGCTTAGATGGCAGATATCAGCGGTGTAATAAGTGGTAACACAAGTCTACAAATTAAAAACTTGATACACATTGAGAAGGAGTGTTCACCACTCAACATTTCCTCTCAGCACTCCCAACGGACTGTTAAGGAAGTGCACACGCTAAAGAGGTTGATACACAAGAACCGGCTCTTATCCTGTCAAGTTATGAACCTACCTACACAGCGTCGTCTATATATTATAACGTGATCCTCATCTCTGCCTACCCTATCGTCACTTTTATGATATTCAATCTAGTTTTGGACGCCTTTCCACCCCATGAACTGCGACATAATGACGTTTTAAATTGTCGCATAGCTCGCGACTCTTCAAAATAAATGAGACGATAACACCCTCAAACGTAAATCGAGAATATTAAAAATTATATCGCAAAGAGATTTCGGCGCATTTCCGATAACAACAAAAGTTAATTGTCTATTCAAAATCACCCGCGAGAATGGTCTATTTATTTTATATGACTTATTCCTTCGCGCTCATATTGCTGGGCAATGATATAAAAATGCTATACAATCTATCCACTTTTGTGATCAGAAAAATTCGTGGTTTTGGATTATCAGAAACTAAAGAGACGCGTTTCATTGAAAGCAACAGGCATTCGAAACTAAAATCCAACTAGGTTTAATAATCTAAATCTTTTCTATATAGACAAAGACTAAGAGCCTTAAACATCCAAGTTTACGTCTTTATTATAGTTCATTTATTAGTTTGTCAACAGCTATGAGCAAATTTAAAATTAACATTTTACATTAGAATGAGACAATGATAGACGAACATTATTAAAATTATATTATACACTAGTTAAAATTAGGTAGGTACCAATTTTTACTCTCCACACTATGAGAGTCATGATTTCACAATTTTTAAGCATATTTTTTTACATCAATTTCTTCACGGGTATCATGTAGAGAGTGCACACAATGATTTTCGTCGTGATGTGTTTATATGTATGGCGTACGGCGAGTAGCGTCTAGTCCCAGCTCTTCTTTTCTGCATTCTTAGGTTAGGTTTTAGTTTGTTTATAATAATAATAATAGCGACTCGCGTGAGCGAGTTGCTTTATAAATTTAATTATAAATTATTATAAATTAAATATACATACTATTTTACATACTAAATAATATTGTTGGGACGATTTTCTCTCCTCAAAACACTGCTCATTATTGATGAGCAAATGCAAGACAAAGACCGGGGTGTCTTGGTCTTGTTCTTGTACCCGCGGTCTTGGTCTTGCATTTACAGGTGTGGTCAGTGGTCATGATGGCCTTGGTCTTTTTATGTTAAAAAGTAAATGCAGTAATAACAATGAAATTTTAACAAAAAAAACGTTAATTTATAGAATTTAAAAAATAATATAAAATACTCCCTTGCACCCTGCGCAAGTGCCGAGATTATTGCCATCTGCCAATTTCTTCCAACTCACCAGTGATTCCAGCCTTGAAAAGATTTGCATGAGAAATTAATTTAAGTAAATAAATTTTTCCTCTGCTGTAGAACGAACCCGCACAGGAGCCAAACGGTACCAATTATTCCAAAATGCTTCATTTTTAAATAAATAAATAAGTTTATAAAATTTTAAGAAATCTCAATAATCTTGCATTTATTCTTGCAAGACTCTTAGTCTTGCAAAGCCTGGTCTTGGTCTTGCACTCCCTGGTCTTGCAGCAACTTATGCGGTCTTGGTCTTACACCCCCTGGTATATCAAGAACCTGGACATTCATATTTGACAAGCAGGAAACTTAACCTTGCTCAACATTAAGTATAGCAATTTTTATATTTAATTCTATTTTATAATTGTGATATAGGTATGCGGCCAAACACTAAATAATAAATAAACCCCTGAGTCTTGGTATTGGTCTTGCAGCGACAAATACGGTCTTAGTCTTGCACCCCCTAGTCTTGGTATTGGTCTTGCCGCGACTTATGCTTTCTTGGTCTTGCTAGACTTTTGCTCTTCAATGCTGCTTATCAATCAATCAATCAATCAATGATTTGTTTTTGTACGAAAATAATCTGAAAAGAAATTAGGTTAAATGATTCTATTCTAAAAGTAGAAATCCAATTACAATAAAATTGAATGAATCTTAGATGAACAATGCTATTAGAGTAATGAGGTAAGGAGGTACATATGTAGGTACACACGTGTTGGTCCCCAACACCAGTTGGGTTAATACATACAATATCACATTGAAAACTTATTTCCTTTACGGTCGTTTGAACTGTTTCACAATCTGGTTTAAATTTCCTTTGGCTCGGATAAGAGTCCTTTACTCTTGTGTGGATATATCGAGTCTTTCTTATCCAGAAGTAAGTAAGTAGGAGTGGAAGATATAAAAGTATTGAGCGGACCGCGTCTCCTGGACACGGATTATACTCAGCTAAACTTTTCATCCTGTTTAACTACAAACTCGCGTCAAGAGAGACAAACTCAAAGAGCACAACATTAGCTTTGTTATCTGTCCTCTCTGTTTTAACATCCAGCTTCTGAAGACGATATTCAATATCCTTCAATACCTATGTCGTGCTGTTTCAAGACTTACCTATATGTACATAGGTATTTAATTTATTTCATTTAACACCTACCTTTAATTGTTTAAATTATCTATACTTGTGTATTTAATTTACTTTATTAATTGGCTAAATTACCTATACTTGTGTATTTAATTTACTTTATTAATTGGCTAAATTACCTATACTTGTGTTTTTAATTTACTTTATTAATACGTTTAATTTATTAAATTACCTATGTATACTTGTGTATTTAGTTTATTTTACTAATACGTTTAATTGGTTAAAATACCTATGTATACTTGTGTATTTAATTTACTTTATTAATTGGCTAAATTACCTATACTTGTGTTTTTAATTTACTTTATTAATACGTTTAATTGATTAAATTACCTATGTATACTTGTGTATTTAGTTTATTTTACTAATACGTTTAATTGGTTCAATAACCTATACTTAGGTATTTAATTTACTTTATTTATTACGTTTAGTTGATTAAATCATCTCTTCTTTGGTATTCAATTTACTTTATTTAATATGTTTTATTGATTAAATTACCTAGGTATTTAATTAAATTTATTTCATATGTTTTATTGATTAAATTACCTAGGTATCATATTAACTTTATATAATATAATACCTACCGCCGTCATGCATAATATATAATGTTTCGTTCTTTATTTACATTGACAATTTTTCATCATTTTTTTTAATTAACTATATATAATCGATGTTTTTCTATATCTTTTTATCGCCTTTTTGCTGACACTTTTATTTTTGCTCTGCATATAATTATTGTTTTATTGATTAAATTACCTATACTTAGGTATTTAATTTATTTTGTTTATATCGTTTATTTGATTGAATTACTAGTTATTGTAATGAGTCCAATTCTAAAAACACGCTGCGTAGTTTTTTTTGTGTATACTAAATTTCCATTCTTTTAATAGCAGTACAGTAAATAATACATTAATTAAAATAATTTCCTAATTTTACGGAGCGGAGTTTTACGCAAAGGTAGATGCTGCTAATAAGCCTCTAAGTTGGTGTTTTTGGCATGCAAAAAGTCAACAATGCCATACAAAATGTTTCTTCCGGGTCATGGTTTAAAACTGTCTATATTTTTAGAAAAATAAATTCTTGAACAAATCGACAATTGGAAAAATATTCAGTATTACTCGCGATTGTGAATATTACATTTTTTAAACAAATTAATTTAGTAACTACCATTTATATATAAACGAGCATCTTTTTTTCAAAAATAAGAGTAAATAAATTAGAAACGATAACTTTGAAAAACCTGAGTAATCTTAATTAAAACTTTTTTTTTACATTGTTTAAATTCATATTCTGATTGGTATTGATTTTATGTCATTGAAGAAGCTATTATAGCATTTAATTTCGACTTAAAAATTTGAAAAAACATTTTTCCTTATTTATTAATTGAAACCAAAATAGAGGTAGGTATATCATTGTTAATATTTCACATAAACAATTCACTCTGAGTATCTGTAGAAGCACAACAAGATAGATAAATATTTATTCACAGAATATTATACGAGACCTGTAGGTATCAAGTTTCGCTAAGATAAGTTGTTTGTATATAAACAGGAAATAGCGACTTACCTGTATATACCTTTGAATAACCTCAATACACAAAACGATGATATAATATTTGACAAATTAAATTTATATGAAGTTATGAATGGTTTTCATGGTTCACTTCAATATTACGATCGACCAGGGAAGTATCAAACTATGAGATAAGTAATTAATGGCTTTCGGATCCTTAGCATTCACGGTGCAAATCCCTTGGGACTCAACTCTCCTTTGATTCTAAAACTATACAGAGAATATACCAATATTTACATAATAGTCCATTTCTTATACTGCCTTAGTTACAGTTTATAGTTCAACCGTGGAAGTTAGTGCGAATCCTGAGATATCATTTCTCGTGGATTATATTTGACATGATTGTCAAAGCAATTGTATTCCTTTGAACTTTTCCCCGTGCTCTCCTCAAAACCCCTCTTTAGTCATCCTATTATTTATTTATTTATTTATCTTTTATCACACCATATTTATAATGACAACAATAAGTAGTTTACTGCTGCCCAACTAGGAAATCCTGTTCTAGGGCTAGCAGTTTATCATTTATATTGACAATTATATGCAATTATGATCCAGGTGATTGTTCTCGTTCCACACTAAATATGTACACAATCAAACCAAATATTTTTGTGTTACTCAAAGAGCATCGCAAACACAATACGGCATAGTTACAAATGTTGTTAACTATCCTATGTATATTATATTTTCTTTAAAGATTTGTTTTGTTTGTTTGTATGATATTTTTGGTATTGTAAATGTTAAAACTGTTATTGGTTTCTCTGATATATATAACACTAGTTGCATGTAACACATGAGATCCAACTGTCGATAGCGATAGTATGTATATTTGAAGAATATGTACCAAACTATAAACCCATAAATACAAATTATTGAATATTTTCAGATATTTTGTTTTCTATACAACATATGTAGGTAGGTATGTATGTCAAGATAGGATAGTATGGAGGAAGTTCCTTTTTTTCCTACCCAGAATATGAAAATAGCATGATGGTATGTATGTTTGGAGATGAAGTATCATACTATTAAATCTTCTTACATATTGTGTATAGGCGACTGCCATACAAAATGTATGAAGCGATGTCGTCACTAAATTCAATTTTTAAAAAAATTGTTAAAAAAAAATGAGATCTTCTACTACAATGTTAATATTTTTTATAGAAAATTAAATTATCTAGTTGGGGTGTTTCGGCTTTTTTCGATAATTGTATAAGTTTTGGAAATATAGGCAGTTAAACTCATAAATTTATTATAAAAAAAATATTTTTCTTAATAAAAAATGTTTGAGAAACCCTGGAATTTTTTTGAAAAAATCAATTTGAGATTTTTTATTTTTCTATGTTTGTACCAATTTTCAGCGTTCTAGCTTTTATGGTTTCTGAGATATATGGAAAAATAAAATAAAAATTCAAAAGTTGATAACCCCTGACTGAAACAAAAATTCAAAATTCTGAGTATAAAAGTTTTGTAGGCCTATAACTGTTTATATATTATGAAATTTTGGGCTCTGTAAATTGAGCGGATCAAAAGTTATAAGGGGGGGACGGACACACACACACAGACACACACAGACACACAGACACACGAAATGTTCTACTCCGAATTCTGAGTAAATCCGTGTATGGAACATATATGCTGCGAAGCCTCTAAGTTGGTGTTTTTTGACTTCAAAGTTGGAAAAGCCATGAAAAAAGTAGACCTCTCCATACAATTCTCGCGTATTCTGGCTTGATACATTGTCGATATGTTAAGAGAACAAAGTTCTCCTGAACAAATCGACAGTTGGATAAAATTCATATGTAAGTATATCTTTGGTTTGTGTTAAAAAACTGTTGGTTTGCAATAAATAAATTATTTTTATTTGTTTTTTTTTTGATAGCTTCTATGAAAACTAACATGTACAGTTTCTTCATCTTCTTCATTTAGTAGATCTATTAGTCTGTAATTAAAAACGATGCCTCCTGAGATGACGAAGAAGAACTATCCTTCCATCTCTTGGGTGGTCTTCCGGGTAGATGGCGACCAAAAGGGACTTTATTTGCTTCTATATCTGCAAGTCTATCACTGTCCAGTCTGGCTACGTGGTCCCTCCATGTCTTCTTCTGGGTCTACTATAACACGATCTCGTAGAGTTTTCCCAGGGATTGTCCTTAGAACCTTCATTTCCGTTGTCCTTATATGAGCCTCTCGGTTCGTACAGTGTCTGCTAGCGTTTCCGCTGCATACGCCATGTACAATGTCAAATATTAATTGAAACAAATTGATATATTATGCAGACCCATGATATTTTATTATCTCTTTCATAGACCTAGACTGAAATCCCAATTAAAAACTGTGTATTTACCGAGAATTGAACCCTAGACCACCGAGGAGTCAGATATCTAACTAACTCTCCCACGAAGTCCGACGATATATTT
This sequence comes from Molanna angustata, assembly GCA_963576475.1. Classification (NCBI taxonomy): domain Eukaryota; kingdom Metazoa; phylum Arthropoda; class Insecta; order Trichoptera; family Molannidae; genus Molanna; species Molanna angustata. The sequence continues at coordinate 12,645,227 of OY754973.1, forward strand.
TATTCCTCGGTTACAATTTGCAATATCCATTTTTTTTTTTTTTTAAGTTCGGCAACCTACCCAAATCGCGGGTGATTTGTGCCTTTTTTGTGTCTATGAGACACACAAATTATTATATATAGCCGAATAATTAATTTAATTGATAGTTGAACATTAACAAATTCAATTGATTAGAGAAAATATCCATGGCAAATATTCATTTATATACACATATAATTAAATCATAATACGGACAGTGGAGTTTTGATCAGAAGATCATCTTGGGAAATGTAACGATTATTACATGATTCGTAATAAAGTCCTTAACTCAAAAGAAACCTCGAATGTGCAATTTACAAAGACACGGAATTTGTAACTACATCGACGCATTTATCAAAATTATTCCAAGTATAAAATATTTATCAAATTATTTAAAATAACTCGGCAATCGCTAAAAAAACTCTCTTGAATCGATCAATTGTAGCCTGATAATTTTTCAGTGGATAGTAGGTACTTAGATGGAAAAAAATTCTAGCTGAAAAAATATAAAGTGTGAGTTGTTATTCTAGTAAGATCTTTATTACTGTGTAAGTCACAAAGTTTTGCATAAAGTCACCTAACACCTTTTGTAAATTAAAGCTCAAAACTGCTAACAAGTTTGTCATGAAGCCAAAACTAGGGATGTGTTCCTTCATAACATACTTCCTCTTTCAACTAGATTATACACAAAGTTCCATTCCATTTCCTTGCATTATACACTTGGTGTATCTTCAATATTATAATATATCATTGGTTCTTATACACATCGATATCATAGATCAGCGTTCCTCTAATTCAGTTCTATAGATGTTTTTTTCAGAAGTAATAAAAGCTATTAATTACAATAATTGCACAAGAAAGTAGAAGTTGGCACTTACATAAATAATTGACATGCTCTTTCGATAAAACAATTGATTGTTGAATATGGAAAAGATCAATTCAATGAATCAATAAATAAATAGTAAGATTATTAATAGTGAAAATGTCTGTCATATGAATAAATAAATATACCTAAATCATGTCAAATAAATAATAAAATAAATTGAATGATGTATAATATGTACATCAAACACTCATCCCATAAACCTAAAATACACATACCTATGTATCTAAACTTAAAACAGTGAACATTACATGAATCTGGAATCGCTCTCTGCTTTTAAGAAAAAAGTTAAATAGCGCGTGTTGGTTTAAGAAGGTCTCAGTGGTATTTATATACCTACGCTATTTGATTGTATTCAGTTTGAAATTGTCTTTTCTCTAACTTATGTAACTTTTTTTTACTTCTTATGGACCTATTTTTTTACTTCGACTTATGTAACTTCTATAACTTATGTAACATTTTTTTGCTTAACTTATGTAACTTTTTTTTACTTCTTATGGACCTATTTTTTTACTTCGACTTATGTAACTTCTATAACTTTTGTAACTTTTTTTTGCTTAACTTATGTAACTTTTTTTTCTTCTTATTTTACTTAACTTTTCAACCTAATTTTCTCGTATTTATCTAACTCTTACTTGTGTAATTCACATGTGTGATTGAATTTGTGCTCATGTAATTTTGTGTGTAGGCATCCATAATTTGACGTCCAGCACTTATAATAATAACCAAATTTGTTTTCTTTTTATGAAAATTGAAAGCTGGATGTCTGTCAAATGTACCCTTTTTTAATAAATAAATGAATAAATAATCTGCGAGCCTCAATGTTACTGAACAAAATGGTCAAGAATTATTGTTAATTGTTAGAACGAATTTTATCACCGTGTTTTTTTTTTACCTCGCTTATTGTTCCCATTTTCCTTGTTCTCACCAATCAAGCATAACTCATTCAGTATTTTTTTTAAATTATGGAAACACAGTTGTCAAGATCATAAGAAAACTTCTCTGGAATTTTGCATAAATCCTAGTACCTACATATAAATCAATGATAAATCCAGATATAAAACGCTGTAGTGGATATCTCAAATATTACCTATTTTAAATTTATATTTATGTTGGCTAAATTTACCCACAACCCAGAATTGACGATGCCAGATATTTTTTTGTCTCTTGACATGATGAGCTATCTGAAGTTTTTAATGGGCTGCAGAACTATCTTTTGAATTGAATAGCGTAGAAATATCAGAATACAATTAAAGCCACTCGTAAGCAGCACATTCTATACACGATTCTGGCCAGTAATAACGTTGAAGAATCTGAGAGATTGTCGCCGACCGCCATTTGGCAAACTCAGCTTCACGGTAGCATGCATCCCTTGTCTTGGGACTAAATTAGATTTTCATCAGACGAAAATATGATGGGTCTGTCGTCTTGTGTCCCACGGGAGAGGGGGGGAAGACATCCAATACCGTAACATGTCATAAACTGCACGTGTTTTAATATAATAACAACAAAAAAAAAAACATTTTTTTAATCTAAAAATTTGCCGAGACGCACAGTACATATATACTTACTATAACGTTGAAAGAATATCCAACGTATTGAACTGTAAAAATATTGGTAAATTTCGTTCAAAGCTACGAATCATTCAATATTTTTAATTTTTGAATTATTAACATATTAATCAGTATTGGTGAATTTGATTAAAAACGACGAATCTTTTAATGCGTTTAAAGTTGATCAAATATGTTTCAAACGTAGGTATAAATCATTAATTTTAGGTTCATTCTAAAAACGCATTAAAGTTTTAATGAAATGATTTTTTTGCTATTCTGAAGATAGAATAAAATAAAGGAAGTTTAATAAGATTAAAAAAAACTAATTGCATGTAACACATGAGATCCAACTGTCGATAGCGATAGTACGTATAGTTGAAGAATAAGTACCAAACTATAAATCCATAAATACAAATTATTTAATATTTTAAGATATTTGGTTTTCTATACAACCACATGTACCTAGGTATGTATGTCAATATAGGATAGTATGGAGGTCAGTCCTTTGATCCTACCCGGAAAATGAAAACAGCATGATGGTATGTGTGTATGTTTGGAGATTAGTATCAAACAATTAAATCTTCTTAGATATTGTGTTTAGGCAACTACCATACAAATTGTATGAAGCAATGACGTCACTAAATTCAATTTTTATGAAAATTGTTAAAAAAAATTTGAGATGTGCTAATATACCTAATGCTAATATTTTTTATAGAAAATTAAATTATCTAGTTGGGGTGTTTCGGCTTTTTTTGATATTTTTAAAAAAATTGGAAATATAGGCAGTTAAACTCATAAATTTATCATAAAAAAATATTTTTCTTAATAAAAAATGTTTGAGAAGCCCTGGATTTTTTTTGAAAAAACTTATTTGAGATTTTGTATTTGTCTATGTTTATACTAATTTTCAGCGTTCTAGCTTTTATGGTTTCTGAGATATATGGATAAATAAACCAAAAATTCAAAAGTTGATAACCCCTGACTGAAACAAAAATTCACAATTCTGAGTATTTCTGAGACTTCATTTATGTGTAATTAACTAGTTGCATGTAACACATGAGATCCAACTGTCGATAGCGATAGTATGTATAGTAGAAGAATAAGATTCAAACTATAAACCCATAAATACAAATTATTGAAAATTTTAACACATGTTGGTATGTATGTCAAGATAGGACTGTATGGAGGTATGTATCACCATTCTGAGTATAAAAGTTTTGTAGGCCTATAACTGTTTATATTATATTCTGAAACTTTGGGCTCTGTAAATTGAGCGAATCAAAAGTTATAAGGGGGGGGGACACACAGACACATAAAACTCACATAAAATGTTCTACTCCGAATTCTGAGTAAATCCATGTATGGGAACATATATGCTGCAAGGCCTCTAGTTGGTGTTATTAGCATGCAAAAAGTCCACTACGCCATACAAAATGTTCCTTCGTACACGCACCTTGGCTTAATAATGTCGATTCATTCAGAGAATTGAATTCTCATGAACGAATCGACAGTTGTAAAATGTAAAATGTATTGTAAAATGGATATTGTTTAATGTGACAGTTCTGGTGAATATAATTTGTATTTAATAATTTTTTTGTTTTTTAAAAGAAGACAATTGTACTTACCTACATAATAACTTTTTACAATTTTTGAGACAATTATTCGCATAATTTTTTTTGGAAAAGAGATGTTATTTATGTAGATAAGCGTTGTTGTAATTCGCGTTATTTTTCTACAACGTGAAAATTCGCGATATTCGCTAAAAAGAGCGAAATTCGTGAATAAAATCGGTTTTATCGCAAACGCGAATTATTGTCTCTACTTATACTAGTTGTATGTAGGTAACACATGAGATCTAACTGTCGATGGCGATAGTATCTACATATAATTGAAGAATACGTACCAAACTATACCTAAACACTTTTATAAACATTTCAAGATATTTTGATTTTTATACAAAACATGTAGGTAGGTATGTAGGTCAGGAAAGGATAGTAAGGAGGTTAGTCTATTTTTCCTACCCAGAATATGAAAACAACGTGATGGTATGAATGTACGTTTGTAGATTAAGTAGGTATCAAACTATTGAGTGAGATATTGAGTAGTGTATAGGGGAGCGGAGTGTATTACCGTACAGTGGCTAATTCCGTACACATGGTTTTAGCGAAACGCTCAACAGAAACAAACACCTATCACTGTTTCGCGCTATTTTCTTATAGAAATCTTCGATTGATTTTTAAGCTCTTATTACATTTATCATAGTTATTTTGTAAAATAATATTAATTTTCGCGTTCTTTGATAGCTTGACATTAAACATAATATGCTTTAGCATTCAAAGTTTCACTTTTTCAATATATTTTTGTCAAAAATATGTTGGTTTCCGGGTTTCGGGTAATGCCGTACATTTTGTACGGTATTAGCCGCAAAGTGTTTTGGTGACTTTTCATGATGAGATGAAGGGAAGAAGAAAAAGTTCAAAGAAACATTCAGAATTTTTGACACCTACTCCTATGAAGGATATAATAGAGGCCGCAGCTATGAAAAAACATTGAAGAACATCAAACAAGATAAAACCAAACTAAAGACAGACGCAAAGAAAGTCACACCAAAAGACAGAAAGAAAGATAAGAAAAAAAACACAAAGAAAGTCGTGAAAAAATCAAAAAGAAGCTACATCTTATAAACGCCAAATATTTAAAGATTCTACAACCGATTCTGATGATGATACTACGGCAATAGTTCTTCGTGAAGACGACGATAATGATAGAGCGTACTACGATGAAAGACTACTGGGCGTGGCTAATGAGTTATATACTATTTTTTGTGGAGAATTTGGCAAGGATAATGAACTCTGATATCGTTGCATATCCTGTGCTCAATGGGTGCATGCGCTATGCAGCGACAAAGAGGTCCCAGATGGTTACATCAGTAGTTTAAGTAAACCATAACTCAGCGTACGGTATTAGCCTACCGCTGTACTTTCCACTTTTTTATATATGTTTTATAAAACGATTTATAATAAGTTTTTACTTATTTTTTAAGACACCATTGTAAAACCAATTAAAATTGCTGTGCAACTGTATTTTATTGAACGTTTAATTCTGTATAGTTATGACATAATTTCAACATAAGTTTAGGTGTACTGTAATATACTCCGCTCCCATACTGCCTTACAATATATATGAAACGATATCGTCACTAAATTCAATTTTTATAAAAATTGTTAAATAAAGTATGAGATGTACCTACCTACCTACTACTACATTGATCATATTTTTATAGAAAATTAAATTGTCTAGTTGGGTGTTTCGGCTTTTTTCGATATTTTTAAAAACTTTATTAATAAAGGCAGTTAAACACATAAATTTATCATAAAAAAATGTTTTTCTTAATAAAAAATTGTTTGAGAAACTCTGGAACTTTTTTGATTAATAAATTTGAGATTTTTTATTTGTATATATTTATATTAATTTTCAGCGTTCTAGCTTTTATGGTTTTTGAGATATATGGAAAAATAACGTAAAAATTCAAACGTTAATAACCCCTGACTAAAACAAAAATTCAAAATTCTGAATAAGTATAAAAGTTTTGTAGGCCTATAACCATGTATCTATACCTATATTCTGAAATGTATGGGAAATGGCGTGATGGTATGTTGTTGTGGTCTCTATGAATTGAGCGGTTCAAAAGTTATAAGGGGGGGAGGACACACAAACACACAGACACACTTCATAATTTGAATAGAAATTGGTTGCAGGAAAATTTTTATCAACACCTTTGCCATTTAATGTTAGGAATAAGTTTATTATGTATTCGTATTTGTCAAGCCTTTTGATCACATTTTTCTATTAATTTATATATGTCAACATATTTTTACCTACTTTTATGATTTTAGACAATTTATATTAATTTTTATGTTTAAATTATCGCGACATTGGTAAAATGACATGTGCGTTTTCTAAGCTCTAGTAATTACCGGCGGTTTTGACTTTAAAACACAGCGACCGTTGAATGTTGACCACAGGGATGAGATTCATTGTCATGATTTTATGAAATGCTCCGTTTTAATATGCGACGCTGAATTAAAAGTTAAAATCGTGACAAAATTGAATAGCCACGAGAGAAATTCATTACGAGCAGAGAACATCGTTTTGTTTACACACATGAACCTACCTAGCTACACACCTACGTATAATCAACTTTGGTCCATGACAAAAGCTGTAGTAATTAAACGACGCGTAATGAGCGACCTGTGCTCCAATAACATAATCAAAGTACTCCCACAATTTCCCTATGACGTCACTCTTCATTATGAGACAATCAAAATGTCAAATACTTTGGCCATCATCGTTTAGCAGCCGAAATAATTACGCAACATAACAAAGACTTTTAGATAGAATTACGTAGGTACCTGCCAACATTATCCAACTGTCGATTCGTTCAAGAGAATGAAATTCTCTTGACGGAAGAGGCAGTTTAAATCCATGATACGCGAGATTGTATGCAGGGTCTATATTTTCAGAATTCAGAGTAGAACATTTTATGTGAGTTTTGTGTGTGTTTGTGTGTGTGTGTCCGTCCCCCCTTATAACTTTTGATCCGCTCAATTTACAGAGCCGAAAATTTCAGAATATATAAACAGTAATAGGCCTACAAAACTTTCATACTCAGAATTGTGATTTTTGTTTCAGTCAGGGGTTATCAACTTTTGAATTTTTACTTTATTTTTCCATATATCTCAGAAACCATAAAAGCTAAAACGCTGAAAATTGGTATGAATATAGACAAATACAAAATCTCAAATTTCATTTTTCAAAAAAATTCCAGAGTTTCTCATACATTTTTTTATAAAAAAAAAAATTTTTATGACAAATTTATGTGTTTAACTGCCTACCTATATTTCCAAAGTTTTTAAAAAAAACGAATAAAGCCGAAACACTCCAACTAGATAATTTAATTTTCTATAAAAAATATCAGCACTGTAGTAGTACATCTCAATTTTTTTTAAACAATTTTTATAAAAATTTAATTTAGTGACGACATCGCTTCATACAATTTGTATGGCATTTGCCTATACATTATATCTAAGAAGACTTAATACTCTTAATAGTTTGATACTTAATATCTAAACATACATACATACCATCATACTGTTTTCATGTTCCGAGTAGGAAAAAAGGACTGACCTCCATACTATCCTATCTTGACATACATACCTACATGTGTTGTATAGAAAACGAAATATCTTTAAATATTCAATAATTTGGATTTATGGGTTTATAGTTTGGTACTTATTCATCAACTATACATACTATCGCTATCGACAGTTGGATCTCATGTGTTACATGCAACTAGTAATAATCAACTGTCGATTTGTTAGAGAGTTAATTTCTCGAATCGAAAGTATTAAACTTAAATCGTGTGAGAGTATGCAGTAGTGGACTTTTTGAGCATTCAATAATTTTATAGTTTTGATTATTTCCTACAAAACTAATCAATTTTGCTACGGTCAATTTTTTCATTTCCACATAATATCTCAAAAACCATAAAAGCAAGAACGCCGAAAGTTTGTATAGGTAACAATTACAATATCTCAAACCAAATTTTATAAAAAAGTTCCAAAATTTCTCAAACTTCTTTCAGATAAACATTTTTTGTTTTGACAAATTTTTGTGTTTACCTGCCTATATTTCCATTTCATTTTATGAATGTCGAAAAACGCCGAAACACCCCAACGAGATAATTTAATTTTCCATAAAAAAAACATTTATATATATATATATATATATATATATATATATATATATATATATATATATATATATATATATATATATATATATATATATATATATATATATATATATATATATATATATATATATATATATATATATATATATATATATATATATATTATATATATATATATATATATATATATATATATATATATATATATATATATATATATATATATATATATATATATATATATATATATATATATATATATATATATATATATATATATATATATATATATATATATATATATATATAATATATATATATATATATATATATATATATATATATATATATATATATATATAATATATACATATATATATATATATATATATATAATATATATATATATATATATATATATATAATTATATATATATATATATATATATATAATATTATATATATATATATATATATATATATATATATATATATATATACATATATATATATATATATATATATATATTATATATATATATATATATATATATATATATATATTATATATATATATATATATATATATATATATATATATATATATATATATATATATATATATATATATATATATATATATATATATATATATATATATATATTATATATATATATATATATATATATATATATATATATATATATATATATATATATATATATATATATATATATATATATATATATATATATATATATATATATATATATATATATATATATATATATATATATATATATATATATATATATATATATATATATATAATATATATATATACATATAATATATATAATATATATATATATACATATATATATATATATATATATATATATATATATATATATATATATATATATATTATATATATATATATATATATATATATATATATATATATATATATATATATATATATATATATATATATATATATATATGTTATTATTAAGTATTTTGGGGATAACCCGCGTCAAATTCTGATTCCCGAGAGAATCAGTCGTCTGCCGACGTTTCGTCTGAATCACATCAGACATTTTCAATAGGCGCCTTGTTAATAAATTTCCGTCGCGAGGGATAGTGCGCGCACGTCCGTTCGCGTCGGAAGCTTACCACCAATATATATATATATATATATATATACAGTCCCTGATCTAATTATTAGCCCCCCTGGTATATTTGGTACATTATGACTTTTTCCTCTTGTTATTAATACATATCTTAATTTATGCAAAAACAAAATATTGAATATTGTTTTGGATATATTTTATGGTTCATTTTAATTGTTGGCAACACTAATTTATTATTAGGTTGGCAACATTTACACATGAAATATGACATTAGTGTTTTCTATAGGATTTGTGTTTTGTTGTCTGGGCAGTTCGGTTGTGTCTTCGTTTAAGTTTAGTGGTTTTATTTGGTGTTTTTTTCTACAAAAAACTGTGTTTTCTTTTTTCTACGCATTTTACAATAAGTTTTGGACTATTAATTCATTTATTTTTTATTTTGTTCTATAGAAATTTAGTTTGAATTCCGTCCTAATTATTTACACGTGGTTTTAACCTTAAATTTCATTATGGGCAAGGCCAAAGATATTAGTGTTGAAAAAAAAGCAGTAGTGGAACACCTTTTGACCAAAGAAAATGTTACTATAAGTGAAATAGCAAAAAAATGTAACATATCAAGGCGTACAGTAAGACGAATTAAAGAAAAATTGACAAATGGGCTATCATTGGATGCTCAGAGGCATGGTAAATGTGGACGTAAAAGGATAATGACACCTAGGAATGAAAGGAAATTGGTGAAAATCGTTAAAGAAAACAGATTTGCTACCAATACTACATTGACTGATAAATTAAATGAGGCGGGAGTAAAAGTAGCCACTATTACTGTCCGTCGAAGTCTCCATAGACTAGGAATGAAAAGTCGAAGGCCAGTACGAAAACCCAAATTGACGGATAATATGAAGAAAAAAAGGTTGGAGTGGGCTAAACTGTATTCCGATTTCTCAGTTGAAGATTGGAAAAGAGTAAGATTAAAAAATATATTTGATTATGCTTTATTATTTTTTTAGAAATATTCATTAAATTCTGTCTAAAATTCTGGTTATTTGTAGGTATGCTTTAGTGACGAGTCAACGATCGAAATACTGACACAAAAGGCACAGTATGTTAAAAGAACTTCATCTGAGAAGTACAACCAGGACTGTGTAATTAAAACTATCAAACATCCTCCAAAATTAATGTTCTGGTCAGTTATTAGTGGTAAAGGTCTTGGCCGGCTGTACATTGTTGAGGGCATAATGAAACAGGACCAGTACCAAAAAGTCATTGAAACTCGACTGATGCCTCAAATAAAGGAATGGTTTCCACATTCGGGCGATAAATTTATATTTATGCAAGATGGCTCCATGCCATACAGCGAAATCTATAAAAAAACTACTTGAAACCAAAAAAATCCCACTTAAAAACTGGCCGGGGAACTCCCCTGACCTCAACCCCATTGAAAATGTGTGGGAACTATTGAAGAGGGAAATATCTAAAGAAAATGTTACGAATAAGACCCAATTAATCGAGAAAGTGATATGGCATTGGAACCATAATGATCATTTGAAAGAAATGGCTCTTAAATGTATCGAAAGCATGCCAAGCCGTTTGCAAGCTGTGATAAAAAATAAGGGAGGATCCACAAAATATTAAAATAAAGTACTAAAGAACTATTATTTTTTTAATTGTTATTGTTTTATGTTTAAAAATATGTATATTCACCCAAAGTTTTAAATACACAAATATATTTTTATAAAAATGTGAGTTTTTAAATCCAAAAGTCATAATTTACCAAATTTCCTAGGGTGGGCTAATAATTAGATCAGGGACTGTATATATATACCTATATTATATTTTATTTATCTTTTTGTACATTATATAAACAAATATTTTGCACACTGGTGGACTTATTGCCATAAGGTAATTTCTTGCAACCAACCAGATTACGAAGTATGACAAAATTTTTAATGTATATTATAGCAGTACATCTCAAACATTTTTCAACACTTATGTAAAAATTGAATTTAGTGACAATATCATTTGACATATGAGAGCAGAATACATAATAATATCTAAAAAACTCTCAAAAGATGGATACTTAATCTCCATACATACCATCAAGCTGTTTACATATTTATTTATCTTTCTGTACATAATATAAACAAATATAATGAACATTGGTGGGCTAATTGCCATAAGGCAATTTCTTCCAACCAACCAGATTACAAAGTATGACAAAATTGTGTTCGTACTACAACAAAAGAATGAATTAAAAAAACAAAGAGAAATATATAACACTAAGATACAATTAGAACAAAAAAAATGAAAATACTTCATAGCAAAAAAAGGATAGGTTAAGGACAAGGAGAGTATCAGGTATCAGGTGTTTAGGGATAAATATTCCTTCTCTAGTATTTTTTTTTGAAAATATAAAGTAAATTATACAACGCAATATCCGGACTTAGGCTATTCCATAGTCTTACTAATTATACTTCAAATGAAGCGCTGAGAAATTCTGTATTATGGATAGGAATGGATAGTGTTGTACGTTCAGCAGATCAGAGTGAAGGTTCATGATTGGATAAATAAGTGAATTTGTTTTAGAGGCACTGTGACAGGTATTCAGATATTCTGGGTAGGAAAAAAGGACTGACCTCCACACCATCTTATCCTCACATAAATGTATTGTATAGAAAACAAAATATCTTAAAATATTCATTTGGATTCAAGGGTTTATAGTTTGGTACATATTCTGCAACTGTACCTACATACTATCGCCATAGACAGTTGGATCTCATGTGCTACGTGTAACTAGTTTTGAATATAAACTATTGAAGTCTTTTTAAAAATGCATATTATTAATTTAATGACACCAACCTATTCGCATCCAATGAGGCCGAAATGGTGGATCTACTCCATAGAATAGAGGAGGAAAGCCTAAAGCTAGGCCTGAAAATAAATAAATCCTAGGGAAGAAATAAAAATGTCAGTCTGCCCACGGAAGAAGACGACCAGCGACGTTGCCAAGTGTCTATCACAATCACTCCACAAATGGTTGGTAAATATACAAGTGGGAGAGAAACGTCACCCAAAATTGAGTTGTTGATTGAAGCTCGTCACTGTGTTTTCAGATCAAGGGGAGCCATACCTGTAAGACAAGGACTACCATCAAGCATAGTTCACACCTCTGCCACTAAAGAGTCCTGCTCCAACCGAGAGACCCCACCAATCAAACTTGAATCAAGTACCGACAAGCCGATGATGGGAAGCAAACTGAGCTTTCACAGCACCTGGTAATTAATCTGAACCCTCATCCACGCATTTAACGAGTGACCATTGAGGGAGACATCAAGACGAATGCCCTGCTCTTGTATAGGTAAGAATTGAAGAGGTCACCGATCTTCTGCCCAAAATACTAGGGTGGGGCTACGGCCAGCGGCCACCCCAACTTAACTGGCTACGCCCCTATGCCCTCAACTTATCCCTAAAGTACCGTCAGCCACAGACAGCCACATAGTCCTGCCTTCATTCATCCGTTCTTCCCAACAATCCGCAGACTTATCGGACTAACCACCATCTTTCATCAATTATTTGAGATTTCTCTATCTATCTCTCTTTTATATCTCAAGGATTGTTTGGCAGCAAAGCCACGCAGTAAGAGACCCTTATATTGAATTATGTGCCCAATAGTCTAAAATTTGTAACAATTGGCAAAATCGTTCAATCAACTAATTTTATCAATCAGTACATTCAAAACATGTTCAAATACATAAGTTGGCATATTTGGATAACTTTACAGACATTTGCATTACATTATTTAGTATAAATACTCCCATGCATTATATTGTTTTCATTTTCAGCTCTATAATACAGATATCATTGATTTTAGTGATATCACAAAAGGAGGAATAAAGTGAAATGAAAATACAACACAAAATATTTCAATTTTTTATTAAACTATAAACTGATCTGTTAAAATTATACAACAAAACAAGAGACTTAAATAGTGAATATGTCATTGAAAACAATTTAGATTATACATAATGTACATTATACATCCTCATAGATTCCCTAAATTAAGCATAAAATACTTGTGCTATATAAGTGGACGTAATTGGCCAAGGCGAGATTCGAAGCCACATTCTCTGGGTTACTAAAACAGTAGCAGGCAGCTTTAATTTCATACATATTTACATAAAAGCATAATTTGTGGCTCAAATTTATGTAGCACTACTATACAAGTGATTTTTTTCCCTTTGTCATCTCCAGAACTTATTATGAATTGTAATAAAACATTTTAACCATTATTAAAAAAGAAGGTAAGAGCTATTCTCTACAACACAAAAAATACATAATTATATACCATCAAATCATTGGTAATGTTTCTTTCAAAAGTACTTCATGGTAATGTTGGTATGACTGTCAGTCAAATTAACTGAATAATGTTGCCATATCTCCTATTTATAATAAGTAATTTCAAAAGAAAACAATCTGTATTTAATATGATAGAATGATACATATGTTCTATAATTATTTCAAACAAAACAAACTTGTTTTTTTGAAGATTTGTTCAGGGGGGCAAGTCTGGTCAACGGGCGAAATCAAAACCGTCCATATTTACCCATATCATGGATATGATTATATACACTATTTGATTGTAATCCGTTTGAAATTGTCTTTTCTCTATTTTATGTAACTTTTTTTTACTTCTTATGTACCTATTTTTTTACTTCGACTTATGTAACTTGTGTAACTTCTATAACTTATTTTATTTTTTTGCTTAACTTATGAAACTATTTTTTTTTCTTCTTTTTTACTTAAGTTTTGTAACCTAATTTTCCCTTATTTATGTAACTCTTACTTGTGTTATTTACGTGTGTGATTGAATTTGAGCTCATGTAATTTTGTGTGCATCCATAATTGGACGTCCAGCACTCATAATAATAACCAAAATTGTTTTCTTTCAATGAGAATTGTAAGCTGGATGTCTGTCGATGTACCTTTTTTTTAATAAATAAATAAATATCCATGATATGGGTAAACATGGTTGGTTTTGTTTCCGCCGGTTAACCAGACTTGCCCCCTAATTTAATCTGAAATAACTTTAATTAACAAATATTACAAAAGAAGACATAAAAATACCAAATTCTAGGGAATATCCTGTTTTTAACTTATGACCACACTAAATGCAGTCATACCAATAAAACATATTCTACAACAGATGTTTTTCATATCATGCAATGACAACACATAGTTAAAAGAAACAGGGTTTCTGTCAGTTTCTGTATTCAAATATTAAATTAAATTATTGATTTTATTTAACTTTGAACATAAACAGGTTTATTTATTATTATTATTTACTGTTTATTTATAACTTTCTGTACATATAATTTGTACATTAGCGGGCTTATTGCCTGCAAATTAAATATTTTGCATAACATCCAACAAAAAACGACCTAGTAGAAAACCAGTTGCATATCAAATTAAATTCAAAATTGTCTATTCTTTTTCTGCTCTTTTGTATTTATGCATTTGTCAGAGTTAATAATTTGATTGCACTTAATATAATATATTATGTTGATCTTGTTGTGTCTACATTGTTATTATCCCATACAGCCAATTCCGGTCGCAGAATTTCCAAAGTAGTCACAAGTAGTCGCAGTTACTAAAAAGTGTGGTAACAGTTACTACACATTGCGACCGAAAAACTTTCGGTAACTTTTTGTCGACACTGTGTAGACACAAAGTCTACACATTTGTGTACACTTTCATTGTATACACTTTGTGACTAGTTTGCGACTAGTTTGTGACTAGTGTACACTTTTGGAAAAAGTGTAGTAACTGTGTGGTAACAGTGTGGAAACATTGTTACCAGAATATTTAAATCTGCACACAATGTGTGGTAACTGTTTCCACATTGTTACCACACTAGGCGCGAACATTACAATGCTAAATTTAGAGAAAAATTCTCAAACTGTTTTGATAGCATGCCTCGTATCGTCATTAATATTGCATTCATTATGAGTAAACAACCAAAATGATTCCGTCTCTCGTCGACTTTTTACAGAAAAGTTAATCAATTCCAATTAAGTATTTTTAAGATACTTATTTAAATATTTCATTTTCACCTTCTCAAACTATGTTATACATATAAGCTTTTTATAATTTCACAATTAATTAATTTAGTTCATTTAATCGTATTGCTTACTGACGTGTCGTGTCATGATTTTCTCTGGCGTGATAGAAAGCTTTTTCATCTATATGTTATGTCATATATCAAATATGCTTGAAGTAAATAAATAAATGTGCAAATGATCGTCTATCTTAAACAGGAATATTTCTTTGTTAATTTGACAAATATAAATAAGCGGAACACTTAACATGGTAACATGAATATTTTTTCATACTTTATTTTAATATAATAGTTATATATTTTTTAATTATTCTTTATAGGAGATATTTGTTTTCCTTTATGTCTTTTTGTGAAGAAAATAAACCTATTATTATTGAGTCGTAGGTCTCGTAGTGTTCAAACGTTCTCAATGTAAAAACAATTTTATATAAAAAAATATGCAGCGATGACGCGTAGCAACACAGCACTGGCGCGTGCACACCAGACTTATGACGCGCGGCCGCTTCCCGGCACTATGGAGCATTGATGGACACTGTTTAAATATATTTTTTATACATTCAACAATTTGCTTAAAAATTTTATTTTAATATAAATAATTTAGTTAATTAAACATCAATATTTTGAACATTTATTTTTATTTTCATCAATATTTTCTAGACAATTTGCTCATAGAAACGGAAAAACTAAACAAAAAATTCTTTTCACATAAAAAAATACTTAACACAAATGATATAACACCGTGTGCTTTGATTTTTGTACTTTATTTTTCTCCGATTCCCGGAAGGCACACTAGTGTCATCTCTTCTCAGTGCTTCGAGATCACTGTTTTTTTTTTATTCTTGGCCAAAAGAGGATATCTTCTACGATTCAGGTGTTGGGTATAAGCGATATAAGCTTCGATGAACCCTCTTTTGTTAAAATGATGAAAAGGGCATGCTTCCTTTTGTTTTGAAAGTTTGAGAATAACTGTAAACGAGAAAAATATGTGAATCCATTTTGCAAATTTGGTAAATGTCAGATTAAAATATTTTTTCCCATTATTCACCCATATTATGGTTATTTTTACTCATATAACTATATTATTATAATTATAATTGATTATTCTATCAAACAGAAACATTTTAGTTATAAAAATGTATGACTTATTGAATAAAAATAATTCGTACATTTTGATATTATTGTTTAAATTACGATAATATGATGGCGCGTTGGTTAAATTCAACATATTTGAACGAATTACACAGTAAATTTCTTTTTCCACTAAAAATCTAGTTAAATATGTCATGATATTCAATATTAATAATATATATGTACTTATATTGACAAACTGTAATGGCGGGGTTATATTGTTTTTTAATATTTTATCCATAGATTTTATCACTCACGAAAAGATGTCAAACTAACTAGTGAACGACGAGGGGCGGAGCTAAAAGTAGTCGCAAAGTGGTAACAATGTGTACACACGGTTACGGAACATTGTGACCGAAATGTTACTGTGTCTACTGTTCCCCATTTTCGGTCGTAGTGTAGGAACAGTGTCTACTTTGCGACCAGAATATGTTACTAGAATACATCGTGTCTACACATTTGTGTCGACTTTGTGTAGGAACGGCGACCGAAAATGGTTATATGGGATTTATTCCTATCGCATTTATTTATCACTTCTCAGGCAACTTACAGGTACTATGTCAGATATTAATTTAAAACACACCCAATAACAAGTTGCCACATTCTGGAGACTTCGATATTAATCATCTCACAGATCCAAAAACACAATTAAAAATTGTGTCTCCACTGGATATTGAACCCGGAACCTTTGGATCAGCGGGCAATATTAAGTAAATGCCCTATTACGCGCATAATGTGGTATTATTTAGATGTGAAAACACATAAATTGTTCATCTTAGCAACAACTCGTTCATTTTTTGCATCAAACAAATCAAAAATGTGCTAAGTTTTTAGTTGTTAAAAACTTATCTTTAAGCCTTAATTTAATTAATGTGTTTTTCAATATATCACATGTATGTATGTAAAATATATAAATAAAATGATTGAAGTAAATGATTGAAGTAGTCACAGAAAATATCCAAATTCAACTGCTAAATATATTCTTGAAAACTTTACAATGAAAGTGGTTTCATTATTAAATTACCGCCTTTTGTTTTCACCAAATGCATTTTTTTAAACAGGCTGCATCAATTCTTTAATATGTGCTGTAATAGAAGCGGTCATGGCTGCGTCTGGTAAAGACAATGATGCATCAAGTTGAAACTCTGGTCTGCGTGAAATTTGTGCCCATGCTCTCTCAGCTGTGAGAGACAGAGGAGTATTCAGAAGCAGCGTCCAATCAAATTGCCAACACCCACTCAATAACTGAAAAAGAAAAAAAGTAATAAATAAAAAATTAAAAGATAAATACCTAAATATAACAAAAAATTTATTTAAATTTAATCACTAATGAACATGGGCGCCAACAAGGGGGCAAGGGGGGGGGCACTTGTGGAGAGACAGAACGTTGGCCAGGAGGGAGATCGCGATACCACTTCCACGCCGGTGATGCCTATAGGACCCATTGGTCCTGCTCAACCCCGGACGCAGCCGCAACGTCGGACAACACAAATATCCCCTATCAAGCGAGTACAACCACTACCCCTAAGAGTCCAACCACATTCGTGGAGGCCCGTATATCATAGCAGGGGTTACCCTCCCGGCAGCTCCACGAACAACAGACTGCCACAGGGAGCCTTCGCCACGCCCGTAGTACTTTCAGTTCTTTGATTTCCACACCAGGCTCAGCGTCAGCTGCACCTGTCAAAAGAACGTTGGACAGCCTGGAGCAACATCATCACCAGGTTGGCGACACTCTGGTATGACGTGAGCGTCAAGCGTTCGGCCCCCGTGCCTCATTGCTCGAGCCAATTATTCTTTCCCTGCAGTCTGCATTAAAACATTACTAAAAATATTTTGTCCCCCCCCTAGAAAATTTTCTCCGGGCGCCCATGCTTATGAACACAATTAAAAAAACATGAAAAAATATTTAAATATACATAAAACTAGGGGATCCGACAGATGTTGTCCTGTTCGAACGTTGGCTTGCTATTTCATCAAAATCAATTCAGTTGTTTATGAATTCAGTGACAATACCAGGCGTACATTTTTTTATTTCCACTGTTACACTTTTTGATTTGATTTGTAAATCTAAACCATCCAGAGACCCAATCAAACACATAAAAAAAATATCATCAAAATCGGTCCAGCCATTTAGGAGGAGTTCAATGACATACACGCGTACAGAAAAATAATAAATTTAAAGATAGGTTGTGCATGTTTTTTATTTAAATTTAAAGATATATTTTTAAATAAAATAAGTATGAAAATTTAAATATAAAGATTATTAAATACCTAGATATATTTTAAAAGATTTCCTTTTCCAATATGCAATCACCGCTCAGAGGAGAGAAAAGTGGTGAATGCTCCGTAAATGAAACATCACCATTCTACAAAATTAGGTCACTGGTTTTACAGAGTTGGTTCAGTATAACCAATTTCTGAAATCTGACACCATGGAGGTTTAATTTTAATTCAAAGTTGCCAGTAGGTTAAAATGACTATTTCATATTTAAACCCCTATTATTTTATTTTGGTGGTTCAGTATAACCAATTTCTGAAATCTGACACCATGGAGGTTTAATTTTAATTCAAAGTTGCCAGTAGGTTAAAATGACTATTTCATATTTAAACCCCTATTATTTTATTTTGGTGGTTCAGTATAAGCAATTTCTGAAATCTGACATCATGCAGGTTTAATTTTAATTCAAAGTTGCCAGTATGTTAAAACAGCTATTTCATATCTAAACCCCTATTATTTTATTTTGGTGAGGACTTGTTAGTACGAAAATATTTTTACAAACTGTTAGATTTAAAAATTACCTGGTCGAATTGTTGCCTTCCAATGTAGAACATGGTATATAACAGTGATACACAATTAATGGGAACTGTTTTGTCTCCAACTAACGGTAAATGATCTGCTGCTCCTAGTTCACCAAGAATCCAATCAGAATGTTTTGTTAAATATTGATGCATTACCTGTAAAAATATAATTGCAGCCATCTTAATTTTCAATACAACTATTTATTCAAATACCCAAAAATGTGAATAGTACACTATTAATATAATTATTATAAGGTAATAATTATATTAGATAGAAAATTTGATCACAAGATAATTTTTCAATTTTAATATCTTATTTTCTAACATAAAGTAGCAAAATCAAAAATATTTTGAAGGTTAAACTCATCTACAAAATAAACCAAATTCAGTCAGTTGTTTAGACAATTTTGTATCGAGAATAACACAATAGCTCCTTAAAGTTTATAGGTATTCAAGTTAATTAATTTAACATTTGAATACATTACTTGAAGACTATTTTTTCCAGCCGATGTCATGAGTAATTGACTGACCATGATTTCAGCACCTTCGGGGAATTCCACAGATTCTGTGACAGGATTAATCTAGAAAGAAATTTCAAACATGAATTGACTTTATAATTTAAAAAGTTGGCTATAAAGTGATTAACAGATACTAGAGTAGGTATCCACTCATTTACATTCAAATAGTTAACAATTTATACATACATACACATACATACATACCGTCACGCCGTTTCCCTATTTGGGGTAGGCAGAGAGAACCTAATGCCATTTAACAATTTATAAAGATCAAATTTATTTAGAATCATCTAAATTATTCTTTGCTGAATATTTTGACTAAATAGTCATTTAAACATTTGAATGCTACAATCATGTGGATATAGTTATAAAATAAAAAAGTAAAACTTTACCGGGTAACATTTTCCTATCAATTCGGTAATTCCTTCAAGATTAAAATCTTCTTCATTTTCTACATTTTTTCGTGTCTGTTGAAGAAATTTTTGTATTTGATCAGTATGCTTATTATCTTCATCGATGGAACAAAGTGCTTCAGCAAGAGATAGAGCCACAGAGGAGACACTGCTCAAACTTCCGTCAAAACTAACTGAATATGATACATCTGGAACACAAAATTAAATGAATTATAAAATGAGATAGTCAAATTACTAATCAGAACTAGCCATGTTTGATCCACTGCTGGATAAAGGCCTCTTTTAAACTTCTAATCAAAGATCATAATAAGCTTAGCTTAAAATGATGCATCATAAAATTGGTATGAAAAACTGTAAATCAGTCTTAAGACCCAACACACACGGACTGTTTCAAGCTGCCAACGTTCATTAAGTTCAAATACGGCGTTGTATCAGCAGCGTGAAGCGTTCATGTTGCAGTTGAACCGACTGCTCTAAGCAGTCGGTTCAACTTCAACACAACTGCTTCAAGCGGTCCGTATATTGTGAATGAGAATTTTGTAATTGAACTGCAGACTGCCGTGCTGCAACAGCTTGAAGCAGTTGACTCCAACTGCTACAAATAGTCCGTGTATCTTGGGCATAAGTGAAAAAATAACATTTATCAAACAAGAAAAATATTTACATAATTAAATGTGATTTGAAGCAACACGTTTCCAAAACACTCCCCATGGTTGTGAGGGGACACATATATAACTACGTACATCGATAGACATATCCATCTTTCCCCGCATCCCTGAGTAGCAACAAGTCCCTACACATCTAGAACATTCCAGAAGCTCACCGCCAGCTCTACATACTTGCATTACGAAACTTCCAACCAATTGAAAACAGAAGACGCCATCGCTAGTTCCAGCCATTCCAAATCCATCCACGCACTGGACCCAACATTCCTGTCCAGTCGTCCCACTTACTACATGGTCACGCACCGATATCACATCTCATAATTCTTAAGTCAATTTGCGAACTAACTACCAACCTTCACGCCTCATCTCCACAGCTGTAATTATATCAACACTATTTATAATGAAAATATTTATAATGAAATATATTTGTGTAGATATGAAATAAATTCTGAGATTGTAAACTCATATAATACATTCTTCTATCAAATCTTTTGATGAAAAGGGAATATTTAAAATGAAACCATACTTGTTCTTGATTGTGGTGGGCTAACATCTCTTTTTCTCGAAGACTTTTTATCTTTCTTGGAAGGTCTCTTTTTGTTTGTTTGGGATGTAGATGGCTCAACTGGTGGCGCTAAAAATTAACATTTATACTTTTGTAATGATCAGTTATAAATACTTTTACAATGATATGTTTCAAAATAATGATTTTTACAATAATACGATTTCAAAATATTTAAGATTTATGTCATGCAGTAAATACCTTTTATTTCTTTGGACGCACTTACATCTGCAATGTTGATGAGTTCTTCGTAAATTGCCATAATCAAAAACTGAAGTAATACAGATTCTCCAACTGGATTAGAAGTTGCTGGTAAAACCTCAGATATCAATGTGGAAATGACAAGTAATGATTTTGGTAAACAATCCCAGAGTTGAGAAAAGCAAGTTAAACACAATGACATAGCCTGTAATATCAAATAATAATAAACACTTAAACACATACATAATATATCAATTCTAATTTGTGTTCTTTTTTATTCAGCCATATAATAAACTTATATACAAATTAAAACGAGTGTGTTGTGGCCAACACTAAATTCCTCACTAACAAGTCACTTCATAAATAATTCGAATTTTGTATGGAAAATAATATTCAGCATTTTCGTGAAATGAGTTTGCTAAATTATTTTTGATTTAAATATTTTATAATGAAAACTTGATAATTCTTCAGTGCTTTTTTATGAAAGTGATGTGCCTTTTTAATAATTTGAAAATAAAAATACCAAATTTCGATTTTCCTGAGCTTAGGGTCACTTTGAAATATTTGACAGTTAAAAAAACGAAAAGCACTATTCAGATATCCTTCAAAATCTAATGGGGTCTAAACGAGTATTACATTTACAATGAGTATTAGATTATCAGTTTTTCAGTCTATAATTGATAAAGTAGAATAAACATAGATAGCACACAGCACACTCACTCACAGATACATTGTGATGAAAGTATACTCCCCACCATATCCCCTTAGGTTAGTGAGGAGTTAAACAATTCAGATTTTACATGAACAAACAATGAATATGATTTTCAAATTGCATTGTAATAAAAGTGTATAGTCAATTTTACTATTAAAAATTTACCTGATACATGGAGGCACCAGTCTGCACGGCATTTATCAAAGTTTGTGCGATCGGAGGTAACACTGGTTTCACAAATGACAGTATTGCAGATAACCATGGAGGATGTTTCAAAACCCACAGCTAGAAGATAAAAGAAACATATCAAATATTCATTTTGATTGATTCACTTATCTTTTAAAATTGAATTTGTAAAGAATATAATATGAGCATTGATCAAGAACGTTTGCATTTGATTAGGCAAAGTATTGAATGAGAATCTATGGATAAATACAGGAACTATATTGTTTGTGTCCTTAACACAAATTCATGCCCCACTGATCTTGTTAAATGAATATTGCGTGTATACAATTTTCACTATTCACTGTTTGACATTTGATCATTGTAGACATTTCACTCATATTAAACCTTCATGCATTTTACCAATTAAACATAACATGACTGAAGTAGTTTAGCTGTTTTGTTTGAACCTTATGCTTAAAAAACTGGAACGTAATCGGCATTTCTCAGAAAAGTGTTTTATTTCCCAATTTATTTCAACCACTTGACTGTTTTGCGTGTATTGACAAGCCCGAGCCTCACTCGGGCATAAATAGTTTTGATTTCTTTGGCATAGATTTCCCCATATTTATGTACTGATGAAGCTGAATGACGTTTGAGCAGATCATGTTTATGCTTTTTTTAGTGTTTATATTTGTTTACAGAATTTAGTTGTGCACAGTTCTTCGTTAAAAAGTGAATAATACTTTACCTACAAATACATCATTCTTATATTTTAACATCAATGTATATCTTTGAATTCTTTCACACATCTTTCTACCTCTATTCCAAAAAATTCAAATTGAAAACTATATAAGATACCTGTCGCCGATCTAAGCATGCTGCCCATCCAACACCGAGTGTTTCTAAAGATCGAATTATAGAATGCTTCATATCAGCCTCTGAACACACTGATAGCACAATTTGAGTCAAAGCAGAAACCACATCAGCATTCATCTTCATAGAAGGATCAGACGATGTACTATTACTAGTAGCTCCTAAAAGTAAAATATGAAGGTAGTTAAATCTAATTCAATTCATTAAATCAATAACAATTTCAATTATTTCCAAGAGCTATTCAATCATCTTTTCATATAGAAGTATCACAAATTTTGGTCACCAATGTCTCAAAATACTGGTATTTTTTTACCTCTGGTAAATTTTTTAAATCACATATTACCTTCAGTAAATGTCACACTCTTTTCTGTTATGCATGATCCATCCATTGAACAGAGGAATCCACCACAAGTAGTTTTCTCCTTATTTTGACTAAGCAAATTAACTCCTTCTATATCTTTAATACAATGCTTCATAAGACTAGATGCAACTCGACAATCTCTCATTAACAGAACCTTAAATCAAAAATAAAGCATTTTATTTCCTATTACAAAATACAGATTTATTTGTGAAATTATGCTAAAATTACTCTGCAGATTACAATTTCTATTGGATTGAATTTTGATAAGAGTAAATTTAGCTAACGCGCAGTTCATTGATAAATTATTGTGACAGTCTTCATGGCATACATTTTTCACCTCATTCATGTTCACAAAACGACACATACATATAGATGTGCATATATTTATTTATTTACAAATTTTTGGGAGACTAACAGCTATACATTACAGTTTTACATTTAAGATAATAATTAAACTGCCAATTAATATAGTGAACATATTAAACTCTGGTCTATCTCAGTACAAAGGCGCGTTGCTTAGAGCCCTACACCCCGCTACCTTTGAAACTCCTTACGTTTCTTTCTATAAAAATATTGTTTAAATGGTTGTCTCTGTGTTTTCTTGGCTTTACCCTTCCTTCTTTATCATTTTTGTCAATCATACCTTTTTCCTTCCTTCCATCTGGTCTAATGCAGTGTTTTTACTATATTCATCTTTACCTTATTTGTTCAAACATTATCTCACACTAAACAGTCTCTTAAGCGATCGCATTTCCATGGCATTTATTTATATTCATCCTTTTATTGCCATATCATGCTTGCATAAGTCAAATTACATACTTACTTTCAATAAAAGTGGCCATATTGGCTGCGGTTGTGATAAATAAACATATAATTCCAATGCAATGGCTGTGGAGGACGATAATTCGGAGCATGAGAGAACAGTCCTGTCTGTTGAATGAGAAGGAAATAAATGTGGCATAGATAATATATACCACAGAGAAGGAAAACCAGGACGAACTTCAAACAAGTGTACTCCGGAAGGCTGTTTGAATACCTACAAAATATAAAATTAAACTCATAAGGTACCTACCACAGACCAATAAATCTTTAGACATGACATTAGCAAAATTTCTTGGTACAACTCTACCAAAAGTTTGTGATAGTCAATATAACGTATTTGAATGTATTCCGAATGAAAATTGAAACAGTACTCGGCACTTTCAACATTAAAAAGTACATATTATGTTGTTAGCAACGTTTATTTGAATTTCTTATTGTAAATATTTTTTTTCTCTCTAAGGCTTCTCACCCAAAAAGGATGTTGCAGCCGTTTCTAATCAGAAACATTAGATTACACAGATTTAGACACAATAAAAAAAACAAAATTTACATAATAGTCATATTCTTTACAATAGATTTAAATAGTAAACCATGAACCTGAGGAGAGTTCAGCCCAAGAAGGTAAACTGTGGAAATGGGGTATTGGACATTCTCAAACCTAAAATAAATGTCTAGCGTGTCCCTGACCGGACAATCAAACAGAATGTGATCCGGCATTTCCTCATCCCATTCACATTCGCAGAAAGGGGACTCCACCATAACGAGACGGAACAGATGGCTATCCATTCGTACAAGACCAAAGCGCAGTCTAGAAATATAGGCAACGTGATGCCTAGATTGGTGGAACCAAGGCCGCGAGGGGATGGAACTCTGCACTTTTTTACAGTGGTAACCCTTGGGGCTATTTTGCCAAAGCGAACACCAGTCTTTCACAGTAAATAATTTTACGGCTATACAAATGTGGATAACCAAATTATTTTTAAACGTTGAATGTGTTTGAGATACCCCCGTTCCACCTTAGTTTATCAGCTCTGTATATTCTTTACTCTGTGATACTTATTTGTGAAAAAAAATCAATGTTGTTTTTATAAAATTCAATCTTTTGGCATTGTTTTGATTTGGTCATGAGGATGGTATTTACAAATAAGAATAAAATTGTCAGTTTTATATTGAATCACATAATATATCAATTCCCTAAATTATTCAATTAATATCTGTATACGTAGGTGCATAATCTTTATATATATATAATTCTTCTGTAGGTACGTGTGTATGTCACTGAACTCTTCATAAATGGCTTAACCGATTTTGATGAAATTTTTTGCGTCTGTTTGTGTGAGTCACCGGAGTAGTTTAGATTCACAAAATGGATTTTTAAACATTAATATAATAAAAGGAAAATAAAAAACATGATTTTTTATAACTATAAATTACAATAGGTGGCGATAATGTCAAATTAGAAATGTTTAGTTTTTTTCCATCTAACAACACTAAGAAATCTGTTATTTGCGTCGTAGTTTGGATTGCTCTGCTTCGGTACTATCCATATTTCAATTGTGCATGGAATTTTAATTTTTGTTCAATGTTTCGTTATTTATTCATATTTCAATTCGTTCGTTTCCGTGTCCAGACCATATAAGTATGCTGTATTGCAATTATATACGAAATGACAATCAATCTAACCTCAAAGTGTTTAGCGGATCATCGAACAAGAAAATGTAAGTTTGATCAGCGAATAATAATATCCACATGATTCATATATATGTTACATAATATATTTTTTTGTTTTACAAATAGTTCAGGCAGGACAACGTCTGTCGGGTCCGCTAGTTCTACATAAAACTGACAAATACATCCACTTTATATAAATGAAAATATAGTAGGTGCATGTGTTTTATTTACTTATTTATTTATTTATGTAGCTTCACTAACAGGCACTATGTCAAATAATTATTTAACACGCACTCAATAACAAGTTGCCACAATCTGGAGACTTGCGATGTTAATCGTCTCACAGATCCAGACTGAAAACACAATCAAAAACTGTGTCTCCACCGGGAATCGAACCCGGGACCCTTGGATCAGCAGTCAGATGCCTAACCAACTGAGCCACAAAGGCCAAAGGTGTTGATAGAAAGAGCTGTAGTTCAAGAATCAGGAGATAAGTAAAGAAATGTTTTAAAGTCCCAAGGGTCGCACTAAATGTATTGTCATAAAAATGTGAAATAGTTTTCTTAGATTAGTCAGTCTCACAGTCGATTACTAAAAATGATAACATGATTCACGATATTATATTCGAAATTAAGGAAGATATTTGTAACTTAAAAAAATAATATAGAAACATATCAAAAATTGGGAAGCTAAATACACTAATACTACAAAAACAGAATAAAAATTAACTCGTATCTCAAAATCTGTATACAATTAAGAGAAAATGCATTTGTATAGAGAACTAAAATTGCTGACCGCCAAGGCACAGATAGTTGGGTTTGAGTGCGGGCATCCTGAGTTCGAAAAATTTATTTAAATTAATATCTCACGCTAATATTGATTCTCGGGGTTGGAAACACTGGTTAGTTGGAAGAAATTTCCATATGGCGATAAACTCGCCACTTGCGCAGGGTGAAAGAAAGTGTTTATTATTATTATATTTACAATTAAAATTAAAATAAATTTGTTAAAATGAGCTAAATTCAATTGTACCTACATACATAAGTAAATGAGTATAAAAGTCACATTTATATCTAAAAAGAACAGTTTTTACAAACCTTGTACAAGTGATGAAGAGGGGCACCTCTCAACAGAAGACAAACCAACAATTCATGACACTTGGAATGGACGTCTCTTATAACTTTACCTAATGTAGTCAGATTGAGTCCAATCATTTCCTCACCCTTGCCACATATAGCTGGCAGAAGTTGCGACACACACAGCAAAATATTTAGAATATCATTCATCATGACACTGTTTCTTTTGTCTTCTGGTAACTCCTAAAATTACATATTCATTTCATTTTATTCAGGGTACTCGCACACTACAGACTTTTTAATCGGCCGATAGTTTGATCGGGCTCTTAATAAATATGAAGATGCATCAAACTGCGCATATTACAACGATTCAGTGTTGCCCGATCTGACATAAAAACTAACAAGCAGTCCAACCCGACCAAACTAGCGGCCAGTTAAATAGTATGTAGTGTGCGAGTGCCCTAATGTTGCCTTTTTGGGTGAGACGAGACTGGGTGTGGGCATACACGCATGTGTCGTGTTTTATAAGTTAAACACATGTCGCTCGTTACCCCACATTGTGGGATATTGGGATATGCCCCGATGAAATGAATGTATTTTTTATATTCTTATATAAGATACAAAAGAGAAAGGCAATTAGGATTTCACTGGATTCACAAATCCAGGTCCACGAGCACAGGCGACCAGAGTACCAGCCAGAATAGGGGAGTCACGCGGGCTTGTGACCATGTATGCGAGCTTAAGGGGATGATGACTCGAGTCACACTAACAACTCACCCACCAACATTTAACTTGTAAGATCATTTCACCTTGTAAGGCGTAATAATTGTCCTATTTAAAGAAGAATTATGATTCAATAATCAAATTTCAACTAACCTGAGTGTATCTTACAGTCAAAATTGTTAATGTTTCATTTAACATTCCAGCGAAAACCCGTTGAGCCATTTTTGGTGGTACTGTATCCCACAAATCTTGACGGGTACCTGAATAAACATATCAAGTGCCATAAGTACATAAAGAATTTCAATAAATATAAACGTGGTACAGTAAATAAGTTGACAATAAAGAAGGAGTAATTTTCTTTGCTAATTAAATAAGTTTTTTTATGACAAATTTTCAACATCTCAATAGACGAAGTTGGAATATTATAGGAGAACTATAACACCTACAGGGCTTACGACCTGTCATCGGCTGGATTACGTGATCACTTTATGCACTTGCGCAACGTTCACAAATTATGCCTTCTTATTGAGTTCTCTATCAATCCAATTTTCGAAAGTTCTATATATTTAATCATGAAACTGTTTGCAAATATACTAAAAACATCTTCGCCATCTATGAGGTGACAAAGAAACTTTTTTGTTTTAAAGCAATAGCCTTTATACATGAGGTGACAATGCTTTCCCACAGATGTCACCCCTGAACTACGCCTGAATTATTTAATTATTAAGTTAATTTTTATCTTGTTAACTTGCTTGTTCCAATGTGCATGTAAAATGAATATTTTTTATAATTGCATATACATAAACATTTAATTTTTTTCTTGTCATTATATTACATCCAATGTAAAAAAATCCAATGCTTGCGTATATGCAACTATAAAAAATATTCTAATTAAATTAATTGACAAGTATATATTGATATGCATATAATTTCAGTTCATTAGTTTACTATAAATCAATCGAAAGATTTGGTTTATATACCTACTTATTATTAACATTTTCAGAGTTACTTTGTGGTTTGAATTAACTTTGTTTAAACCACAAATGAGGTGTTTTTATGACCGGGTTTGAAACAACAGATGACAAATGAATTGTTGATAAAGTTGTCATTCATGCTGATGAAAAAACAGTCACTTGAAAAATGAATACAAAGGAAATAAAATGGATAAAAAATTTACCTTGCATATAAAGCCACCACATCCTTATAGATGGAGATCCACCGTCTGCGGGAGCTCCTTGCAAGACATACAGCGCCAGCAGTCTGCCATGAAGATCCAACAGCCGTTCTGCCAGAGCTTCTGCCATTTCACCATATTTCTTTTGAGCAGCCTGCGAAAAATACCAATTCAAGCATTCAAAAGCACATTCGAAGATAATACTAGACAGGAAAAAGACATTAATGGATAAATACACAACTGCTCATTGATGGAGGCTAAAAATTTTACTGTAAAGAATAGTATCTGGCAAAAAACCAACCTGCAATGACCCAATACGTTGTCCAGTTCCAGTATGTTGAGATGCCTGAATATAACAATATAAGCTATTCTTTACCAGAGCTGATGCTCCGAGAGTAGCAGTCAACACAGGAAGATCCGCATGATCCAATGCCTCTTGACTTAACACATCAAGATGATCTACAAAACAAAATAATTTTTTTTTTTTTATTTGAGGGACAAATACAGTATTATAAAATAAACAGAAAAAATACACTATGAAATGAAAAAAAGACAGAATAATTACTTTTTTATGTACATTATTACATATTCTTATATTTCACACATTTGTCTGTGATGGGAAGGAAAGGTAAAAGGAAGGGAGAAGGACCTAATTTGTTGCTGCTGTGAAAAATAACAGAATCTGCTAGATAAAAACAAAAATTAAAATAAGTACACAAATTAATTATTTTTATGAAACATATTTTTTTAAGAATGAATATGTCCTTGTAACAAGTACATATACATCCTCATACATTCCTTTAAATAAGAAGTAATGATTGTGCTATAGGTGAACAAACTCAGTCGTGGCAGGATTCAAACTTGCGACCACTGGATTACCAACCCAGTGCGCTAACCGCTCTGCCACCACCCGTCTAAATATTAAAATAAAGCAAACTATACTTCAATTAGTTATTGTTTGGGACACCCTAAAGGCGATTTTGAATGGAGCACCAGGGGAAAGAAGGAGAGCTGGAAGGCCAAAGCTTCAGTAGCTGAACGGAGTTGAGAAGGATACTCATAGCATAAGTGTCAAAAACTGGCATGATGCTGCGATAAACTGACAATCGTGGAGGCAAAATCTACAGGAGGTCAAGACTTGACCTGGGTTGTAGAGCCACAGATTTGATTTGAAACTTCAATTAACCAGTTTATTAACAATAATAATAATTTCAATAAATAAATAAATAACATGCGCCGTATAATACAAAATAATATGGAATATACTTGTGTGAGGTTACTTAACGATACAAGCACTTTGAAAAAAAAATGAAACCATTGGCCCACCGCTGACTGACATTGGCCCACCGCTGACTGACATTGGCCCACCGCTGACTGACATTGGCCCACTGCTGACTGACATTTTTTTATTCCACAAAGACTAACAACCTCTGTATGTATATTTGGAGATTAAGTATCAAACTATTGAGTCCCTGTAGATATTGTGTAGTGTATACTGCCTTACGAATTGTATGAAACGATGTCGTCACTAAATTCAATTTTTATAAAAATTGTTAAAAGAAAGTTTGAGATGTAGGGGAGACCGGCCAAAGTTGACGAAGTGCCTAAGATGACGAGAACTGTTTTTTTCTGTGTAATGCATAAGTGAGAAAACATTATACGATGAAAAGAATAAAGAATAGTATACTGACTATGGATCAAATCAGTCTGTCTCGTATCGGCAAAGTTTGTGCTTGTGAACCGCAGTTTGTTGTTTTTTGAGTCGTTGATGTAAAAAAAACAGTGTTTAAAAATAGTGTTTTAAAAAATATCAGTATTCTTAAGCAAAAAACTGTTTACATATTTGAAATAAAGGTATATTTTACTATATCCTGTAAGTAAATTTAAATCATTAATATTATATTTATGAATTACATATATTTGCATATTTTTTTAAATGTCACTCACGGGAAAGATGACACGGGTAAGTTGACGAATTCGTCATCTTACCCTGCAAAATGTAATAACTTTATACACTTTACAGGTAAGTAATTGCTTCGGAACAGATTCTGTCTAGTGAAGCAGTTATGTTTAATATTGTTTTTATAGTAGTTACTTATTATGTTCTAAATATATTCCTAAATACATATAATGTAAATAGTTTTTTAACAGATTTGTAATTATCTCAATAGAGACGAAGTTGGAATATTTATTGTAGGAGAACCGGGAAATCAAGGCACCTACAGGGCTTACGACCTGTCATCGGCTGGTTTACGCGATCACTCTATGCGCTTGCGCAACGTTCACCAATTATGCCTTTTAATGAGATCCCTATCAATTCAATTTTGAAAGTTCTATATATTGTAATACTGAAATTCTTTTCGCTTGAAAATAAGGAATTTTTACTACAGCCATCTATGGGTGAAATTATGAACAACAATCTTATTATTTTTATTTATTTTGTTGGAACGCCATCTATTGAGAGAATTGGTTTTTTTTAATTACAAATCTGTTAAAAAATATCTTTGACTCCCGACAGGGAAAAAAATCCAATGTTTGCGCATATGCAATAATAAAAATATTCGATTAATGTAAATAGCTTTATATCTTGATTGACTTAATGTTAATATTTAATTTTTATTTTAGATAAAATGCCGTACACATATGAAAGAACGACGGAAAGAGACTTCCTTATTTCATGTTGACTATTTAAAATTATTTAGGTACATATGTATGATATTATGTGTCAAATCGTAATTAAATGCAATAAAAATGTTTTATTTCTTTATCTTTTTAATTTAATCTAGAATTGTAAGACATAACCCATACTGTAATGCAATTCGTCAACTTTCCCTATGCATATAGTCATCTTACCCGTTATACGGGTAAGATGACGAATTTGAGGATGTTTTTAAAATACAATTTATCTATAAATCATTATGTTTTCGCAAAAAATAATGTTTGTATTACTGTAGGCAAATATATTATCTATAAGATAGCAAACATTTTTTTTCAATAAACATTCCATCAAAGGTGATATCTTACAAATCCCTTAACATCGCCAACTTAGGCGGGTCTCCCCTACTACTACATTGTTCATATTTTTTATAGAAAATTAAATTTTCTAGTTGGGGTGTTTCGGCATTTTTCGATATTTTTAAAAACTTTGAAAATATAGGCAGTTAAACACATAAATTTATCATAAAAAAAATGTTTGAGAAACTCTGGAACTATTTTGAAAAAGCACTTTTGAAATTTTGTATTTGGGTATATTCATATCACCAATCAACTTTGACGGTTTTTATAATATATGGAAAAATAAAGTAAAATTTCAAAATTTGATAACCCATGAATAAAACAAAAAATTCAAAATTCTGAGTACAAAGTTTTGTAGACTATCTACTTATATATTCTGAAATTTTTGGGCTCTGTGAATAGAGAGGGTCAAAAGTTATAAGGGACACACACAGACACACAAAACGTTCTACTTTGAATTCTGAATTCATCCATATAATATATTTAGAACATATGTGCTGCGATGCCTCTAAGTTGGTGTTTTTGGCATGCAAAAATTTCACTACACCATACAAAATGTTCCTTCATACACACGTCTTAATACTGTTGATTCATTATGAGAATTAAATTCTCTTGAACGAATCGACAGTTGGATTATTTGATACCACAATATTCTACAATATGATATATTTTGTTTATTAGTGAGGTACGCTTATTGTCAGACAGTTTAGTTTGAATTGCAGATTATTCTTTAAAAATCTCTATTATTAAATTAAAAAATCATGTACCTAAAAGCAGTTCTGATGACTTGACTACCATGGCTGCAAATCTATCAGGATCTGAAGATTTGACAATTCCTCCACACCCAGCTGCAGACTCTTCATCATTTTCATTTCCGTTGATCAAACCGGATCCCATCCTTGAATGACATCAGAATTTTTTTTTAATTTAGGACAAAAAACTAATCACGTATACAAAAAAAAATACTGTAAAATGTGTATTAGTATTTCAGATTATTTGACTTAGTCATTGATTTAATTATACTACATACTAGATGAAACGCTTGGAACAAAATTGGTAAGCTTAAGTGACACATTTTTGCATGATGAGGTAAGTGAGGTATCGAGCGGGCATTGGGGAGGGGTAATAGTGACTGCGTAAAAAGATACATTACAATTATGTTACATGTTAATATTGTATTATATCACTAGTTGCATGTAACACATAACATCCAACTGTCGATGGCGATAGTATGTATAATTGAAGAATATTTACCAATAAACTACATACACAAATTAATAAATAACCATGAAAAATATAGACCTGGCATACAAGTCTCGCATATCTTTGCTTGATACGTTGTCGATATGATAAGAGAAATAAATTCTCTTGAACAAATCGACAGTTGGATTATCAGACATTTCACCAAGTCCAACTTGTCACGTTTCTTACAAATGACTCATACATTCATATATTACGTCATGTGTAACATGCAACTAGTAATAATAAATGACTCATACATTCATATATTACGTGAGCGGTGATAGCCCAGCGGTAAGGTCGTCGCCTCAGATGCATGAGGTCGACGGTTCGAATCCGGGCGGGGCACGCACCTCTGGATTTTTAGAAAAATCTATGTGCGGATTTATATCACTAGCTATGTGTAGCCATGATCCAATTTGTCTGGTTCCCCTCTCTAAGGGTTACAAAGGTCAGATGGCAGTCGCTTCAATGTAATAACCAGACTCGCCAATTCCAGGATCATGGTCAAAGCGAACCCCGATAAAAACGGAACAAAAGCACTAAGGGGGAAAAAATATTCATATATTACGTAGATCGTATTGTATACCTGAAAGCAGCAATAAATTCTTCTTCCCACCAAGTCACTAATTTAACCGATGCAAATGACGCATTATGAGCAAAGTCTAATCGTCCACCAACTACACCGCTGCATATACTTTCTTGTAACACAGTTTGTTTATTCTAAAAATAATCATATATTACGTAGATCGTATTGTATACCTGAAAGCAGCAATAAATTCTTCTTCCCACCAAGTCACTAATTTAACCGATGCAAATGACGCATTACGAGGAAAATCTAATCGTCCACCAACTACACCGCTGCATATACTTTCTTGTAACACAGTTTGTTTATTCTAAAAATAAAAACAGAATACAGTTGTGCTTTAGTTTATCTATCTGTAGAAATTATAAAAATTAAGGTAATAAGCAATCAAAAAAACAAAAAAAATATTTCATCAAACTAAATATATGAAAATGTGTGAAATATTATTTGGTTTACCTGATAATATTGAAGATCACGTTGCAATAAAATAGGAACTCTGTCCATAAGGTTACCTTCTTCCATTACCTCCATTTTTAATTAAATATTACGACTTTAAGAAAGAAAAAAATATATATAAACAAATTTAAATAATGTCGACTAATATAATTTTAATTTACTTAATAGAATAACTTAAATATTACAATAAACTATATAAACAAATTGATAAATCTAACGGAACTTTTGCGATACTATTAAATTCTTTTTGCAGAAGTTGATGCAAAGATACACCGTCATGTTTGTAAATCCAGTATCCTAAACCTAACTCAACAAAATCATATCTCTTGGGTCCAGATACTGGAGAGCTCAGCCAAATTTGTCTGTTTGGTGTTTGACGATTAATTACATATGTCCCATGTGGTTCACCGAGGGTTATTGTTAAAATTCCATCCTAGAAAATAAAATAAAATATCAAATATAAAGAGAAGTGGTCACAAGAGAGAGAATCGGAGTATATATATTTAAGATTAAATTTGTAGTCTATCTCAACTGAGATATTCTAGAAGTACCTACCCCTAACATGTGATATAAACTTTATAGGTAGGTAACTATTGTTGTATAGGTACTTAATGGATAAACAAATTAATATTATGTTTTTTCTCTAAGATTCTAGAAATAAACTAACTGCTATATTGATAAATTTATTTACCCCGAACGTAACATCTGCACCTTCGAAATCGTTGTTTTCCAAAAAATCTTCAAAACGTTCACACAAAGAAAACAAGGTTTCTTGACATACATATTCAAATTTGGATTCGTCTATTTGGTTGATATTAGTATTGTAAAATCTTTGAGAATCACCGGTTTCAAGTTTAAATTTCGAAATACTAGTTTCAAAGAGGCCCCGATCTATTAAACTACAAATATTTAAAACGGGTGAATTTAACGATCTCAAATTTTTTGTTAATAATGAACGACCCGCATATCTATAAAGCTTTGAAAAATTACGAAATAACATGATTATTGATTAAATAAGTTGTTGTTAAATACGGTAACGGCAAATAAAAGGAACACGAAATTTTAGGTTAGGAGGTTATGATCTTGCTGTCAGTTTTGACGTTTACATACATAATAAAAATATATTAAATATTTTTCAAAAGGCAACATTTCTTTCGATGATTATTCCTTCCGGTACTTTAAATGTGAGGGTTGTAGCATCACCAGCAGGATAGATATATCATGGTGGTGATGGTTGCAGTCAATAAATCGGTGGCAGAATAGAAACAGATAGGTATAGTGACGCGACCTCTCCTGTTCGCGTTATTTTCTATTTTGAAATCGGCGCTAAATCAGACCACAAACAAACATTTGTGAAAAAATAAAGTGTAAGAAAAAATATTTGACAATAAGACATAACCTGAAATGTGACAATACAAGTGACAGATGAAAATTTTCGACAGTCGAAATTAGACACGCGTCGTGTCTGCACGGACCGCGCTCACTGTGGCCGGAGCAGCTGCAAACCGCACCAGAGGGTGTCGGTTAGGCTCGCTCCACACCGGCAGCCATGGATGTGACACCTGGGGTGTCGAGATGGATCGGCGCACCACCATTCGGCGAGAGAGCCGCTTTCCTGGACCGAAGCGGGTGCTGAGTTTGGAAAGTGTTCCAAACGCTGTTGGGTCGCGCTGGACCCTGGAGCAACGGCCTGCGTCTCCTTGAGACTCGCGCCGCCGCTGTCGCTCCCGCCAGTCACCCAACCGGCATCTGCCGGTGTCTGGGACCCGAGGTTGCTGTCGCCGATAGCCTTGCCCCTTCGCCCATCGACGACGATCCATTCCGGCATTGGCGGTGCATCAGCACGCCCATGGCCTAGACGAGGAAATTATGTGTGCCCCAGAAAACTATATACTTATATGTGATAATTTGTTTTTTCTCCGTGTGACAATAATTCGGCTGTGTGATTTTATTTAATTTATTTAATTCATTTTAACGTGTGACGTCCAATATTGACTATCGATCTTAAATTTGTGACGTCCTAATTTATTGACAATGTTATTTATTTTAATTATTTCTTTTACCAGACTTTTTAATAATTTTATCTAGTGACATGACCGTGCCGTCTGACGTTTGTGCGCTGACACTTGACATTTGTGTATCGTCAGACCACGGCCTCAATTATCGTTTACTTTTTAATGCATCTCGTCCAGCGAGGTAATGTGTGGAATATCTAATTCCATAACAGACATTGGAAAAAGGTGAGCTCTGCCTCAAGCCTCTTGGGAGGAGGGTATCAATAGTTTTCTCTAAATATATCTAGGATGGTTGTGTCTTTTTGCTTCGTTGGTATACGTGCAAATCGTCCCCTTCTCGGCGAAACGGCTCAAGATATTTGGCGACAACAATCTTGTTAGAAAATATTAGCAAAATACTAGGTATGTAACAAAAGTTGGCTTCAAGGGAGCGAGTCCCGTCAAACAGTGGAATAAAATCTTTCGTGATAACCCATATCATGGTCTTAATTATATCCATGATATGGGTTTTGATTCCACCGTTTGATGGGACTTGCCCCCAGGTAAAACAGTTGAAACGAAACCCTGGGTAAGGCAACAAATAAATGTGAGTTCGCGCATTATAGTCCAAATAATATATTATTTAAATGATCAAAAAGAATACATAGTATAATTTTCACCAAACATCTTGAACGAGTTTCCGGTTGCGCAGAGCGAAAATTTGTGTCTTTTTGCTTCGTTGGTTTACGTGCAAATCGCTCCCCTTCTCGGCTATAAGTTTAAGATATTTGGCGTCAACTCTTTTTTTCTTTCATATAGTTTGTTTACGACCTTTGCTCTTCTTGATCCAAGACAACTGTTTTTTTTTTAAATAGCTTTAATCCAAAATATAGGTATATATGTAAAGTAATAATAATCAACACTTCCTTGCACCCTACGCAAGTTGCGAGAACCAGCGTTTCCAGCCTAATAAAATAAATTTCTCCTCTGCGGGGGATTGAACTCAGGACGTCCGCATAGAAACCTAACGGCTAATCAACTGTACAACAGCGGTCAGTAAAGTAGAATTAAACTTAAATTAATATCTCTGACAACAGCTCCAGAACCTCGTGTGGCGTTGTTGATCACCTTTTATAAAACATTATACATAAATAATAATATGGTTCATTGTATAGAAATGAATAAATCGGTTATTTATTCGGGATCATTAATCGGAAAATAAAAATATGTAACATAATAACTGAACTTGACAAGCAGCTAACTTTCACATCAAAAAACATTTTGAATTTTTTTCTCTACATTTTATTTTCAATGAGAAAACGTATATGTTTTCAATTTATATTTTTATAATAAAAGAATTATAGTTTTTTGGTCCACAAAAATGAGTGTACAAGAACTAGCATAAAAACCATAGAAATATTATGGGTTTTCTATGAACCAAAAGTTTATTTTTATTAGGATTATCTATGGATTATTTATTATTGCCATTGACATTTTCAATTTCAATATGTCAAATTTAATAGTATGAGAATTGCCGATAAATAATATTTGAAATCTACATAAAATTACGATGATCAACAATTTCATTTTTAACGAGTGTTTTCAGTTTCAATTTGTATTTTTTTAAATATGAAAATATACAATGTAAAATTAACCTAAAATGGAGAATTCGATGTTTCCAGAATTATCAGAAAAGGACAATATTTTGTACATATTGCCAAATGAATATGAATACATATTTGTTGGAGATTGTACATTTAAAAACGATCACGAATTTCAATGTAAAATAAACGTTAAGAATATTCATGAAGAGGATGATGCTAAAGTAAGATTACAAAACAATCAAAAGTAGATTCCGGCAAATAACTTGAATAATCACGCGGGATGAGCACAACGCAAATTTAGTTTTTATGCTTGGTTGGTATATGTGCAAACTACCTGTAGAAACTCACTGGCTCACCACTGCTCTAAGTAGCTCATACCGAGGCACACACTCACCGGCCGACGTCACCCGTGCAACTGGCCGATTGACAAACCTTCATATCGCTACTTATGCACATGAGACAGCGTTACATATCTATTGTATAGATACTACAAACACTACATCCCTTCCTTATTTACATTTTTATAAGAGTTATAAAATAAAGATTTCTGTTTACATCTGGCATCTGCTATCAACGCATTAATCAATACCAGTTTAATACCAATCTTTAATAAACTCACTGTTCAGTAGTAGGGCTAATAATTGTTTCTTTATTAGGTAAATTAACATTGTTCAGCTCGGTATCATCTTGAACCGACTTCCATTGCCCTTCTATTTTCGTTAGATGAATAATGTTCCTGCGCAGCCTTTGCCCAGTTTCCTCATTCCTTATCCTTATATTGCCACCAGATACATCTTCCACTATAAGTGGTTAAGGACTGAATTCAGTCGACAGGTCGTTCGTTTTCTCCATATCCATAATGTAACCCTTATCTCCTGTCACTATTTTTTGGTTCTGAGCTCTCCTATTTCTGTCTCTGTATTCCTTCTCCTTCTCTTTTTGCACTTTATCCCTATTTCTGACTTTCGGGTTTTAGATTAGACTTCGAGTATGAGAATATACAAGTCTTTTATCATAGATATTTTGTCTTTATTCTGTCTTGTGATGAAACATTCTGATGGCATATTTTCAGTTACAGAGTGCGGAGCGGATTCGTACATTAAAAATTATCCGCAAAGCTCTTCATTTATGTCTTTTTCCTCCATTTTGCAAATTTTATGGTGTTTTAATATGTCTCAGGTTTGACATTCAACTTTCCCATTTATTTGTGACCAATGCGGGACGGTATGGAATAGCATGATGTTACACTACCCCCCTCCACGACGAAAATTTTCGAGCTACTTGCCAGAAACTATAACTTAGTTTTATTGTTATCAAAAATCTATTGCCCATTGATTTATTAACTTGGATTTATTAATATGTTCACAATCAGATATGCATCTGATGAATGCGTCTGTGTTAAAAGAAATTTTATTATTTTTAGCATAATGTTTATTGCATGATCCAGCTACTGTGAATGATCGGTCACCAAAGTTTTATGCACTCAATTAAATTCCTTCGCCTTTCCTTAAATTAAACAGGTTTTTTGTCTTTTGTTTACTGTGAGCAGAGTGCGCAAATAGGATTGGTATTGTGGGACCAAACGTATATTGTCTTGAATGTTTTTAGGCATAACATGTACTCTATCCTTTCAGGGCACTTGCCATTTGCTCTACATTTGACTTGAACTTTTTTTTCATTTCTGTTTTAAGAGATGGATAGCTAAGTTAAGTGAATGCACACTAACAACATGGAGAGTGCGAAGAACTTATCCTGCTTCTTCTCGCTGCAATGTTTACAAAGTAGCAATGAAATGTCAACACAATGTCAATCACAAGTTTAAATCGGACAGCGAACGTAAGAAGAATCATATTTCAAAGCACACCGGATGCCCGTCTAATCTAATTATCACAATAAAAAGGTAAGGACCTATTATAAGAATTTTTGTTTTGTAATTTTTATTAGGTTAGTGTAATAAGAAGAGATCTTTATTTCATAATGACTAATTGTAATTCAGTCATGAAATAGTATAAACTAATGAACTTCCCAATAACTTGTTCATGCATAGTTTAAAAGTACTACATATGCTCACATTCATCAAGAAGAAACTCTTTTGCATGGTAGAGGAAAGTAAAATCATTGATGCCTGTTTATTTCAGTTTTGTAATTGACATATTGTAATTATAGATTGCAATTTCTGGATCCTGCTTCCAACAATCAGACTGGATCCAGCACATTTTTCGGCTTGCTGGATCCAACTCTGTGGTTCTATAATTAATTAATTTTCCAAAGATTGGCGTAAAAGACAACATTGTTTTATTAAAACATTAAGATTCCATGTAAAATTGTAACGACTCTTACATAGAATCTGAATATCCAAGTATGACATTTGGAGATTTACCAGTATTAAAAAAAAGTCATTGCTTTAGAGATTTTTTTTACTTAACGTACAAAAACAATAATCTATATAATATTTTTACGTTATATCTCTCCTTAATTGTTTTTATATTCATACTATATTCAATTGACTAAAATATCTTACTTATAAATAACTTATCTTACTTGCAAATACAACTAAGTTGTCTTAATATTCATGAGAATATTTTAGTTTTTATTAAAAATAAAAAATCCGGAAAAATCATTCTAGATTGAAAACATTGCTGGATTGCAATCCCTAATTGCAATATGATATTATCGTAAGGTATTTAATAGAACTGTGATATTTTTCCAGGTATGTAAAGAACTCCAAAGCTCAGAGATTCAAAAGTTCAGATCCAGCTCTTATCAAATGGCCATGTTTTGTTGATTTGAAGTTTGTTCACAATCATCCACTGAAAATTTCTGCTGTTTTGCGCTTCCGTCCAATGTGCAATAAAGTCAGAGAAAATATTTTGAAGCTCTTTGAGAAAGGACACACGGCTGCATCGGCGCTAGAATGTATAAAGTTAGAATTATTTTTGAATAATGATGATAAATATTTTGAAGTTGCTGAAGACAGATTTTATGTGCCTACTCTTTCTCAAGTACAGTATTTATTCTACCAAACTTTTAAGATAAAAGATAGCTCTGCAAAACCGACAGTTGAACAAATTGTTGAAAATTATAATAACTCTGTTTATGATGGTAAAGTGGAAACAGGTAGAATTGATGAGTATGTTTTTATTTCAATTTGCTCCCCGATTATGACAAGAGCACATAAACTTCTACCTCATGCTAGTCAAATAGTAATTGTGGATTCAAAGGAAAAAATAGATAAGAAAAATTGTTATGTATTTTTTTTTGTGTCACCCACACCTGCTGGGTCTGTTCCATTAGGTTGTATTATATCCGATGCAGATGGTCCAGATATAATGAATTCTGCTCTGGAAGCATTGAGACGTTGTTTTCCTCCTGGCTCATTTTATAATCAAAATTATCCTTCCCTTGTATTGTCCAAAGATGACACAATGACACAAAACTGCTTCAAGATGCACTGGCCTAACTGTGTGCAGCTTTCGTGTCAATCATATTTCATGAAGAGTGCTTGGAACTGGTTGAACTGCACAAACAACGTTCCCAAGCACTTGCGGGAAGAAATCTATTGCTCAATCAAAAGTTTGGTTTACTGTCAAGATGAAAAAGATCTCATCGAGTTGTATTCATTTTTATTAGCCAAGTATCATCTGAGCCTCACAAAGTTTGTTTCTTACTTAAATACTATTTGGCCCAACAGACTAATGTGGTCATCGGCATATCGTTGTAATATACCAACAAATTTTAATTCTGATTATATAGAAATGACTTATAAAGTTATGAAGGATTGTTTGTTAGAAAGGTTTAGACATTATAATTTGATTCAATTGATTGATTTTATTACAGTGTATTATGAAAAATATATAGAAAAACGTTTGATTGATTTTACCCAAGGAAAAGTTTATAAAAGGCTGCTTTATAAATATGTTCCTCCCACTGATGTTATCAACCCTAGCACTATTATTCAAAGTGAAATTGATTTCAGTTATTATCTTGTTCCGAGTGAATCTGATTATTCTGTAAAATACATGGTGGATGTGAAACATGGTTTGTGTTCTTGTGAGAATGGAAAATTGGGTCGAGTGTGTATACACTTGATTGGTGTTGTAAATCAAATTCAAATATCTGAAAATATTACAGAGGTTCCGCAGGCTTTTAATAACATGTTATACAAAATTGCAACTGGCAATGAACCAAAACAAGTAGTAATCGAGGAAACTTTGATTGATCCAATACGCTCCCCTTCACCCAAACACACGGATACATTTGCAAAATTAAGTATTGATCACCCACCTAATTTAAAACTTTCTGAAAATGAACAGTTTCAACTGACTAATTTCTTCAATTCAATTCATGATGGTTTAGAAAATAAAAGTAATTCATTTGTTCCTGCAATCAGAGCAATGTTGAATCGATATTCTGAAATGAAATCTGAAGATGAATTTGCTAATGCATTACAAATGTTTGGACATAGTAATTCATCAGTTATACAAAAATGTAACAAGGTTAAGACAAAGAAAAGAAAAGAAAATATCATCCAAGAAAAAAATAATCCTTTATCAAGTAAATCGAGAAAATTTACTGTATCTTCTAAAAAATTCATTTCTATACTACCAAGATTATCTTGCGAAACTGTTGAACAAGATCCCCTTTCATAACAAAAAAGGAAATAAGATAAATTAATGCCTCAAACAAGTTTCATAAATACCATCACGCTGAGAGAAACAAATATTTTCGTTGTTCTGCAGTTTGATTATCTTCCCCTAACTTAATTGTGTGTCCAAGATATTTATTGACAACCTGAATGTTAGCTCTGTCCTCAAGTGTAATTATATTGTTATATAGAAATAAATAAATTTAGAATTTGATCTGTGATATTTTTAAGTAGATATAATTAATTTATAATTTTTTAATAAATTTTCTTCAAAATATTGATTGTAATTATTTTTCCAGAACTTGCTTACTTACTCAGCCTCTTCTTGAGTCCATTATTGGACAAAGGCCTCCCGCTTGGACCTCCACTGGTCTCAATTCTGTGCCATTCTGGACCTGCCACTTTTTTTATGTCACCGGACCAGCTGGTCTGGGGTATTGCTTCCTGTTCTTGGCCTCCAGTCCATCACAACTTTTGCCAACTCTACTCTCTGCTATTCTTTTGGCCACATCCGCTACTCCTGTGTTCTTCCTAATCCATTCATTAGTTTTGTGGTTCCTTAGCGAGATATTCATCATTCTTCTTTCCATCGCTCTTTGTGTCACCCTTAGCTTTTCCATCATTCTCTTAGTCAATGCAGATGTTTCAAAGCCGTAAGTGAGCACAGGGAGTACGCAAGCGTCAAAAAATTTTTTCTTCAAGTGGATTGGGATATTTTTAGATTTCAGAACATTTGATAATTTGCTGAACGCAGCCCATCTTAGACCTATTCTTCTCTCTAGTTCAGCTTCTAAATTATCTCTTCCCAGTTTCACGGTGTGACCGAGATAGATATATGATTCTACTCTGCCAATATCTTGACCATCAATTTTTATGGGTTCTGAACCTATAGAGGACATAGTTTTTGTCTTGCTAATGTTCATTTTTAGTCCTACTCTAATGCATTGATTCTTGAGGTCTGTTAACATTAATTTAATTTCTTGTTCTAATGTTCATTTTTAGTCCTACTCTAATGCATTGATTCTTGAAGTCTGTTAACATTAATTTAATTATGTATTGGCAAATAGAACAATGTCATCATCTTCTTATGGGTTTCCGATAATTTAAATCATATAGATATATAAACCCTTTTTAATGCACTTGATAGTTATCTTACTAACGGGTAACTTCATAGTGTATTAGTTGGTTTTAATATATCATCTTATCAGTCACTAGATTTAGCGTTATATGCTCTCTCAATCCAATGATTTATTAAAAAAAAAAATTCTTTTAACAGATCGACAAAGTTTCAAGCCAAGATTTTGTAACGCCAGGTTTACATATTTAATGGGTTTTCAACTTTGAATTAAAAAAAAAAACACCAACTCAGAGCCTTTGCAGCATACATGTTATATGTTTGGTTAAACTCAAAATTCAGAGTAGCACATTTAGGGTCTTACTTACTATTTGAAATAGGAGTTTAATCCAATGCTAAGTCAGTTTCGGCCATACAAAAAACTGCGTAAGTATCGGCTTAAACACAAATTGCAAATAATAACCAAGTCCTTTAGTGTGTGTGACAGGGTGTCTGTGTGTGTGTGTATCCCCTATAACTTTTAATCCGCTTGATTCACAGAGCCTTAAATTTCAAAAAGTATAGAAGGTTGCCCTTTTATACAATCTTTTATACTCACAATTTCGAATTTTAATTCAGTCAGGGGTTATCAACATATGAATTTTTATTTCTTTTTTCCATATATCTGAAAAACCAAAAAGTTAGAACACTTAAAATTTTTATAAATACATACAAATACAATATCTCAAACTAGTTTTTATAAAAAATGCTGCTGTTTCTCAAACTATTTTATGGAGAATTTTTTTTTATGACAAATTGATGTGTTTAGCTGCAACATTTACGAATATTAAAAATA
This sequence comes from Molanna angustata, assembly GCA_963576475.1. Classification (NCBI taxonomy): domain Eukaryota; kingdom Metazoa; phylum Arthropoda; class Insecta; order Trichoptera; family Molannidae; genus Molanna; species Molanna angustata. The sequence goes on from OY754973.1 coordinate 12,689,997, forward strand.
TCGAAAATCGCCGAAACAATCAAACTAGCTAATTTATTTTTTTATAAAAAGTACTAACATTATAGTATGTAGTACATTTCAAACTTTATTTAACAATTTTTGAAAAATTTAATTTAGTGACGACATCGTTTCATACAATTTGTACGTCAGAATACACTAGTGATGTGCCGGATCGTTATAAATGTATATCCGCTGATACGAATACGGATATTTGGTGTCAAGATCCGCGGATACGGATCTTAATCGGTGTCAGTGCGCGTGACCTTGTAACGTTAGTTAGACCAGACGCTACTTGACGCTTTGCGTGAAGGACTTAAAAGGCGTAAAAAGGTTTCGATAGCGTACTATGAATCCGAGCATTAAGCTTTGTCAATGAATGCGTCTATATGTGCGTTAAATATGAGCTTTGAATCGAAGATAACTCCTAAATCTTTAAGCACAGTTTTAAGTATATTATCATCGATAGTGCAGTTATAGTGGATTTTCTGTCTATTTCGTGTAAATGTAATTTTATAACAACTATTTACATGACAATATTTAGTAACTAATACCTTTAAGTTATGTAATATTGGTATGGTAACTCACTACTATAAATGTTTGCAATGTAAAGGTGCCAAATATTTGATTTTAAGAAATATAAAATAATATGAATGGAATTTAATAGTTTTTCATTGCTACCTAATCACCTATAAGTATAGAGAATTTCATCTATGTCTTAAAAATTAATAAGGTAAAAGATCCGCCGAAAAAGTAACAGATACGGATCTTTCTTTTCCCTTTCTTTTCCGGCACATCACAATATCTACGGGGACATTCATTAGTTTGATTCTTAATTTCCATACAAATATAGGTACATAACATCAAGCTGTTTACACATTACGGGTAGGAAACAGGGACTGACCTCCACATTTCCTATCTTGACATATGTATGTACATGTTTTGTATAGAAAACAAAATATTTTTTGTTTTTGTTTGGTATGTATTCTTCAACTATAGGTACATAGTTTCATCGACAGCTGGATCTGATGTAACTAGGTGAAGCACAAGAACTTTATCATAATTCCTAGTAGGTACCTACACCAATAAGCATGACTTGAATGGAATAGGAAAGAGTCATTTTACAAAGTAGATACGTTAACCGAAAGGTAGGTATATAATGCGTAGGTATGTTTTTCATACGTAAGTAGGTAGAATTGCATTAATATTTTTGATTCCATCACGTGTTGCTTTTTAAATACGATTTTGATATAAATATTTAATTAAAATTGTTTCTCGACCGTGATACAGTAATGTTTATTTATGTTTATTCAAAATTTATTGAAATTCAAACATATATCCGATTTTTTATGACTCTGCCGCGGCCCGAATTCACGGTCTCTTGGTCAATTGAAACCAATGCGAAGAAAAATCTTAAACCGTCAACTCGTTTAGCAAGAAATATATTTTTCATCACAAATGCGATACATTAATTTACTTTTATCGTTTATCGTTCGTGTATCTACGTCTTACCTAATAACAATTTCGAATTGTTCTCTTGTTAAGTTATTGATTGTTGAAAGCCAGAATAATTATAGAACAACTGAAATATGAGAACCCTACCTACGCTCCATCGCGGGATTCTTACTTATGAATCGAATGCGGAAGGCAGATATAAGAAAGATCTGAGACATTAGGGACATCATCAGATCTGGCGCAGGAGCCGAAGACGATTCTGGATGGACCACGTGGCGAGAATGGGAGATAACAGGTTTCCAAAACACAAGTACTCTAAGAAGTAGGTATATTATGTGAGAAATGCATGGATTAAGGGGCACATATGATATTATAATTCTGTAAAGGCCGTGTTTTGTGGTATCATGGGCCCACCTTATTAAGGGTCCGTGACGCAAGTCCATACCCTTTTCAATATTACCTATATCAATTCTATTACCTACAAACAATTTTGTTTAAAAAAAAATGTCGTGTCAATTTGCCATACGCCACTCTGATTAAAATGTAATAATTTCAAAAAATCTGTACCTATATTATAAAGAAAGAAAAGAAAAGTAATTCATTCAGCTTATTTTCAAACGAAAATATTTTCATGGTTAGTATTATATATAGAACTTTCCAAAATTGGATTGATAGGGAACTCAATAAGAAGACATAATTGGTGAACGTTGCGCAAGTAGGGTAGACTGGTGACGATTGAAACAATTTAACTTTAACCACTTGTAGTGCATTATCTTAAGTATTTAAAGAAAATATTTTTATAGTGCTTGAAGGAATATGTATCTAGTTCCTAAATAAAATTGATTCGGTGGCTATATCTCGATCAGTAAACCTACAATAACCACATTAAAAACATAGGGAAATATGTTTCAATTGACCTCATACTGGGGTCAATTGAAACAGTAAGAGGGGTTGATTGAAACACTGAAGTATTTATTTGAAGCGATCAAGTTTCTTTATTCAGTCTTGATTATTTTCGTTACTATAACCGTATTTAATGAAATCATGAATAATCGGTATTCGTAACATAAAAAAAACGATATTTATGAACAAAAATATCTCGGACTTAAATAACTTAAAATATTTGTGTACTTTGTAACTAAGTCCTGTACATTACTTATATAAATCTTTAACATTTGACAAAGTCAACACTATTCAAGTGTGATATTAAGCTGGAAATGAAAATAATATAAGAAAAAAAGAAATATTCAGTTACATACAAAAGTGCTTGTTTCAACCATAACAATGTTTCAATCGTAACAACGTTCAATTTACTCCTGCTGTGAGCATTTTTGCATTTTTCTATTTATACAATTTAATAGATTAAAATATGCATAAGTAAAAGGAAATATTACAAAAATAACTAATAAAATAAATAGATACATATTTGGTTGTTATTGACATACATACCTGCACGTCATAATATTGCATGGGTGCAAAAACTTATAAAATGAACTTAGAACATAGAAAACAATTTTTAAAAGTCTAAAATTTTGTACCTAAATGCCATATCAAATTAAACAAAACAAACGGTAAGCCTAAAAAATTATTTTTTTCGTAATTATTTTTTATCCTACTTACTACAAACTATAAAAAAGTAAACGAATCACAATTTTTTTTTAGAATAACGTGTTTTTAACATTTTACAAGAGTAGTATATCCTTTATCCACTAAAACATTGTATTTTTTTTTTCAATTTTACGAAAGATCCTTACATAATATACGGGTGATGGGTTCAATTATTATTATTTATAAAATCAGTCTGTTAACGTAAGCACTTTAGTCAGATTCACAGTTATGACAAATATATTGTAATTCTTTTTGAGTGCACTCTTCATGAGCCCAAAACCCACATATCATACACTGGACCCATGTTTCGCCTGGTCTACTTGAATTATATCCATCGCAACAAATTAAACAATTAGTATCTTCACCTGAACTCGATGAACTCTTTCGACGTCTTTTTGGTGTTTTGGCTTTCTGTTTAATCTTTCTGTCAGTTTTTGTTTTTTTCTCCTTTATATTTATGTTAATTTTTATCTTACTAGCATGTTTTTTTCTATCTCTTCGGTTTCTTTTCTTATGTTTTCTTTTTCCGGAGTATCAGTATAAACGGTTGATTTCCTCTTTTTTTTATTTGTTGTATTCGTTTTCCTGGGTGGTGCCTTAGGGAATGGTCTTATACCTTCTGGTGAGAATTTACTAGTTGAAGGCACGGCGATGTTATAATCATTGGCATCAGAAATATCAAGGGGATCAGAATCTGTAAGCAGAGGTGGTATATTTTCCTTTGACAAAGATGCGAAAACAAATGGTGTAATTTCTGTAGTGGAATTCAGCTGTGGAGTTGCTAAGCTTCTTGGAGATAAAGGGACCACTGTTGGCAGCAGAATACCGAAACTTGACAAAGTAGACCCAACTGCTACGTCAATAACTGCAGAAGTGCTTGGCTGAGAAATTTCTAATCTTTGAGTAGATGAATCAATCGTTTCGGATCCTACAGTGGGAATTGACTGCGAAATCAACGAGTTTGCTATAGCAGACTGCACTTCAGTGTGAGGTATTACATGATTGATTGACCTTGAAGTTTCAAGGCTTGTTGGGGTACACGGAACAGTTACTTTAGATCCTACTGCCGGGTTAGGTACTGCAGAAGTACCTGGCTGTGATGTCTCTGAAACTGCCGCAGATTCACTATCACAATTTCTTAAATCATTTGGATTTGGTCTGTCTGTGACGTACGAGGGTGCAAAATCCAAATCACTGAATATTTGTCTATTAAATGGATATATTCCAGTACTTCTAAACCCAGCTTGAACATTGGTTTGAGTCATAGCCCGAGGTAAAGCAGTTGCCACTATGCATGGAATTTCGTAAATGGTCATTGCTTTTCCTGGGTTTGATCTCATCCAGTCATCACATGCTGTGTTCACGGCTTTTTTAAATGGGCCGTAGACTGAGCGATCAAGTGGCTGTAACTTATGGCTGCAATGCGGAGGAAAAGATAGCATGACGATGCCATTGGAATGACAATAATCGATGCACTTAATGGATACGTGCGAAGAATGATTATCTAAAAGCAACAACACTTTGTGATCTGAAGAACAATTTGTGTGCCTTTGAAAATGTTTTAAAAATACCATAAAATCTTCTTCTTGCATCCAGCCAGATTTATTAGCCGTACCGACACTACCGATTGGACCGTCCCTCAAGAAATGACTTTGGTAATGGACGCGTGGAAATGTGAACATCGGTGGAAATACATTTCCAATGGCGTTTGCTGCTACAGTGACTGTTACCAAATTTCCACGTTCAGCCGATGTCACTGCACCTACTTGCCGAGTTCCTCTCCTGGCGACAACTCGGTTAGGTTTTTGTACCGTCGTAATGCCTGTTTCATCTACGTTGTAGATGTCCTTAGGTTCAAACTTGTCACGATCAAGTACCATCGCTAAATTATTGTAGAATTCAGTAACATTATGTTCATTAAAACTTGTCGCTCGTGCCAAGCTTGTAGCTTGGGCACACCTGACTGATAGTTCTGGATGGCGGTCTAAAAATCCCCGGAACCATTCTACTCCGGCAATTTCATTTATGTCCCACGAAGCTGGCCCTGCCAGATTGTGCCGTACAGCCAAATCATAGGCCAGTTGCCTTAAGTCTTTGGTGGATAGTCCAAAGTAAATGTCAGCTGACTTCATTGCGTAATCTGCAATCTCAGTTTCTTGAGCAGAGTTAAACACTTTTTTTGCTGAATTATAACCCATGGTTATTCAACAGGCGTACCATTTGGCGCACTTTCTCTCTTTTTTTTATATCTCCCTAATGAGACGTGGTCTATACGAACATATCCGCAGCCTTTCTCAAGGATTTTCCTATCGAAACTTCTTCATATGCCTGCTGATATGCAAACAAGTCCTTTGAATTTCTGTCTGTAACATGAATCCGTTTCCTGGGCATCTGAAGAAAAAAAACTGTTTAAAAAAAAAAATCGCGAACTCAAACCAATTCTACAGAAAACTGACATGAAAACTATAATTTTCACACAACGTTAATCAGCTTTGCTTTGAATATGTATGGCTAGTGCTGCCCATTAGTGGCAATTTAGTTCGCACATAGGTAGGTATAATAAATAATTATAATAATCATTCATTACATATAGAAAAGAAAAAATACATTCTCCCCGAATATAAGGATACCTTGTGCTTCGGGGAGGAGTTTAGAAAAAAAATTACAAAAAGAGGGAAAAAAAGAATTACAATGAAAAAATGTTGGTAATTTTTGTCTAATATTTTTTTTACTCAAATGTTTTTTTTGTTTAGGTACATCACTTTCATTTGCGAGCATATACATAATTTGCTTACAAATTATACTACAAAAAACATTGGTGGACGGTTGAAACACAGGGACGATTGAAACGGTTCAATCGTCCCCAAGCACCAAGTTTCAAACGTACCCATGTCACGTTACCTACTTCAAAGTCAAAAATTTGTGTTTTAAATCAATAATTACGATGAAGAAATTTAATAAAAATACTCTCAAATTACTATATGAAATAATAGAATAAAACTTTTTGTCAAGTCACAACAGTAAACAAGGCTAAAAGGGAAATTAAAATCTAAATAATACTCACTTTTAGGCGCGAATTTCAATAAGTCGTCCTAGTACCGTCTGTGTTGATATGCTGTTCAAGGGCAACTGATGGCAGATTCAAACGTGACAGACAAAGCGACAAGTGTCGCGTCACATGCGTAGGAACCGTGGTTTTCGAAATATTTGAGGTGTTTCAACCATGACATGTTTCAAACGTCCCCAGGCTACCCTACATAAAATGATCACGTAAACCAGCCGATGACATGTCGTATACCCTGTAGGTGCCTTGAGTTCCTGGTTCTATAATATTCCAACTTCGTCTTTATTGAGATGTTAAAAAATAATTGTCAAATATCATTCAAGGCAATACTAGAAAATAAAAAAAAGTCCGCGAACTGACAAAAAAGTAACGTTACGTTTATGCATTTTGATGATAGATGGTTTCAAATTAAGTTTAGAATAATGCTCCCACTTTTTACTCCTCGCTAACCCACGGGGATATAGTGGGGAGTTATGATTTCGCAATTTTTAAGGGTATTTTTTAATTGCGGATTATCAACTAGTATCATGCTGAGATTGTATTCTGAAAGTTTCATCAAAATGTATTTGCGTGTGTGCTATGTACGGCGTGTTCATTTTAGTTTATCAATTATAGACTGAAGTACTTATTCGATTCTTTTCAAATTTTGCAAATATGTATATCTAATACTCGCTTAGACCCCATTAGATTTTGAAGGATATCTGAATAGTGCTTCTCAATTTATTTTAACTGTCAAATATTTCAAAGTGACCCCAAGCCCAGGAAACTTAAAATTTGGAATTTTTATACCTATTCAAATTGGTAAAAAAGCACATCACTTTCATAAAATGGCATTGAAGAGTTATCAAATTTTCATAATAAAATATTTAAATAAAAAATAATTTTACAAAATCATTTCATGAAAATTCTGAATATTTTCCATACAAAATTTGAATACTTTATAGAATGACTTGTTAGTGAGGAGATTTGCGTTGGCCACAACCCACTCGTTTTCTATTATCATTGTTTTCAGGTGTGCCGTAAGAGCCGGGTAATCGAAAACACAACAGGCAAAATAGCATAGTATAATATACACGCATGTATCGCGCTTCCTTCGATAAAAGAATGCACATCCGCACACCTGTCGCTGGTTACCCTACATTGCGGGATTGATTTATTTATTTAAATAGATCTATATAATATTACAATAAAACATAGCCCTTTCTATAGTATTATAACAAATATTCAATTTTTCATAATATAGTTAATACATAATGTACCTTAAGAGGATGACTGTCACCAGCTTACCTATTTTCCATTTGATATTCCATCAATACTACTAATCGAATCATTTTGAAAAAAATAAATAAGATAGTTTGGATACTCATTAAGAAAAATTCGATGTTTCCATTAGTTATGATCCGTATTTATTGCTCTAAAAAATAATTAGCATACCCCGATTTATGACATTTATCTTATATTTCTAATAAACTATAAGGCTTAGAGCAATATAATTTTTTTTAAATTAAAGAACACAAAAATATCAAGAAAAATTCGATCTGGCGTTGCATGAATGCTTCATGTTCAGTCAATATTTTCAAAAAACATTTATTTTGGAAATTGCGCTGACTAGAAAATTAAAGTCCCGTATGACGGTCATGCAAATATGACACTTATTCTAGCGGTCGTCACAAGGAATACATTCTGTATTCGCTCGTTTGTAATTCAGACCCGCCCTGAGAGTTGGCCAATTTGGACGTGTAATCTGTGTCGAAAGTTGCGCTCCCATATTTATTTATTTTATCGAGTTATACCTAACAACTACTAATACTACTACAAGCGTAAGGACAAAAAATATGAAAGTTTTAATATTATTAGATCCAGAGGCGTACCGCCGCCGTATTATATAATTAATGTTGAATTTTATTTTTTATATATTTATTTGTTTCAGTATAATCACATTTTTTTACAGATGTATTATGTAAAAAAAACAAAAACCAAAGTATAACTAGTTGCATGTGACACATGAGATCCAACTGTCGATGGCAATAGTGTGTATAATAGAAAAATATGTAAAACTAGTTGCATGTAACACATGATATCCGACTGCCGATAGCTATAGTATGTGCAATTGAAATATATGTAAAACTAGTTGCATGTAACACATGAGATCCAACTGTCGATGGCAATAGTATGAATCATTGAAAACTATGTAAAAATAGTTGCATGTAACACATTGATGCAGGTATAATATTTGGTGGTACCCTGGTGACATCAATTGTCTTCCCTAACAATAGCCCCGACTATAATTTTTAAACATTTTTTATTGTTATTAACCTTGGCCTTCGTAAATATTTTAAAATATATTAATTCTGTTGTTGGTTCAGGTATTTTCGGTTTTAACTTTCATAATTTTATTCTTTTAATCTGTACCCAGTTCGAAAACACAATACATCACCATCATATAAAATAACCTTTTTTCAATACCGCGCAAAGACCATTTATTTGGGTTCTGCAATAAAACATGGTCAGCAACTAATTGTCTCAGAGATTTGGATTTTTCCGCACTTAAATATTTCAAAGTTTATTATTCAAATATAGATTCAGGCTACCTGAAAAAAATCGAACCCTTTTTAATCCTCATCGATCGTTATGTAAATCCCAGCCGACGGTGCTTTCAGATGTTTTAAATCCGGTTTCAAATAATCAACATAAATAGTTTCAGTTTTACATTTCCGTTAATTTTATGTTTCTTTTCTCAATTGTTGCTCTAACGTCGTATTGTCCTCTAGCGAGATACACGGAGGTTGATTTTGCGCAATCCAGGTCTAGCCACCGACGAATTCACTGATGCCGTATTGCTCATAATTCCCGGGGTGGATCTGGTTGCCGAAAGAAACAAACGTGTAATTCGCGAAAGGATATATTCGCGTTAGGCAATTTTACTTTTCAATGAAAATTTTTACAATGTACACGCCGGACACGTGACTTTTGATAAACGTCATATATCGCGCGTTAGGGGCCTTAATACAGCTCTCGCGAGTATGAGTTTTGAGAAATCCGTGTCTGACGCTCGTCATTGTAAATTACTTCAAGACAGTTACGAAAACATTATTTTTTTCCATTTTGGTTGTATCTCGCGCGTCACTTCCGATAAATGTCACACATCGCGCAATAGTGCTTTCATACAGCCCTCGCGAGTGTGAATTTTGACGGAATTGCGCGTATGATACTTCTCAATATAATTTCACTTAAAAAAAAACGGTTTAAACACTGAAAACACTGTCACCGATAGTACCAGCTAAAATGTTACGTGGCCAGGGTTAATTAGCTTAATTAGAGTAAATGTATTTATGTTAGTCTCGATCCCACGCAGAATGCAAATTATGTAATTGTAAATTTTAAAATATTACTTAAGTTAGTGTGCACAAATAATTTGCGTGCCAATAGTTTTGAATATTGTATACCCCTGTATACCCCCTCCCTTCGGAACAGGGGTACTTTATGATATAAGGTAGAATCTTACTACCTGGACAGTTAGTAAAAGTTAGTCAGTAAAAGAGTCAGTCTAGTTGAAGTCAGTCAGTGGAAAATCAGTGAGTTGAAAGTAACAGTCTATCACTATAGTGAGGCGGTCAGGGCTTACGCCCTGACCGCCGCCTTCAAAGTTTTAAGTGTAAGAACAAAGTTATTTTTAAAGGAACATTAATATTTAAAAAAAGAATCAGTGAGTCGAATCTACGTAATGATCGTTCGGTAGCTTTAGTAAAGTTTAAATTTTTATAATAATAAAAACAGAGTTCAAGTTAAATCAGTAACCAGTCTCGCCTACGGGCCTTGGCAAGACCAAGTTGACTTCGTCGATATCGAAAATTCTATTCGCCATTATCTGACCCAGGAGGCAGTGTGGGAATACGAAAGACTAAATATAGTCACCCATCCATCTGACCAAGTGGCAGTGTGGGGGCGTATTTAGGGCTTACGAGCCTAATCGACAAGGATATTAATTTAATTAAGAATGAATTAGAATTAAATTCAGAAATATATCCAGCGCCGAACGATAATAAGTGGACATCACGCACCGAAGAACACGGAACGAGCCAACGCGATCTTCCAGGATTGTATAGAACGAGCGCCCAGCGTTATCGCGAACCGCGAAACGTTGCGGGCGCCTAGACAATAACAGTCGCACCGCGAACTTAACTTTGACCTGCAAACAAGGTACAGTGAATTTTTATTTTTAAAAGTGAAAAACAAATAGTACTTCGAGTGAAAAATATACATAACTTCAAGTGAAAATCAACGAACATTTTATTTTTGAACTATATAATTTTAAATGTAACCATGTATAATTCCTTTAGTAGCGTCATGGCCATGTCTACGCACCATTATATTATTTGTTGTTTTTTTATGTATTCTGCGATTGGGATCGAAATTGCAAATTTATTGTATTTTGTATGTTTTTTTTGTATGTCTATTTTATTTTAACTTGAATTTGTTTTCAAAAACTATAATTAAACAGAAACGAGAAACTAACTTAAAAATTCTTTTATTACTGGAGTGAGCCCTTGTCATTACGATACGGCACGGTGAGAAGGTGGAAGCGTCAGGATCTTGTACTCTCCGCTTGCGAGAGAGTCAAATCTGGAAGGCGACTTCTACCTTACTTTCTACCCCCCGGTATCAACATGATATCCAACTGTTTTAGGCAATAGTATGTGTAATTGAAAAATATGTAAAACTAGTTGCATGTAACACATGATTTCCAACTGCCGATGGCTATAGTACCTACGTGTAATTGAAAAATATGTAAAACTAATTGCATGTAACATATGATATCCAACTTTTGATGGCAATTGTATGTGTAATTGAAAAATATGTAAAACTAGTTGCATGTAACACATGATTTCCAACTGCCGATGGCTATAGTATCTACGTGTAATTGAAAAATATGTAATACTAATTGCATGTAACACATGATATCCAACTGTTGAAAAATATATATAAATAGTTGCATGTAACACATGATATCCAACTGACGATGGCAATAGTATGTATCATTGAAAAATATGTGAAATTAGTTACATGAAACACATGATATCCAACTATCGATGGCTATAGTATGTGTAATTGAAATATATGTAAAACTAGTTGCATGTACCACATGAGATCCAACTGTCGATGGCAATAGTATGAATCATTGAAAAATATGTAAAAATAGTTGCATGTAACACATGATATCCAACTGTTGTAGGAAATAGTATTTGTAATTGAAAAATATGTAAAAGTAGTTGCATGTAACACATGATATCCAACTATCGATGGCAATAGTATGTACCATTGAAAATTATGTAAAACTAGTTGCATGTAACACATGATATCCAACAGTCGATGGTAATAGTATAAATCATTGAAAAATATGTAAAAATAATTGCATGTAACACATGATATCCGACTGCCGATAGCTATAGTATGTGCAATTGAAATATATGTAAAACTAGTTGCATGTAACACATGAGATCCAACTGTCGATGGCAATAGTATGAATCATTGAAAACTATGTAAAAATAGTTGCATGTAACACATGATATCCAACTGTTTTAGGCAATAGTATGTGTAATTGAAAAATATGTAAAACTAGTTGCATGTAACACATGATTTCCAACTGCCGATGGCTATAGTACCTACGTGTAATTGAAAAATATGTAAAACTAATTGCATGTAACATATGATATCCAACTTTTGATGGCAATTGTATGTGTAATTGAAAAATATGTAAAACTAGTTGCATGTAACACATGATTTCCAACTGCCGATGGCTATAGTACCTACGTGTAATTGAAAAATATGTAATACTAATTGCATGTAACACATGATATCCAACTGTTGAAAAATATATATAAATAGTTGCATGTAACACATGATATCCAACTGACGATGGCAATAGTATGTATCATTGAAAAATATGTGAAATTAGTTACATGAAACACATGATATCCAACTGTCGATGGCTATAGTATGTGTAATTGAAATATATGTAAAACTAGTTGCATGTACCACATGAGATCCAACTGTCGATGGCAATAGTATGAATCATTGAAAAATATGTAAAAATAGTTGCATGTAACACATGATATCCAACTGTTGTAGGAAATAGTATTTGTAATTGAAAAATATGTAAAAGTAGTTGCATGTAACACATGATATCCAACTATCGATGGCAATAGTATGTACCATTGAAAATTATGTAAAACTAGTTGCATGTAACACATGATATCCAACAGTCGATGGTAATAGTATAAATCATTGAAAAATATGTAAAAATAATTGCATGTAACACATGATATCCAACTGTTGTAGGCAATAGTATGTGTAATTGAAAAATATGTAAAACAAGTTGCATGTAACACATGATATACTACTGTCGATGGCAATAGTATGTATCATTGAAAAATATAGAAAATTAGTTCCATGTAACACATGAGATCCAACTGTCGATGGCAATTGTATGTATCATTGAAAAATATGTCAAACTAGTTGCATGTAACACACGACATCCAACTGTCGATGGCAATAGTATGTATCATTGAAAAATATGTGAAACTTGTTGCATGTTACACATGATATCGAACTGTCGATGGCAATAGTATGTATAATTGAAAAATATGTAGGTATAACTAGATGCAAATTTCAATGGCAATAAAATGTTTAATTGAAAAATATGTAAATCTAGTTGCATGTAGTACATGAGATCCAATTTTTGATGGCGATAGTATGTATAATTGAAAAATATTTATAACTAGTTGCATCTAACACATGACACACAACTGTCGATGGCAACAAATGTTATGTGCCTTCAAAATATATCACACATTTGTTTTTAATTATGAAGACACGGTATTTCATTTTAATGTCAATTAAATTATTATAAACTATGATAGTGAAAAATTGATTAAAAGTTTAATTTGTGAAGTTAACTTTGAAAAGGGTGTGCTCAATTTTATTTTATTTACATGTTCATGTTTTCTAAGGAAGACAGCAAGAAGATGATCTCCTTATCATATCCTTATCCTCTCTTCTCCCCTCCGTCTTTTTATTGTTTTTTTTTATTTTATATGATTCTACAAATATACATTGAATAATAAATAAGTATTTTATTCACATAAATTGGTACGTTTCATAGACACAATTTACTTCACAAAATGGATATGGTTGGTTGGAAGAATTGCCATATGACAATAGGCTCGCTGTTGTGTACTTATTACGTTATGTGTGAAAAATGTTTAAAATAAATAGGAAAATAAATAATATTATGTGGGGAAATATCGATATTTTCATATATAATTGAAGAATTGGTACCAAACTATACACACATAAACATAAATTAATATTTATTATAAGATATTTTTTGGAATTTTTCAATTATGCATACTATTGCCATCGACAGTTGGAACTCATGTGTTACATGCAACTATTTATAAATATTTTTCAATTATGCATACTATTGTCATAGGCAGTTGGATCTCATGTGTTACATGCAACTAGTTTTACATATTTTACAATGATACATACTATTACTATCGACAGTTGGATATCATGTGTTACATGCAACTAGTTTCATATATTTTTCAATGATACATACTATTTTCATCGACAGTTGGATGTCATGTGTTACATGCAACTAGTTTTACATATTGTTCAATGATTCATACTATTGCCATCGACATTTTTCAATTATGCATACTATTTTCATCAAAAATTGGATCTCATGTGTTACATGCAACAAGTTATACATATTTTTCAATTATACATACTATTGCCATCGACAGTTAGATCTCATGTGTTACATGCAACTAGTTTTACATATATTTCAATTACACATACTATAGCCATCGGCAGTTGGTAATCATGTGTTTCATGTAACTAATTTCACATATTTTTCAATGATACATACTATTGCCATCGTCAGTTGGATATCATGTATTACATGCAACTATTTATACATATTTTTCAATTATACATACTATTGCCATCGACAGTTGGATCTCATGTGTTACATGCAACTAGTTATACATATTTTTCAATTATGCATACTATTGCCATCAACAATTGGATCTCATGTGTTACATGTAACTAGTTATACATATTTTTCAATTATACATACTATTGCCATCGACAGGTGGATCTCATGTGTTATATGCAACTAGTTTTACATATTTTTCAATTACACATACTATTGCCATCGACAGTTGGATATCATGTGTGACATGCAACAATTTTTACATATTTTTCATTGATACATAGTATTGCCATCGACAGTTGGATATCATGTGTTACATGCAACTAGTTTTACATATTTTTCAATTACACATACTATTGCCTACAACAGTTGGATATCATGTGTTACATGCAATTATTTTTACATATTTTTCAATGATTCATACTATTGTTTAGGTAATAGAAAAATATAAAAATTATACAAATACATTATTGAAAATATTGTATATTTGCAATCGACAGTTTAATCTCATGTGTAACATGCAACTATTTTTACATATTTATCAATTATACAAACACATCGACAAATCGACAGTTTGAATACCTGCTGTACCTACCTCCACAGTGTAGTTACAATATTTTACCGGACGGCACTGGCTGTTTCTGTATATTGCGTGCACTTATAGGTACGTAGTATATGTGGGACGCCACTCACACACCTTTGACATAGGCCACGCCCTTACTTCTTTATAGACACGCCCCCTATACTAAAATCTTAGGAAACACCAAAACTTTTTTCCTGTTTTATGTCCCTCGGCATGCTTTCAAATAATTTAAGACCATTATCCATTAGAGGATTCTGCGTTGAGACTTTATTTCGTTTGTCTACATATTCTAATATTTTCTGTTTCTTATTGTGTCATATTCGTGATATTCTTTATTATATCTAATTTTTGTTTTGGGATTTTTTTGCATCATGTCATGAAGCATATTTTAAATGCCGTGATGGTACGATGAATGGCCTTTTTTTCATTATTTAGTAATTTCTTGATCCAATTCAACATTTGGTCTGACAATCATTATTGAATTCGCTTAATTACTTGAAATAAATTTACTGCCCAATTGTTCAATCATCGTCTTCAACAAAATTACGTTATTTAGTGGCCGCTCAGTCTTCTACAGATGGTCAATTAGGAATAGCCTTAGTATAGCGAGATTGATGTGGGATTAATTGACATTTTGATTGCGTTTAATCGGTGGTATCTATGTACCTACTCTAATCTACGTGGGCAGTTTTTTAGGAGATTGTAGTATCTACTATTGTTAAGCATTTGAACAACCTTCTGAATCAGCTCTGTTAACCCTATCGGCTATTGAAAAATGATCCATCGAAGATTGTATTTTCGTTTATCGGCTCAGCCAACTACTATAGGTATTATGTTAAAATCGGCTAAACGATCTCGCTGTATTGTGATACCTATATAAATATGACGTAATATTTCTTACCGTATTTTAGCTATCGACGCTAGTGATAGCAAAAGTCCAGCAAGTATTGGTCTTTTATAATACCTACGCAAGATCAATAATGCATATGTTAGATACTGAAGACCAAGACTAATGCCTCGTATTAATAGCCATAGCAATTTTAAACTAGTATTGCCTCAGAACAGACTGTGTCTAGCGAAACAGAAAAATTTCCAAACGTGTGAAAAAAAATTGTATTTAGATACAAATCAAATAGAAATTGTAATATTTGTATTTTATGTACCATTGGAAATAAATTATTCATTCATTCATTTGTTTACATTGGATTAATTTTTAGTCAAGTTAGTAAGAAAAGTGGGTACCTACCTAAGCTCGGACAGTAACGAGTCAACTTGGGATTACCTAAAGCTGATTCAATAGACTCGCAAAGCTCAAATGTAGGAGTCCTGTAAATTTCATATTATTTTTCTCTCGTCGTTTCAATCACAAAGATTGTTTTGCAGCAAGGCCTCGCATTTTTCTTCCATTACGTCCTATTCTGTGCGGCCCTTTTCAGCTCTTCGTAGGTGTTGCAGCCCATATCTACTTGATCGTCATTTATTTACTAATCACACAACTTCGTAATATTCTTATTTTTTAAAATTAATAGATTTTTTTAGGTATATTTTTTTTTTTTTTTTAAAAATGAATATGTCCTTGTTAAACAAGTACATATACATCTTCCTACGTTCCCTAAACTAAGCATAAATGCTTGTCCTATAGGTGAACGAGATCGGTCGAGGCAGGATTCGAACTCGCGACCACTGGATTACTAACCCAGCGCGCTAACCGCTCTGCCATCCACCCATATGTTACATGACTTGCGAACTTATCACTAGGTATATATGCAAGACCACGACCTTATAATCTATTATGAATGTATGACCAAGACTAGTCTGATCATACATGAAAAAATACAAGACATGGTCTTGTATTTTTTCATCACTAATAATTGACACATTGATCGCAAAATTTGATAACTATTTTATCAAATATGCATCACTTAAGAAGTGGGCAATTAGTTTCACGAGAGTGTTATTTTTGTAAATGTAGCTAAAGTCAACATAATTTTCTGCAAATGGGGCTAAATCTCGTTAATTTTATGTTTATTTTTGTTATAATACGTATATAATTATAATAAAAGCCTGTTAGCTTCGGTGACTAGAATTAATTTGTATTCAACTTATGTGAAGTTCAGTGACCGTGTGTTGCATTGATTCATGTTTCATTTAAATAAATTCCATCATGCTATATCTCTAACGTTGTTGGCAGAGAGAACCGAGCATCGCATTAATAAACCTCTGCAGACAACATCATTAAAATCAAACGAGAAGCTAGCGTCGCCGTCGTCATTGGAAACGTGGAGGGGAGAAGTTCCTGAGGTCACTCGCCGACCTAATAGAGTTCGATCTACCTAAGACTGAGGAAAAAGGCCAAGGAGGAAAAAGATCGCCCATCACACCAATCTCATCCCGATCCTCCGCCAACCTTATAAGTGACGCCGCATCCGGAATCCCGAATCACTACCTGAGATTCTTAAGCCCCAATATTCTTTTACACCTCATACTCCATCTTCCCGCTATCTTTCCATCCACTATAGGCTGTAGAAAGGCATATCTATCACCCCGGAATATGTGACCAAAATATCCTGCTTTGCTTTGTGTGTCTCTTGACAGTAAACAGCTACTCTATCTCTCTTTTTCCATCATATTTAGAATTATTTCATTGGAAACTATATTATCAAACCATGATAGGTATGCGCATCAACCTTTTGTATAGCCACATCTCGAATTCTTTTTTGAGTGACAAGAGGTTAAAAGAGTTTTGAGAGAAAAATATGTAGAACATCTAATAAGTGAACATCCACTGTTTTTATTGAAATGTGTTCATGCATCTTCTCCGTTATAAAATGTAATGTTTAATTTGAGATTATGGCAAAGATCATTCTGTTACACCAATCATAATTGTAGATATATCATTAACATTAGTAGATGATTGAACAATACCAGCACTCCCGAAATATTAACTGCGGGTGTTCGCTGAAGCATTTCTGTGGCAATTCACCCATTGAATGCAATCAACCAAGGAGTGGGTTTGCGGTCAAAACTATTGCTTCCTTTTCAATAGACAGATATAGGTAGGCCCAGCAGTACAGTTGACCCACAACTCACCAAGTCACTAAATCCAAGCTAAAGTTTAAAGTGTATTTTTTTTTAATTTGCCTACTTATTTCAGGACAAATGTGATGTTCATTGATTTTACTGGATATAAGATCCAGCTAACCAATGTTTACAACCCAAATAATTTCTCTCTAACTGTTAATGGAACCCAGTATACATAACTATTATATAGAATCCAAACTCTATTAACTCCAGATACAGGTAAAGAATCTAGATTCAATCAACTCTTAAAATTGAAATGTCTCCCAATTCACTCAAAATAATTAGTTTGGTAAAATGTACCGAAGCAGGATGAATCCTCGAAATCATGATACGTCGTGAAAATTGCAGATGTCTTTGCAAATTAAAGTGTTAAATTATTTTCTCATAAATTACGTTCTCAGATTTTGCACAAATTTATATGGAACCACACTTTCTAATGAAAAAAAATATCCAAATCGGACAACGTGATAAAGAATAAATGAATAAATTATGGCTGAACGTATATAAAAAAATAATTATGTCGAATTGATAAAACCCTTCTTTTTTAATGTTGGTTGAAAATGAACTGAAAACACATATTTTGTTAAACTTGGATAAACTGACGGTGAAAACGGACATCTTCATAGACATCTACATGGTCTGCATTGAACTGTGACGAGATTTTGGTATTACCTTGGTACATTAGACGTACCTTAAACGACTTCAAAAATATAAACATAAATGGGTTGTGGTAGGAATGGTGAACTCATCTAACATCATTATTGTCAGTTTTTTTTCTAACATCATTATTCTATATTGTGAGTTTTCTAATTTTTCCATAAAACAGTTTTCGGTTTTGAGACCGATCAACTCATGAAACTTACATACATACATACCATCACGGGTGTGCCACAATTTCACAAGTCAGCGACAAGTGTGCGGGTTTTATTCTCTTGTTCTCTCTACGTCGTTTTTCTCATGACTGAGGGTTGTGGTCCCCAACAGATGTACTCCGCACAAAACTTCTCCGGGCCTCTCTGTCTCCAGTGAAGTGTGTCGTATCTCTAATCGAGTTAGCAGCTTCCTTGATCTTGTTGATCAATCTCATTGGTGACCTCGGTCTTTTTTCTGGAACGACTTCCGGCATCATTGACCTCTTAAGGCTTTACTTTCTCTCCTTGAGACGTGACCAAAAAATCGAGGTATCCTTTGGATGCAAATTGTCAAAAGTCTGGTATTGATGTGGAGCTCTTGAAGTATGGATACATCTGTCCTCTCCGTCCATGATTCTCGAAGCATCCTTCTCCAACACCACATCTTAAACGCGGGCGGGTGTGAAAATGAAGCACGACACATGCGTGTATCTCTAGTCTCCATACACCAAAATTGGCTCACCTAAAACAGGCAACATTCGGAATGGGTGGTGAATCTTATTACTGAACTACATACATAACATGTTATTTTGCCATTTTCGATAACCCGGCTCATACTCAGATTTAAGTCGATTCCTGACGTGAGGAATCGACTCGCGAAAGTTATGAATCCTTCAAGGAATTTATCTACATTAACTACAACATTGTTTCAAACGTTTGTGTTTTATTGCGAACACAATACTCAAGTCATTCAGACGTTTGACGAGTGAAGTCACGTCTCAGGCTTCTGTAAAATGTTTATTTTTAAATGATCCTTGGAATAACATGAGCAGAGTTACTCAATGAGTAAGACTCGTGTTATACTAACATACTAATATATTTGTTTAGAATTAATTATTTCTCAAATTTAATGTTTATTTTCTGTCATGAGTCTTGTTCGCTACTTCACCATACCCACGTGAGGCTTTTAAATAAATTGTAATGGGCCCCTACAAAGAAATAAATGGCCAAAAATGCACCCATCGGCGCGCGGCGTAGAGAAAAGCTCATAGACCAAAACAAACATTGCAATGTTTACAAATAAGTAAATAAAAAACTTGAAATACTTTCTTCAATGTTTTCTTCATAGTATTGAATTAAATTTGTAATCAATTTTTTACATAAAATTATAATTAAAATTATATATACCTGCTCAATTTTTTTCATAATTCTAGTTAAATGTACCTCTTACACGGAGATGAAAAGAGTCGCTGAAGACGGAGGAGGAGATGCATCAATTTAATGCTGCCAACTAATCTTCAGGATTGAAACAAAAGAAGAAAAAGTTAAATTACTCAATTAATAATTTTTCCTTAATTTTAATCCAGTTCACAGTTAAATCTTGTTTAGAAATGTACATTTTTAATGAATATGTCCTTGAAACAAAGTACCTATATACATCATCATACATTCCCTAAACTACATAAGCATAAATGCTTGTACTATAGGTGAACGAAATCGGTTATTTATTTACAAAATATACGCCACAAGTCATTTTTGTGTTTCAATACTAATAATAATTACCTACCTACATATAACAATATAGAAAAAAAAACACCGTTCGAACAGAAAAATAATAAGATAAAATATATATATTTATAAGAATAAACAATTGATTAACTGCAAAGTTGGCAGCTATCGATATAGGAATGACCCATATTATTATGATTTTTACTGTAATTACATTGAAAACACGTAAATACAGTAAAATATTACGTTTCATCCAACCGAATAAAATTTAAATTTTATTAACGTTTAACCTGTAACGCACAGCTTTGTTTATTAATTTATTACTTCTTCTTTTTGTACATAATATATTGCACACATTGGCTGGCAATTTCTTCCAACCATCCAGATTACAGCATTATTTAAAATTTACTTTGTATAAAATACACAACTGTTTTTTTTATCAAATTATCAAATCAATCGAGCCGGAATCAAGTTTTAACATGCATTGTCATCGGGAATACACAAATTCTGAAAAGTAAGTAAAAATCTAATTCAAAATTCCAGTACATACAGACATACACGTGAAGTTAAAGAAAAGGGCGCAATTATGCATCCCTATAGGAATGGCTGTTTATGATACCTACACTGTCAAGTATAATAACCGCTCCATAACAGCATAACTCAATAACATATCTAATGGAGCGTTGTTGATCATCGATTATTCCGAATAGATACATAAATTAGAAATTAAAATATGTAGTAAAATAATTTTTATTTATGTGATATATTGTTGGAATTCTGTTCCTATACATTTATTGAAAATGATTTAAGTCCATAATATTGTGGTTTGTCGTCTGTCCTAGTATGTACCTACCTATAGTTTTAGTTGTGGATGACCCCGTCAAGTTTATGGTCCTAGGTGACCCTGAGACATCGATTTTCTACGTCAGACTCGGCTGTCCCGCCAATATGATGTCACCGTGAAAAATCGACGTCTATCACCACCGAACCCTTTTTTTGCGTCAAAGTAATGAGTGTTTTAAAATGCGTACCTTACACATAGGTAACAAATATTTCTTTTACGGATGCTGACGCAAAGCAATTCGGGTGTGATGAAATGTCAGACACACAATATGCCTACCACTCATTATGCGACTCGTAAAATATTTATTAAGAGGCTATAGTAGGCTATAAAGTATATTTTGAAAATAATTTCCGCAGTACCCTCAAAAGATACGTCTTTGAAATAAAGAACAGTTTGTTTTTATCTTTATTCTATTGCAGGAGTTTTTTTGAAATTTTACTTTTTTATTGTAAGTAACTAAAAAACTACAAAGCATATGAAGAAGATTTTTACTTCAATCGAAAGAGAATATGAAAATCTACCGGCTAAGTTTTTTTTAATATCATAATATTTTATTACTATTCTTGCTATTTATAAAAAAACCTCTAAATTTTACCTTTTTTCAGGAATAAATGTTGTATATTATCACGTATTAAGTGATATACAATATTACTTCGTGTTTCATACATTAGATGGTAATTTAGCGTTCATTTTTGTGTACATCCGCATACCCAGGGTAGGTATACAAGACTTTTATTTTCATAAGACTCTATACTTACCTACTATTCAAATAATTCTCAGCATATCTGACTCTCCACTCTCTAACTCTATAAAATTTAATTTAATATCTATCATATTCATTCATACAATCACGGCATATCCCCACAATGTGGGATAGCCAGCGACAGGTGTGCGGGTGAACATTGCCTTAAAAAATTAAGCACAACATATGCATTTATACCCACACACCAGTCTCGTCTCAATAAATATGCACTACATTCAAAATGGGTGGTGAACGTCATTGCTGAACAATGTGAGATGTTATTGTTGCCTGTTGTATTTTAAGAGGTTAATGTTTTGAATCTATTATATGATTAAAGAAATAGGGCGGAAACATTGGCTAAGATGAAGCGCTCATAAAAAATGTGTCAGAAGAAGTAATGCATCACAAGAACAACAGTCATGGAGACGGGCTCTGCAGGAGGCTAAGACCCGACCTGGGTTATAGAGCCACAGATGTATGATGTAAGAAGTAAAAAATTCTTTAACTACTTCAATTTCCTTATTCATTGCCTCTGTCTATTGATTTAGTTGCATTTTTTCTAAACCAAATTGGCTTGCATGAGATTACCTTATACAATAAGTACCTACCTACCGTGTCTTTGTAGAGGTTGGCAATCATCAGAGCTATCTTCGCCTTGCTTGGTGTAGTCTAGTGTTTTACCTGAACCTCTGCCTCGGATTACCGAGTCATGTAATTCTTCGACGCCCTTATCCTTAAATCGATAAATAAAGATATTATATACACAAAAATTATTGACATGTAAAACAAAAAATTATTCGGTATCATTCGCGAATTGTTTATTTTGTTTTAATTCATAGACATACGCGTTTCACATAAATAAGTACCTACTTGTTATAGAAACAATATTTCCTGTTATTATACAATATTTATTTTCATGGTGTTGTGGGAACATGTAGGTACTGATTTGAATAAAACGTTTTTAAACCATAATTGGTATTGTCAAAAGAATCCGTTGATTTGCAGCATATGTATAACAATTTGTAAAATAATATCTGGACGGAATAGCAGGAGATCACAGTACTTTCCCACGGGTCAAAGATGGCTAATTACAGATAACCGAATGCGATACGTTTAATATTTCTTAAACACTTCCATTAAAACATCATAACATTATTTATTTAAGTAGGTATCAAATACCAAAGCAATACTGTAATCATATATTGTAGGTAGATAGGTAGGTTTCAAATACCAAAGTAATACTACAATCTAATTTAGGTACCTACATATCAAATTTCGTAGAGAAAACTGCAATCTTATTTAAATAGGTATCAAATTACCAAAGCAATACTGCCAACTTTGTATAAGTAAGTATCAAATACCAAAGCAATATTACAATCTTATTTAGATACCTACATATCAAATTCCAGAGAAAACTGCAATCTTATTTAAATAGGTATCAAATTACCAAAGCAATACTGCCAACTTTGTATAATTAGGTATTAAATACCATAGCAATACTACAATCTTATTTAGATACCTACATATCAAATTCCAGAGAAAACTGCAATCTTATTCAAATAGGTATCAAATTACCAAAGCAATACTGCCAACTTTGTATAATTAGGTATTAAATACCATAGCAATACTACAATCTTATTTAGATACCAACATATCAAATTCCAGAAAAAAACTGTAATCTTATTTAAAAAGGTATCAAATTACCAAAGCAATTCTGCAATCATATAGGTACCTAATTCATGTCGTGTTATTAGTTTGGATCAAACCTCGGGATATAGTACCTACCTATTATATTATGGTTCTAAAAAAGATCTGAAAATTAATTCTGGTTGGTTAAAAGAAATTGCTGTGCACCAGTGTACAAGTTATGTATATGTAAATAGTGTCAACTCGTACATTAACTCAATTCTTATCGTCTACAAAAATATTGACTGTGTTCTGGCAGGGTTAGATCAAAAAACACTTTATTCAAACTGACAGGAATAAAACACAAAACAACTATAATTATAGTGGCATTGGCCTAGTTGAGTATAGTATCCAGAAATCACTGAAAAACCAATAAAAAGAAAGGAAAGTACATACATAATAAAAAAAACAGGAACATTAAACACGTACTTCAGTCTCCAGAACATGCCTTGGGGCTAGAGGAATGGAAACATCCATATTAAATTTTATCGATAATAATACTTTATATTTTGTATTATCTAAATAATGTTAAGGTACTTGTTCTGTATTTTTGTAACAAATAAATAAACAATAAATACCAAAAGATACATATAGAAAAATACTTATGTATTTATTTTGTGAAGAAAAGGTGGATAACTCAGTGATGAACTTAAATTCCGCTTAAAAGTACCTATAAAAGTATAGATTGATATTATAGTATTATTATGAAACTATCTACTCTATTTTATTTTATGTCAATTCACCTTGGAAGGTACTTTTTCAAATCATGTTGATATTATTGTATTCAGTACCTACCTAAACCTTCAGGAAGCCATTAGTTTATGTAATTTTTATATTAAATTTATTTTTTTGATCGCTAGTACCTACTTGATTAAATTCCATAAACCTTTCTTAAAATTTTTAATAAACGTTAAAATCGTTTCATTATTTCTATATTTTGTGTAGAAACTTATTTATACGTTAATACAATAGAATAATAATAAAACTATAGAATACTCATTCCCATACAATACCTCGCTGAAAAAGTGAAGCCGTTTTATTGGCCGGCTCGTGTCAATATATGTATGACTCTGCTGGTAGACATTGTTCGTATAGTACTACTCGTTATGACTGCGTAAATAATTATGCAAGCAGATAAAAAATTCCCTCTTTGGAGAACGTATCACGCAGACGGCCAAATGATTACTGAATGCTCGTAGCAAAATGTTGACCAAATTAGTCAACATAAAGCAGTCGCGTTTACTGCTGGCTAAAGAGTATTCTATACTATTATTATTCTATGGTTAATACTTAATGAAGTATTTTTACAACACATATTTACCTACCATTATTATGTTTCTTTGAATCATAAAATATCAACAAGTAGACTGTTTGACGTTTTCGGGTCAACAAATCAATCAATATTTAATATCAATTGATTTTTCTTTGTTATATTGGTGTTTGATTCATTTGAAGTTTTTTTCTTGGACCTAGTTTATCACGTACTAAGGTCAGATACCAATGTCCACAATTTGGTTACTTAAAAAAGGGGGATTTAATTTACTTAGGGGAAAAAATTAGGCGATGGGAAACCTCCCCATTATTTGTATTTTTTTGTGGAATTTGAGGGACGCATTATTTTTTCAACGCTGAAATACAGATGACATAAAAAATATATGTGACCTCAGGAGTATGTATAAAGCAGAATTACAAACTCACTTGGGGTTAGTGATTACCAAAAGTATTGGAGTATTGTTAAGACTGTGTGTGTTACTGCAAGACCGAAAGATAAGTCTTGTGAGATCAATTCCATGTCTTAAATGCAAGACTATTGCGGTCTTGCTAAATATTGTAAACCTGCATTAATCCAACTGTCGATTCGTTCATGGGAATTCAATTCCCTTAATGAATCGACATTATTAAGCCAAGATGCGTGTACGAAGGAAAATTTTGTATGGTGTAGTGGACTTTTTGCATGCTAATAACACCAACTAGAGGCATCGCAGCATATATGTACATATGTTCCCATACATGGATTTACTCAGAATTCGGAGTAGAACATTTTATGTGAGTTTTGTGTGTGTGTGTGTCTGTGTGTGTGTGAGTTTTGTGTGTGTGTGTGTGTGTCTGTGTGTGTGTGTGTGTGTGTGTGTCTGTGTGTGTGTGGGTGTGTCCGTCCCCCCCTTATAACTTTTGATCCGCTCAATTCACAGATCTCAAATTTTCAGAATATATATAAACAGTTATAGGCCTACAAAACTTTTATACTCAGAATTGTGATTTTTTGTTTCAGTCAGGGGTTATCAACTTTTTAATTTTTACTTTATTTTTCCATATATCTCAGAAACCATAAAAGCTAGAACGCTGAAAATTGGTATAAAGATATACAAAATCTTAAATTAGTTTTTTTTTAATTCCAGGGTTTCTCAAACATTTTTTATTAAGAAAAATATTTTATTTATGATAAATTTATGAGTTTAACTGCCTATATTTCCATTTTTTTTAAATATCGAAAAAATTCGAAGCATCCCAACTAGATAATTTAATTTTAAATAAAAACTATGAACATTGTATTAGCACATCTCAATTTTTTTTAACAATTTTTATAAAAATTCAATTTAGTGACGACATCACTTCATACAATTTGTATGGTAGTCGCCTATACACAATATGTAAGAAGACTTAATAGTTTGATACTTAAATCTCCAAACATACATACATACCATCATACTGTTTTCATATTCTCTGTAGGAAAAACAGACTGACCTCCATACTATCCTATCCTGACAAACATACCTACATGTTTTATATAGAAAATAAAATATCTTCAAATATTTATTAATTTGTGTTGTTTATAGTTTGGTACGTATTCTTTGATTATGCATACTATCGCCATCGACAGTTGGATCTCATGTGTTACATCCAACTAGTAATAAATGAAATCATTAAGTACCTATCGTCGAAAGTTATCATATTGATGTTTTTTCATATTTCAATGCAGGTAATTAGTTACTGTCCTTTTAGAGAAAAAAATATACTGGGTAAAATAGCGAATCCAAGACCGAAAGTGTACCTAAAACCCAGTCCAAACTGGTCGATGTTTTGCATTTTATGCACCGAAAAGGAACTTCATAGTACTTTAATGTACATAAAATCCACATAAATAAACTGTACGACGAAATAATATGAAGAATATTTATGCAATATCGTTGTATAGGAAATCATAATAATGATGTGTGTCAAAGAACCTATTGTAGTAAATAATAATATTCTTATGGAATATTTTTGTCTGTACGCCTAACCCATGTATTTCCTGTTACTCACCACTCCCAACGTATGTAGGTATATATATACACTCCAGAGTCTTGACACGCTCCATTTGGTCTATAGGTACTACTTAAACAGGCGTTAGTTGGTACATAGTACTTTCAATGTAAGATGTAATCCGATATATGTCTGAATATGTACATCTGTTTCTTTTTAAGCATATCTCCGATTCATCATAGAAATTAAGATATTTCTTTTTCTCATACCTTCTGTTGAATAGTAAACATTTATTATAGGCTAGTAGTTTTTTTATATCTGCCTACTGCAAACATGTTTTCGTTTATATTAAGAATCTTTCAATTCAGTGCCTGATCGTCCATAACGTTCTCACTGAGTGTGGAGTAGGAGACTGCGAAAACCCCCATCTAAAGTAAGTACTATAGATCTCATAAACATAGTAATTGAATTTGAAAACGTAGTCAAAACTGCACCAGATATTTTGATAGCGAATGTAGGCCTCGAGATTTAGTATCGAAATAATATGAGTGATTTATTAAACTATTAATATGTTTCTTTGAATTGTACACCAGCTTTCCTATTTACAATATCTAGCGGAGAAAAATAATGTAGTATAAACATATTTTAGTATTTCTTGCTTTTATATTGACCAGTGATTGCCAGATTTACGTCATAGTAAAAGTGGCTGATTTTTTCTGTAAAAGGATATCAAAGCAGGTATCAACGATTGAACAATAGGAATCCTGAGTAGTGATTTTATTCGGATATAACAGCCTTCAAAGTGTTGAAAATTGCTATTTTACCGCGTCAGTTATAGTATAAAGCGTGATTTTTTTTTAATATTTACTAAGGAAGACTATATTAGAAATCACATCATACATTTACAGAAACATTTGTTGGAGGAAAACCCCCGAAAAACATTCAAAGTTCATTTCCGTGTGTGCTATAGGTACACATTGCCAATTCACAAAAAATGGCAGGCATAATGAAAATTACTGTCAGTTGGAAAGACACAACAATATTAATCTTTGAGTGTGTCTGTCGGGAGGTGTCTACCAACCAGTGTGTAAATGGAAGACATGATTTCTAATATTATTCCGTAGTGAATATAAAAAAATCACGCTTTATACTAAAACGCTTCATACTGACGTGTTAAAATACCAATTTTCAACACTGAATGCTGTTATCTCCGAAAGCCACCACTACTCAGGGTTCATATTATCCATTCGATTTTACCTGCTGTGGTATTCTATTACAGAAAATCAGCCCTTGTACTGTGACGTAAGTCTGGCTGTCGCCGGATCTTGATCTAATATATTATACGGCATAATCCCACGATCTGGGGTAACCAGTGACAGGTGTGCGGGTGTGCAAAAGATGTAGCACAAATGCGTGTATCCCTACACACCAGACTCATCACACCTTAATAGGCACTACATTCAAAATGGATGGTGATCCTCATTGATGAACATTACTATGCGTTATATAATTTGGCTAATCTTGTTGTAATAAATTTATTTTTCGACCATTTTTACGGACCCCATTTGTATCCCATAAGCTGCCTCACCCTTGACACTCGATTCCAATCCTAATTTTTAATTTTCGATAAGAACCTACCTTTATAATTTTGAATATAGCGTTAGTTATGTATATATGTTCTAATCGTAATAATAATTAGAATTTGTGCATCGTACCTAATATTCACAGAGTGTGTGGAGAATAAGGTAACAGGTAGGTAGGTTCTAAGCGGAGATTGAAATTGGGTATGGAATCAATGTACTTTCGAAAATGGTCGCAGGAAATATGACAGTTACCGATAATTTTTTTTTACAAATGAATATGTTCTTGTTAAACAAGTACATATACATCTTCCTACGTTCACTAAAATAAGCAAATAAATGCTTGTGCTATAGGTGAACGAAATCTGTCGAGGCAGGATTCGAACTCGCGACCACTGGATTACTAGCCCAGCGCGCTTACCGCGCTTACCCATCTTATCTCATAAGTCTTAATTAAAAAATGTGATTTGTAATAAATATATATTTAAAATATGCCACAATATTAACTCCTAAAATGTTATTAATAATATAAAAATAACTAATCTATCGTCATATTTTTAATATTTATTTATAAGACATTTTAATGACTTTGTGCAAATTTTTCTACATAATTTATTTGTCTGGCTATTTTAATTAAGTTCACCTCAGAATGTTCCAGAAACATACTCGATTCTGTATGTAATTTTACCGTTGCACGCATTGTGATTATATTGTAATAAACAGTTTGAACACACGAAATATTCATGTTAGACAATAGCTTTCATATTATTAAATGTCATCAAATTAGTCATATTACCTATATTTAAGCTAAAAAATTATGGCATGTTACGTCATTTTAATTAACAAAATGTCTACCATCTCGTTAGTGTTGGCACTAGTCGTTGTAATAAATAATTATATCGTTAATATAATTTTCGCCAAACATCTTGAACGAGCTCCCGGTTGCGCAGAGCGCAAATTTGTGTCTTTTTTCTTCGTTGGTTCACGTGCAAATCGCCCCCTTTCTCAGTTTCTCGGCTAAAAGTTCAAGATATTTGGCTACAGCTCTAACAGAAATTATTTTTGTTTTCTATACTATGGGTATCGTATTTTTTTGGTTTTCTAAAGTATTGAAATCGTAGTTTATAGTTTTCTTTTATATATCTACTTATTAATGTATCGTACTTTTTTGTTTTTGTACTATTTTTTTTTTTTTTTTTTTTATTAAGTTTACAATAACATATACAAAATATAAAACAAACAAACTATATAGAAAAGATTCACAGTAAGACAAAACATATTTACCCTTTACTAGAGTGCAAGCACTCGTGTGTAAAGAAAAATGTTGATAGATAAATATTAGTCCTTTTCCAACTGTCGATTTGTTCAAGAACTTTGTTCTCTTAACATATCGACAATGTTTCAAACCAGGATACGCGAGAATTTGTATGCAGGGTCTACTTTTTTCACGGCTTTACCACCTTTGAAGTCAAAAAACACCAACTTAGAGGCTTCGCAGCATATATGTCCCATATACGGATATACTCAGAATTCGGAGTAGAACATTTCGTGTGCATGTGTGTGTGTGTGTGTGTGTCTGTGTGTGTGTGTGTGTGTGTGTGTGTCTGTGTGTGTGTGTGTCTGTTTGTGTGTGTGTGTGTGTGTTTGTGTGTGTATGTGTGTGTGTGTGTGTCCCCTTATAACTTTTGATCCTATCAATTTACAGAGCCCAAAATTTCAGAATATATAAATATTTATAGGCCTACAAAACTTTTATACTCAGAATTTTGAATTTTTGTTTCAGTCAGGGGTTATCAACTTTTGAATTTTCGGGTTATTTTTCCATATATCTCAGAAACCATAAAAGCTAGAACGCTGAAAATTGGTATCAACATAGACAAATACAAAATATAAATTGGTTTTTTCAAAAAAATTCCAGGGTTTCTCAAACATTTTATATTAAGAAAAAATTTTTTTTTTGATAAATTTATGAGTTTAACTGCCTATATTTCCAATTTATTTTATAAATATCGAGAAAAGCCGAAACACCCCAACTAGATAATTTAATTTTCTATAAAAAATGTTACCATTGTATTGGCACATCTCAATTTTTTTTTAACAATTTTTATAAAAATTGAATTTAGTGACGACATTGCTTCATACAATTTGTATGGCAGTCGCCAATACACAATAATATGTAAGAAGACTTAATAGTTTGATAGGTACTTAATCTCCAAACATACATACAGAACCATCATGCTGTTTTCATATTCCGGGTAGGAAAAGAGGACTGACCTCCATACTGTCCTATCTTGACATACATACCAACATGTGTTAAAATTTTCAATAATTTGGATTTATGGGTTTATAGTTTGATTCTTATTCTTCAACTAAACATACTATCGACAGTTGGATCTCATGTGTTACATGCAACTAGTATTATATACATAGATGTCGAACTTCTTGTTTTTTTATTTAATGCATAGTTGTTTCTTTTTATTCTAATATATTGTACTATTGTACCTATATCTTTTTATCTTTCCACTTCGTATTATTGAGTAATGGAAAATTATGGTTTCATTTTTACACCATTTTCTCACAGGTATGTGGAGTCAATTATATAAATTTCGTCGAGATTTTTCTATGAATTTTTGTGTCCTCTGTACAACCCAAAATATAAGTTCAATTGCCTTCGTATTGACATCATATGTCATAATATTATATGTAAAGTTTTTTTTTTTAACATGGCTACGTAAGGAACACATCAACTATTAGAGTTGATTGGTTTGCAATTGACATACGACCGCTACATCTCTATGATTTCATCTGTCAAAACATGATTAATCAGGAATTGTTTACTTTTGGAAAAATAAATACCAACTGATTGAGTACAGATTTTAGTGTTAGCCACAGTCCATTGATAAATCGTTTCTACCCATTTGCTGATCTCTTGGTTGTTAATTATACAGAGAAGTAGGGCTATTTTTGATTCTATTTTTTTGTTATTATACTTCCTCCATTAAAATCATATTAATTTCAGTTATATATCTAAGATTTAACAGAAGATATCTATCCTCACGTATAAAGTCATCTATTTCCGTGTGTAGACATGATATGGCTATCAAATTACCCTCAATCTTAATTAAATCATTAAAATATCTATCTATATAATATAATGTAACTTTTTTTCATTTGTTTTTTTTTATAACAACTTCAATTTAAGGAGCTAACTTGGCTATTTTTATACATACACACATAGACGTGTCGGTGGCAGAGCAGTTTGTGCACTGTATTAGTAATTCAGGAGACGCGAGATCGAATCCTGCCTCGACCAATATTCGTACAAGCACGACGTTCACTTACCACCTAACCATTAACTCTTTTCTTGTATACAGAATAGTTAATTAACACCAAAAACAATACAGAGTATTTAATTGTAAAACAACCACTGTTTTTAAAAGCAATACTAAAAGTAATTATAACTCTTTCATGGAAAGAAAAAAATTAACAATAGTATTTATTTCTCGAATATTTTTATTATTGCATATGCGCAAATATTGGATTTTTTTTCCCTGTCGGGAGTCAAAGATATTTTTTAACAGATTTTTAATTATCTCAATAGAGACGAAGTTGGAATATTTACTGTAGGAGAACCGGGAAATCAAGGCACCTACAGGGTTTACGTCCTGTCATCGGCTGGTTTACGTGATCACTTTATGCGCTTGCGAAACTTTCACCAATTATGCCTTTTTAATGAAATCCCTATCAATTAAATTTTTGAAAGTTCTTTATATTGCAATACTGAAATTCTTTTCGCTTGAAAATAAGGATTTTTACTACAGCCATCTATGTGTGAAATTATGAACAACATTCTTATTATTTTTATTTATTTTTGTTGTAACGCCATCTATTGAGAGATTTCTCACTAAATACCATTGTAGCAATTAAAATTTATAGAATTCACGTTGCTCGGGTTGGAAGAAATTGCCTTATGGCAATAAACCAGCCATTGTACACCTGTACATAAATTATATAAATAAAACAAAATTATTTTTTTACTATTTTAGTATGAGGATCTTGTTAAAAAGACATTTTCGTTGTTTAAAATAAAAAAATCGCTCCATTTTCTTTGTTGTGTTGGTACAGAGAACCTAGTGTCGTACAACCATATCCTGACATTTTGACATACATTCTTAACTTCAATAATAATACAACCTAGCCTAATATATACCTACCTTCTTATTCTCTCATATGATTTACCATTTTAACAAGATTTTAAAAATACACGTATCAGACAATGCAAGAGCGTAAGGCAAAAATCTTAAAAAAAAATCTAATATGACTACATTTTGTAATACCTTACCTTCTTCTTCTTCTGCTTTAGTTAGGACTGTATCCTGTTATTCTCGGAGCCTGCTCTTGTGAAGTGGACGTCCAGCCTAAATGAGCGAAACATCGTCGGTCTGATGAATAAATATAAATATATTGTACCTACATTAAAAATATCAATACTATACGCCTTATGATACGAACATTTATGTACCTACTCATTCCCAATTATTTAATTCAGAACATAGGTAGTACTTTCCAGCTTTTTTCAAGGCTGTCTCATAAAAATGCTTCTGTAGACTTATGACTCATATCTGGAGAACCAACGCCTACCTACTGGAATAATTATTAAATCCACACAGCGACAGGAACCACTCTCAATAATTTAATTACTTATAAAATACTTTCAAAACATATATTTTCCAACAGTACTTTGACGTTTCATCTTTATTAATATTTTTAGTTTTCAAATAAAACAAGACACTATTGTTGTTTTAAAACAATAATTACTCATCCATACTCCCCTAAAATATTTCAGAAATTACAATTCAACAAAAGGTATTTTTATTCGCACTGTGTACACTCTTTTCCATATTTGTTGGTAAGTGACTTTTGACTCGAAATGCATTTTTTGATTGCTTAGTTGTCTGATTGTTTAGCGTCGTCAGTTCGTCGTATAAAAGCGGGAGTCGCCGGTCGGAGGCTTCATACGGCGTCGGTCTCCTAGCTGACTATATCGCGCGGTCGGACGGTACAAGATATTCCTGAAAAGTTCGCACACTGAATTTGAACGTTATTCCTGAAAATTAACCGAAAGCCAAGACCTGTGATATATTCAAAGACTGTTGACAGAATCCTTCTTAGACTACTCTAAATACAAAGTGATTAATACTTTCGAAAATGGTAAGTCTTTTGAAAGAATGCATAAACTTTTTTTATTGTATTTTATTTTACTCCACTTTGTTTAAAACACCAATGAGCCATTTTATACGACTGCTTGCTTCTTCCTTGTGACAGTTGACAACAAACATCAAAAGATATCATCCACGAAGTTAACTTCAAAGTTTTTTAGAGTATGTCGTTTGATTTCCGTGCTGGCATCCTGAATTTGATTCCCAGTAGAGGAAAAGTGTATTTTATATTATTTGTCACTTAAATATTGCTTATATAGGCTGAATATATCAGTAAGTAGATAGAAATTGACATTTAGCAACAAACCAGTCAATCGCGCTTGATTCAATATTCATGGGTTGTCGCCAACGCTAAACTTCTCACTAATAAGTCACTCCATAAAGTATTCAAATTTTGCATGAAAATTTTTCAGAATTTTCATGAAACGAGTTTGTTCAATTATTTTACTGTTTAAATATTTTGTTATGAAAATTTGATAATTCTTTAATGCTATTTTATGAGTGAAATGTGCCTTTTTACCAATTTGAATATAAAATTTTCAAATATTAAGTTTCCCGAGCTTGGTGTCACTTTGAAATATTTGATACTTAAAAAAATGAGAAGCACTATTCAGATATCCTTCAAAATCTAATTGGGTCTAAGCTAGTATAAGATACCTATACATATTTGCAAAATTTGAAAAGAATCGAATGAGTACTTTAGTCTATAATTGATAAAGTAAAATGAACACGCCGTATATAGCACACATCACATATAACACACACACACATATACATTGTGATGAAACTTTCAGAATACAATCTCAGCGTGATATTAGTTGATAATCTGCAATAAAAAAAATAGCCTTAAAAATTGCGAAATCATAACTCCCCACTATATCCACTTGGGTTAGTGAGGAGTAAAAATAAGTGTGCTTTTAAATCGATTTTTTTGCAAATCGCTCTCAAAAGACTCAAATAACAAACCTACAGAGTTTTTACTTGTATAATTTCCATTTCATGGTTTTATTCCCAAGTCTCTAACTTATTTTTTTTTTCAAAATAGGTCTTGTCTTAAAGTAAATAGCTTAAATTTAAAAAGTACCTATTTTAATCAGAAAAATTATGAACACATAAAGTTCCACTTCCTTTGTGGAACTTTATAATATATGTTTTATGAAACTACAAATTAGATGCCGTCTTAATCGACAGATTGATAACTGCTAGCGCCTATTATATTTCTGGTAGGAAGACCCAACAGTGATAGAAAATTGTGAGATCGAGTTATAGCTTAGAGAAATAAAACTTATCTATTTTGAGAAATTGTTACTTGCTCTGTTGGAAATAATTTCTTATAACACGCAATGTTGCATAAATTGATATTTTCAATAAATAGGTATTATTGCATTAATGCATGTTAATAATATAAATCACAAATCTTATAACTCCCTTTTTCCACTAACGTAGAACTCCAAAAAATATTTCATAAGAATACAAATATTTTTTACTGTAATTAGGTGCAATTAACCAATTGAGTTTATTTTAAATTGGTTGGCGTACCTACCTACTACCTACATAATTACGTACCTACTTAACTGGGTACCATATTAACTTTAACATCTGTATTTCAATATGAATCATTTATTCCCAAAATAGGCGCGCTCCAAGTTGGATTCAATTGCCAGTAATTATTTTAAGATGGTTATTGTCTAAATAAAGATACATTTTGTAATTAATCAAAAGAGAATCAATTGTTTCCGGATCGCATACGAGATTATTTAACTGTTTTAATGAACATTTGAACTTATATAAGTATTATAATGATGAGAAAAGACCGGAGTAGTCATGGTCTTGCAAGTCTTAAAGTTTGCATTATTTATTACATTATTTATTATTCTGTTGAACACGCACTAAAAAACAAGTTGCCACATTCTGGAGACTCACAGTTCCAGGCTGAAAACACAATTAAAAACTGTGTCTCCACCGGGAATCGAACCCGGGACCTTCGGATCAGCAGTCAGATACCTAACCAACTGAGCCACGAAGGCCGACAAGATCTTGGTCCTGCTGTGACATAATGTGCTGTCTTACAAGACTTGTTCATCCCTACATAAGACATATTCTGATCGCATATGAGTTTTTTTTGTTGAAGATAAAAAGTGTAGAAAGATGATCTTTAATAAATTTAGAATATCTGATAGTACCTACCTATTATTAATTATATCTCTATAGAGACAAATCTCAAAGAAAATAGTTGCTTATTTGTTTCTGAAATATTTATTTATTTATTTATTTGAATCTTCTTATACATACAATTTGTACACTGGCGGGCTTATTGCCTTATGGCAATTTCTTCCAACCAAACAGAGTTAATGTTAAGTATCCAAAACAATGTGTACTATGGCAATCAGTTACATAATCACATTACAAAATAAATAAATACAGCAGAATAAAAGTAAAAAAAAAACAAATGAGATAGCATAAAAGAACAATTCATAGCAATGATAGGAAAACTAAAGGATAAGGAAAGGAAGAGGAGAGGAAGATGTAATCAGGTGTTGTGAGATAAATATTTTTGCTTTAGCCTTTTCTTGAAGATGTTTAATGAGATAGACGACGTAATATCAGGACTTAGGCTAATAATATATTAAGTAAGTTTTATATATTTTTTTTGAGTATTTTTAATATATTAAGTATATTGAAAATCAAAAAAAATATATTTCTACCTCTTTTTGTTAACCTATACATACATACATACCATCACGCCGTATCCCTACTTGGTGTAGGCAGAGAGAACAGAACGCCAGACACCTCTATCTTGACATACATGTTTTGCCTCATTTACATCCATGCATCGCGTGTATACCGAACCATCGTAGTGTATTTACTTTCATTCTACTCACAATATCTCTTTCAATCATGCATTCTCGTCTGATGTCCACATTCCTTATCCTATCATAGATCGTTCTACCACACATTCGTCTTAGGGACCTTTTTGCTAACCGACTTACAAAAACGGAAGAAGTTATCAATTCGTTGATTGATTTCGATGATTCTTTTATCATTAGAAAGGGAGTATTTTCCGATTGATCCCATTTCGATTCGGTCTAGATATGGTCATGGGATCCATGAGAAATCCATCAAACTCTTCAATTTCAAAAGAAATCTTAACGACATTGTTCGATTTTAATGATTTATTGTTTAATAGGAAGGGAGTGCTTCAGAGATGATTACACATATGAATTTCATCGAGTTCTGATATAGGAGTTCACGAGATAAAAATATCAAACTCTTCAATTTGCAAGTTCGTCTGCAATTAATAATAATTATTTACTACGTCGTCAGAAATCGATGATTCATTTTTCATAAGAAAGGAATTTCTTCTGAGTTGGTCCATCTGAACTATGCCAAGAATTTTGATTGATGACAGGAATCGTGAGAAATCATGAAACTCGTCAATTTGCGAGGGATTTGTGTATTATTGTGTCGGTTGAATTGTATGAAAGATAATATTATTTTATGTATATTACTATGTTGTAGCCACGTACTAAATAAACAAATTGTGGTTACATACAATATAATCAAAGAATAATTCTAAATATTTACCAACGAAACGACAGACTAATTTTGATTGCTTACAAAAAGTCAAAATTACATTAACAAAAAAACGTAATGGCCATATTATTATTTGAGCTTGACCAAAACGTAGGTAATGATAATTATTTATTATTTCGGTTATAGTCGTGATAGTATCTATGTACCTATGTCTACACTTATTGATGTTAAAAGTTACAATCATTTATTTATTTATTTATTTATAGGTAACCAACGTTTTTTTTTACACAAAAGAAAAATTGATCTTGACAAGAATAATGGGTCGATGGCAGAGCGGCGGTTATATAGCGCATGGTATTAGTAATCCAGTGGTCGCGAGTTCGAATCCCGCTTTGACCAATTTCGTTCACCTATAGCACAAGCATTTATGTTCATTTTAGGGAATATAGGAAGATGTATTTGTAGTTGTTTAACAAGGAAAAATAGCATTAAAAAAATGCTGCATCGGAACTTGTATATTTTGATTTATACTTACAAATATTATCCAATAAATTTACATAGATCAAACGATTTGTTCTTTGTAAAATGCCCGCGAACCAATTTCATAAAAAAAAATCATACATAAATCGTTCAACAACCAATTACAACAAATTAAACAATTCGCAAACCCTGGACATTTTTCATGATAACTTTGGTAAATTTAGGTCCCGGGTGGTGTGATCTATTGGGGCGAAATTGAAAATCTTCGAGGTTATTCCTATCCCTCTATTCCCTCTCCCTTCCTGTTCTATAGAGGTTCGTACGCCAAATTCTTAATAAATAAGTATTATTATTTTTTTAAATTTTGTATTGTAAAGATCATTCGTATTATCTAGCCTTTATTTTGATTGTGTTAGGGAACTTAACTGGTTTTGTATATATATATATATATATATATATATATATATATATATATATATATATATATATATATATATATATATATATATATATATATATATATATATATATATATATATATATATATATATATATATATATATATATATATATATATATATATATATATATATATATATATATATATATATATATATATATATATATATATATATATATATATATATATATATATATATATATATATATATATATATATATATATATATATATATATATATATATATATATATATATATATATATATATATATATATATATATATATATATATATATATATATATATATGCGCGTTAAAATAATATTTGACATAGTACCTGTTAGTTGCCCGAGAAGTAATTAAAAGATTAATAAATAAATATGAGCATATTTGTGCATGATATTTATTATATTTACGACTAGGTATTACTATTACATCTTTGCACGTAACAAATATGCTGATAATAGAGTACCTAATTTTTGAAATTCTGTATTTTTTTATTTATTTTCTTCAGAAGGTGAGTACATATACTACATAATAATTAAACAAAAAAACATTTTTTTACAATAAAGAGTACCTAATCACCTATGAATATCATTATGTAAAATATTCCACATTTTAGTTGCAACAAAAATTTATTGAACAAAAAACGGGATATTCTTAATTGTTTCTGTTTAATTAGTATGAGAGCCCCTTTTAAGCTGGGCCCTCTTACTTTCTATGACTCTGTTTGTATGCAGCTACGCCACTGCGAATAAACTATGTCAAAGTCAGACTATACATTGTGTGATGACTCAATTTTGTTCAGCTTATTATTTGTTTTCTTTTATACGGTGCACATAATCTATGTTTGAGTAATTTATCGGCTTTGGTATCTGCATATTGAGAGAGGTATTCATATGTGCGTATATGTGTGGGGATATGTTTTTATTGCTGGTGTTGTTGGGGAATAGGAGAGTAGGTAAGTGTACCTACGAGATGGGGTTGAGCGGTCTGATCTTACTTTAAAAGTTTAATGAGTCTCTAGCCGCGAACAGAGACGGTCGATTTTTCAAAGAGAATCGGGAGTTAGTTGCTGGGTAGGGGGGTCTTATTTTGAAAGGAGTTAAATGCACTCGTTAAGATAGCATTTGGGGGGAGAAGGGGGGCGGTCGTTTGCTCGCGACACGCGAAAGAGTTTGTTTTTTTTTTAAATAATAATATTATTTAATTGTGTATTTATATCGTGAAGTAAAGTGATATTTTCCTTTTTATTCTCTATTAACAATAATCAGTAACTTATTCGCTACCGTAAATTAAATTCAGTGCAGTACGAGAAGAATTACGCTGGAGATCGATGAGTCTTTTTTTTTTATTATTTACTAACAATTTAATTATTTTCTTTTGACGTAATAAGATGAGAATACATGAAAAATTTAATATAAATTGGAAAATATAATCATTTTTAAACTATTTTGAATTTTCTTTCAAGTACAATTTGAATAAACATAATCTTATTTTAAACCTTATAATCTATTTGAAATTTTTTCTATATTTTATTAATTTTATATTTGAAGTATTGTGTTTTTATAACTGACAGAGTGAAATGAAGTAAACTTGTATAATCCTAATTCCATAAAAATTGCGTGCATGTAGAATTTAGTGATTCATAAATTATTTCTTTATTTAAATTACTAATAGCATTATAATACTAACAAAACTCAATAACTCCTTTCCTATAAATGCATGTTAAATTGATAAGTTATCCTATCTCGTAGAAAATTAATAAGTATTATTTCCTGTCCTTAATACCAGTATTTTATTTATCGACTATCGTGGTAAAATACTTCACTAATCTAATATAATACTAATCTAATTTACCAAGTCCTTCTACCTTTGATGTCTCAAAAGACATAACCAACTGACCATTGGTTCCTTTCTTCGAATTACTTCATATATCGTTTATTTATTTGTTTATTTGTCATATAGATAAATAAATGAATAAATGAACACTAGAGTTGTGAGGTTATCGATATTTCATGGGTCGAAATGTCCCTATCGCAGCTGAAGTATGTTGGAGATATATACATTTATATCAATATATAGTAATGCATGATGTCACAGGTAGTCTAATTAATCCTTGTTAATGCACTCGGACCTGGAAGTAATTTGAAATGGTTGACCAGGATGGAAACGAGCGGGTATAGGTGCTCGTTTCAAACTGCATGAAGCATGAAAAATTAGCATGATCTTCTTGAAAATCTGAATTTCCCCAACCTTAAAATGTCAGATGAAGTATGAAAATCGAGTGAAAAACACAAAACTTTACTAGCCCATTTTGTAGAAGCCTTAAAATGTCACTTAAACATCGCTAATGGAAATCAAAGTATCACCCTATGTGTCTTGAAATAACCATTTTATCTAAAGTAATCAAAATATTCATGTTTCAATCTGTTACTGTAGAAGGAAAATTCGTGTCCTGAAAACTAACATTATAAAGATATATTGGACATCTAACAAAATTTGATATAAAACTATTTACGTCACACTCATGGAAAGATCGTCGATTGCATATAAATATTGCCTTTTGTTATATAATGTATTTTGGTATTGTTGTGATGTGTTTTCATTGCAGCAGGATATACGAAAAGGTAGGAAAACTGAATTTCGTTATTTACTAACCTCCATGAGTGTGAAAAAGTGTTAATAAGCATATATCGTGTTTTCTATTGAATTTTATTTATGTTTTTTTTTATGAGAATCATATGAATTTGTTTTATGATAATTTTTCGTCATCCTATTAATTCTGTAGGTATATTAATATACATATATCGATCAAATTGAGTAACAATTAAGTTACATAATTTGGGTTGAGAATCGAAGTTTTATCATTACATTATACGAATTTAATAATCCTGTAGTTATAATTTTGTATATAAATATTAACTATCTTTCAACAGTCGTGGAGTCTGTTAATTTATTAATTATTAATATAATATATATAAATTTTATTATAAATATTCGTCTGTTTATAACTCGTAAATAAAACACAACGTAGAGGGTCCTTTTTAACGTGAATAATAACAATAATTACTAGACGATCATTGGCCAAAATCCGTTGAAAAACATATAAAATTAGCGAAATAAGATAGAAGAATACGATGTTCTTTCATGATAGAATCATTCAATAAAGAATATTCAAATAGATGTAATAAATTCTAGATTTACCTTACAGGTAGAGGATAAACTAGTTAGGGAAATTAGCTATAGTACTAGGAAATAGACGTTAGATTTTAATAGGTAGTTTAGCTAGCTAGTTTAGGAGGTTATGGATCCACAGAAAATAGTTGAGGACGATATATTTAGTTCAGGTTAGGGTGGAGCCCATCACAATTGTCCGCCCCTTCTGAATCGTTTGTCCTGTAGAATACAGTTGGTTCCTAAACCAGCCTCTGACCAGTTTAAAGCTTAGATTGTTTTTTCTGGTCTTCTTTAGTTCTCTGGAATACGAGCGACCCCGAAACTACCTCGAACATATTCGTTTCTTATTGTAACCTCCCTTGTAATTCCTGCAGATGACCTGAGCATCTTCATTTTGCTCGTGCAATATTATTTTTTTCATTTTTAAAAACATACTAAAGTACAGTTGGTTTTACTTTTATTTACATGTAAGAGACTATATGTTTATACCTTTTGCCTTTTTGTATTCTTTGACGGAATCCAAACATGGTATGTAACGATTTATGGAAACCGCGTGAATTATTGATTTATTTTTGTTGTAACGCCTTATTTACTGATTCCGAAGTTTTTTTCGCTATAAACTTTTTTGTTTTTCCAAACTTTGGTAATCCAAAATATTGAAACGAATAAAGGTAAACACTTCTTCGCCTCCAATCTGTAATTTTCTTCACACAGAATTGACTGACATGGTTCTTCATACAAATAAGCAGCAGTTATTTTCGTAGTATTTCGATAGAATATTGATTTGTTTTTTTTTCCATTAAGAATAGCATTTTATATAATTTTAAGGATATTGTCATGATCTTGTTGATTTAAAGCCATTATTAATAAGTAAAATAGGACGAGAATTTAGTCTCAGATATATTATTAGTCATTAAAAATTTCATTTATTGTTGAATGTGAAACTGTAAAAAATACACGAATTCATATTTGTTGAACTTTTTTTTACGTTTTTACTTCCAGACATGTTTTTTTACAAAATATATATGTCAGCTGTGGTTGGTTTTTGAAATTTCTTTGAATATGATTTGACTTTCAAATTTCACAAAAGATACCATCACGCCATGTTTCGGAAAGGGTAAGCACTAGCGTGTATTATTTTAATACAAGACTAAGTCAAATTTTGCTTTCCTACATGTACCTTATTTGTGTAATCACGCTTCAGGCACCTGGAAAATTCTAATTCACGTTCAAAATTTAACACTCGCATTTACAATTAGAAACTGTATTATAATACAAACAAGAGTTTCAAATATCTATTTTGTTTTCACAATAATATGATTGTGAATATTTAACCATGTATTTTTGAACCTTCCTGGAACCTTCCGTTATCGTGAATATCTCACCTCAAGCGCGCTGATTACTGATAAATTTCCAACAACACAAAGAATCACTCACACGAACGATTATGTGAATGATTAGTCTCTTTTTTTTTACTTTTGACATGTAAAACGAAATCTTGTCAGTTTTTTCTCTGCATACTTATTTTGTCTATACGTGATGCACTGTTAATTAAGATCATGTTTGATCAGGGGCGAGACTAGAACCTTCGGACTAGGCAAACCCTGAAAGAAAATTAAGAAATGTCGAAAATTTAATATTTTTTAGCATTGTTGTTCATCTTTGTGGCCATGAAAAATATTTTTAATATCACATTCCAAAATAATATTTACATTTGTGGCTATGTAAAGCATCGTATCTACATACGGTTTAATTTTTAATCTTGTAGTAATGTTGTAATAAAACAAATAAATATTTGAGTTCTTGAATTTCTAAACATAATATTCATAGGCAAGCCAAGATTTTCGGATACTATAATCAATTCCGCTACTGTGTTTGATATGTAAAATAACCGGCCCAGAATCAGTACCACCTAGTGCTGGGATGTTATTTAATTATTTATTTATTTTGTATATATAATTTGTACACTGGCGGGTTTGCTGCCAAACGGAACTTTCTACCGACCCAGAGTTAATGTAAATATACAATACAATTAGTACTATGTCAATTAGATAGTGACAAGATAAAAAAATATAAAGATAACAGAAGAAAAGTAAAAAATAAGAAGACAAAAAAAGATTAAATTTAAGAACAGTTTATAATAATGATAGGAGAGGAAAAGGAAAGGAAGAAGAAATTAGG
Source organism: Molanna angustata (assembly GCA_963576475.1). Lineage (NCBI taxonomy): Eukaryota > Metazoa > Arthropoda > Insecta > Trichoptera > Molannidae > Molanna > Molanna angustata. Next base: position 12,733,294 of record OY754973.1, read on the forward strand.
TTAGCATTTTTACTCCTCACTTATCGAAGGGAATATAGTGGGGAATTGTGATTTCGCAATTTTTAATGCTATTTTTTTTATTGAAAATTATTAACTAGTATCACGCTGAGATTGTATTTTGAAAGTTTCACCACAATGTATCTGTGTGTGTAATATGTGCTGTGTGCTATGTATACGGCGTGTTTATTTTACTTTATCGATTATAGACTAAAATACTCATTCGATTCTTTTCAAATTTTGCAAATTTATATATCTGATATTCACTTAGACCCCATTAGATTTTGAAGGATATCTGAATAGTGCTTCTCAATTTTTTTAACTTTCAAAGTGACCCCAAGCTTAGGAAACTTAAAATTTGAAATTTTTATTTTCAAATTGGTAAAAAGACACATCACTTTAATAAAATGACATTGGAAACACTTGTTAGAAATTGCCATACAGCAATAAATTCGCCACTTGCGCAGGGAGCAAGGAAGTGTTTATTATTATTATTATTATTAAGAATAATCAAGTTTTCATAATAAAATATTTAAATAAAAAAATAATGTAACAAACTCATTTCATGAAAATGCTGAATATTTTCCATACAAAATTTGATTACTTTATAGAATGACTGTTAGTGAGGAGTTTAGCGTTGGCCACGACCCTCTCGTTGAAATATGTTTTAAGATTGCCGACGCAATATCAAGACTTTCCATAGTCTCACTAATTGTACCACATTGCAGTAAATAAAATATAAATACAAATTTTACCATCATGCCGATTGTTCATGAAATGATTATGTTACAAATTTAAATTAAACAAAGTAAATCGGACGATCAAATTGGTCACGTAATTCCTTGTCTGACTACAAATAATCTTTAATATTATCTTTGTCCAACCGTAAAACAGTACATAGTTAATCGTCTGCCCCAAATTTAAAAATCAATGGACTCTAAATTCCTATGAACTCCAAATTTTAATGCCTACCTGCCTATACAAGTTTAATTTTTTCTATTATTATTTTGATAATACAAAAAGTGTACCTGGCACCAATATTACTTTTATCCATTTCACCGCCGCTTTGTGGTTATATCCTAATAACTGCGCCATCATTTATCAAGATTTATTTTTTCATTCCGTATTTTTGTGGTTCTTTATGTCAGACACGATAGAAACGCGATATTCTTTGTGCACACAGTGTATTGTGGCGGAAAGGGGTGTCAAATTATTATTGTTGCTCGATATAATGAGATGACAGATTTACATTTGATGTCAAAAAATGACTAGAAACATATTATCTTAATGAATTGATATTTATTTACAAAGAAGAAATTAATAATCACACGATTTTATCGCGTGTTATATTTTTAATTTCTTCATATTATGTCATTTTAATTTTGTTATGGGGAAATGAGAAATGAATTGTAAACTTTTTATAGGCACAGCCACCGATGAATTATAAAATAAATAAATAAATAAAAAATTAAATAAAATAAATAAATTAATTAATTAATAAATAAATAAATACATACATATTTATTGAGACGAAAAGAAGTTTACATACAAATACATAGAAATATTACTAATCAACAAATGAAAAGAAAAACAACCTTTCTGACTCAAAAGGACCATGCTCAGCTATGTTGCAGGACGACAAGTCACCCAGCAGCTGATTTTCACCATGATCCTATTGCTTATGTATTATAATATAAATATAAGCACAAAAAATGCTCCAAAACATACACATATATAAATATACACACATACATAAATATACATACACGCACATACCTACATATATACACACATTTATTTATACACACCCACACACATAAATACACATAAATTCTTACATACTTCACACTATGATTGCGAGGCCAGAAGCATTGCTCGACAATTCTCTTTAAAAATTGTTATTATATAAAAAAATTATAACTTAAATACTTTCATGATTTGATGATTTTACCTACTTTCTTTCGGTACCATTTTCTACAAGGGTTCTTGTTTTGTCCGACGAGTAGCAGCTCCGTAGATGGAAAGAACTACATGTTCTAAAACGTTCCCTATGGAATGGGGTAGGAGACTGAAATTCTGTTAAAATATAGACAACAACCCAATAGAACAGTTTTATACTTTAAGATACATAGAAATATACCCAACAGAAGATGCTGACCTCTGCGAAGAAACTTAGAGCCTAGTAATAAGACAGCTACAGTCTCTGGTGCTCATTATCTGGAAAAATGAGCGTATGAAAGAGAATATGAGCATATGAGCTCACCTCAGGTTCATGGTTTAATATTTAAATCTATTGTAAGGAATATGACTGTTATTTGAATTTTTTGTAACTAAATCTGTGTAATCTAATGTTTCTGATTAGTAACGGCTGCAGCATCCTTTTTGGGTGAAAAGAGAAAAAAAATGAGCATATGACCATAAATAGCAAAATGATAATGTACAAGGCTTGCGTAAGACCAGTAATGACAATATGGTGTGGAGGCACGAGCAGACACATTCAGAAGTAAACAAGTGCTTAAGACTTCAGAAACTAGGACACTGAGAATGATAACAGGCAAAACCTCGAGAAACCGAGTGAGAAACACCGAAAAAAGGGAAATATGTGAGGTTGATGATATCATCAGATGGAGAAGACAGAGGCGGAGGGACTGGTATGGTCACGTCCAAAGGATGGACAGCACCAGACTTCCTCATATCGGGCTGCAGTAGACCGCCTAAAAAATGGAGGAATAGTTGGGAATCCACTTCGCAGGCAGAGCAGATCTTTTAAAAACAGATCCATAGGTATACATTGGATCAAGAAGATAATTTTGTATCTTTATTTCTCACCCTGTCTTACATTTTCCTATTACAAATTCTTCTTAGCGATCTCATTTCAACTACATTTATTCTGCTTTTATGCGAATTCGGCCATATCCAAGACTGGCTTGTACCAACATTAAGGTTACCACTACGAATGCGTTGTGAATGGTGGATCTTTATGGATTCTATATCATTTTGTAGATATTATGTATGTGTTATATATTATATTCGTATTTTCCTAACAACCAGTAATTTCGTTTGTTTAAGTTTGCTCCCCTTATTTAGATAACCGTCCCATTATCGTTATTTTTTTTTAATTTGTGGTTTTGTATTTTCTCCATAGTGCATTCTGTAGCCTCCTTAGATAATATAACCGATAATACCAACATGAATAGTTGATGGCCACTTATGTACTTACATATTTATGAATACTAAATAGATACATTCTACATTCATATCTAAATCCCCCTGTATAGTTATTTGATGTTTACTACTTTGAATCAAATATGTACCTTAGGATTATCAAATAATTAACTTCAAAATACATCCCCATATCTATGTAGACTATGTTATTAGATAAATAGCTGTTATTTTATTATTCTAACATTATCACGCAATGGCCCTTGTCTGACATAAAAAAAATATTGATTTATTTGTAGTCTATTAAATCATCAACTAAACGTAGATATAATTATTATGAGTGTTGATTTTTAAGTAAAAATACACACGTAGAACATAATTTAATAACAATAAAAATCAAACAGATTATTTTCCTGTCCTATCAATTTAAAATTAGTAGTTATTGTTGTTTCATGTTTTATATTATTGTTTAGTTTTTGTTATTTTCCTGTCCTATCAATTTAAAATTAGTAGGTATTGTTGTTTCATGTTTTATATTATTGTTTAGTTTTTGTTATTTTCCTGTCCTATCAATTTAAAATTAGTAGGTATTGTTGTTTCATGTTTTATATTATTGTTTAGTTTTTGTTATTTTCCTGTCCTATAATTTAAAATTAGTAGGTATTGTTGTTTCATGTTTTATATTATTGTTTAGTTTTTGTTATTTTCCTGTCCTATCAATTTAAAATTAGTAGGTATTGTTGTTTCATGTTTTATATTATTGTTTAGTTTTTGTTATTTTCCTGTCCTATCAATTTAAAATTAGTAGGTATTGTTGTTTCATGTTTTATATTATTGTTTAGTTTTTGTTATTTTCCTGTCCTATCAATTTAAAATAAGTAGGTATTGTTGTTTCATGTTTTATATTATTGTTTAGTTTTTGTTATTTTCCTGTCCTATCAATTTAAAATTAGTAGGTATTGTTGTTTCATGTTTTATATTATTGTTTAGTTTTTGTTATTTTCCTGTCCTATCAATTTAAAATTAGTAGGTATTGTTGTTTCATGTTTTATATTATTGTTTAGTTTTTGTTATTTTCCTGTCCTATCAATTTAAAATTAGTAGGTATTGTTGTTTCATGTTTATATTATTGTTTAGTTTTTGTTATTTTCCTGTCGTATCAATTAAAAATTAGTAGGTATTGTTGTTTCATGTTTTATATTATTGTTTAGTTTTTGTTATTTTCCTGTCCTATCAATTTAAAATTAGTATGTATTGTTGTTTCATGTTTTATATTATTGTTTAGTTTTTGTTATTTTCCTGTCCTATCAATTTAAAATTAGTAGGTATTGTTGTTTCATGTTTTATATTATTGTTTAGTTTTTGTTATTTTCCTGTCCTATCAATTTAAAATTAGTAGGTATTGTTGTTTCATGTTTTATATTATTGTTTAGTTTTTGTTATTTTCCTGTCCTATCAATTTAAAATTAGTAGGTATTGTTGTTTCATGTTTTATATTATTGTTTAGTTTTTGTTATTTTCCTGTCCTATCAATTTAAAATTAGTAGGTATTGTTGTTTCATGTTTTATATTATTGTTTAGTTTTTGTTATTTTCCTGTCCTATCAATTTAAAATTAGTATGTATTGTTGTTTCATGTTTTATATTATTGTTTAGTTTTTGTTATTTTCCTGTCCTATCAATTTAAAATTAGTAGGTATTGTTGTTTCATGTTTTATATTATTGTTTAGTTTTTGTTATTTTCCTGTCCTATCAATTTAAAATTAGTAGGTATTGTTGTTTCATGTTTTATATTATTGTTTAGTTTTTGTTATTTTCCTGTCCTATCAATTTAAAATTAGTAGGTATTGTTGTTTCATGTTTTATATTATTGTTTAGTTTTTGTTATTTTCCTGTCCTATCAATTTAAAATTAGTAGGTATTGTTGTTTCATGTTTTATATTATTGTTTAGTTTTTGTTATTTTTTAGTATCTATACATCGTACCTATATAGTGCCAGCTTCTCACATAGTGCCAGCTTCTCACATAGTGCCAGCGTTCACAATATGGTATTTATAAGAGCACTATAAAAATATAAATGCATGTTCTTCTATTGTTCAGACTTCTAACATAGAAGAACATGCATGAGACGTAGCATGAATGTTGACGAGGCGGTGAATGTATGTCAAGATAGAATAGTGTGGCGTTCTGTTCTCTCTGCCTACCCCGCGAGGGACATGGCGTGATGGTATGTATGTATGTATGTATGTATAAAAATATAAATAATTTTCTTTACTTATATAAAAACATATGTCTACTTGTGTTTTACAATCGGTAGGAATAAAAATAAAAACTTTAAAACATAATGATATATTTATTATTTCATATATAAATGCTATGCTAGTATTTAATTGCAATACTTATAACAATATCAATATTTAGTAGTATGTGACAGACGCCTGTCATTGGAGCATTGGAGACCTTATGTCTTTGTATTATGTGTTAACTTGTGTGTGTGTATATTTCAACGTTCTGTTGGTGTCTTTAATAAGTAAATCAATAAATAAATATACTGTTATACACAAAAATATTATTATTTTATACATTTTTAATATAATATTAAATATGTCTGTATTTTTATTTCATTCTATAGAGCTATTCTAATGATGTATCTTCGAATAAAAACCTTTTCTTCTTCAATTCTGAAAAGTTGATAATATTCTCATACGATGTTTTCTCAGTCTTATTACGTAAAGTATCAACATTCATGGACCCTTTGTTTATATTATCAACGAGCTGTGCATGAAGAAATTCGTTATTTGGGAAGACAAAAGCGGCAAGACCATGGCGAGGGATTTTCAATAAACCAATTATTTTCAACGCATAAGTTTCTGCGTTGAGTCTTATTATCAAGCTTTGTGGATGTTTTCCGATGTAGCCTCCACAAATGTAGATTATTTTGTCAAAAACTGCCACTCCCATGTCGTACATACCACGATAATTAGCGATAACTTCCCAAGAGTCGTTCAGAGTATCGTATCTCTCCACCGGCTCGATTGAATTTCCGCAAATATCCACTCCGCCGAAAACAAAAATGTATTCATCCACAACGGCCACGCCAAATCGCTGCCTCGCGTACTGCATCGGCGTAAGAGTTGTCCAAACATTCGCGAAAGTATCATATACCTCAATTGAAGCCAGGACGTTTGATTCGTTCCTTCCTCCCAAAGCGTATATTAATTCATTAACAGTACACATCTGATGACTCATTCTCACAAACGCCATACTTGCGACCGACTTCCATACGTTTCTTTTGGAAACCAATATACAAACAGTTCTTAAGATCTCACTGTCACTCGTTCGGCCTCCCGAAGCGTAAATTATACTATTTTTTGAAGCTGCTGCACAAAATTCTCTAGGTTCGTTCAACGAAGGCTTTTCGCTCCATCTGTTTTCATCAAAGTCGTAATATTCAACAGATGATAGCGGATTCCTTGTGGTGCCAATTCCTCCTATAACGTAAACCCCGTTACAATCTTTAGTGCTGGCAAAGTTGACTCTAATGTGAATCATAATCGGAATACATTTCTCGGTGGAATAACCACTCTTAACGTCTTTGTGAAACTCATTATGAGCAATAAAGTTATCAGAGTATGACTTATTACCAGAATGACCACCCAAAATCAGCAAACTTAATTTATCTTTCTTGTCCAGTGTAACTAGACATCTGTCATGTTCATACATGCTGGCTAAATCCTCTAACAAATCCATCGTTGAAGGTTTACACGGTTCCTTTAGAACAATATCTTTGATAACTCGGTGGAGAAGGTTTCTTCTGTTTTCATCTACCACGATCCAATATTTGAAATATCTTATTAACGTCGATCTGTGAATATATCTCAGATGTTGGGCCGTAAGTAACATTTTAAGCAAACTTTCTGTCCAGTTTGGTTTACATGTTGCTTGATTTATGAAATGAAAATTGTTCAAAATGTATTTTATAGTAGTTAAACTTAGATCTTCCATATTTCTAAACAGCGTAAATTGCAATACATCAAAACAATTTTCTTTTGACAGTTGGCTTTCTAGTTTATGTGAAAGGTACGCTCTCAATTTAGTTAAACCCATCAAATCGGATAATTTCAATAAATCGCATAGAATATTACTCTGAAACTTGTTCTGTCTGTTGTTACAAATGAAGTCCAGCAAACAAATGAACGCTTCGCTGTCGTAATATTTCATGACAATTTCACATTTTTTCGATTCCAAAAAGTCGTGTCTCAACAACACTTCAAAGTACAGCGATGATTCTACTAAACCTTTTTGAGCCACGGCAATTTTCTTTTTGTTTGCCAACACAAACAATACTTTTGCCGACTTGGATTTTCTGATTGCTTTATTTGAATATTTTTTGTTATCTTCGATTTTTGTCGGATGCTCGTCATTTTCCATAGCTGCTACGTTTGATTCAGGTTATTTGATATTATGAATCGATTATTTTATCAACAGTGTTGTTTATTAAACAGCAAGAATATTATGTATGTACGTCATTTTATTGCAGTGCTGCATTATATGCTATTTATGACTCAACGTGTAGGTATACATTGGCAATGCAACGAATGCACCATATTATATTTCTGCATATCTATGCTCTCAGTGCGAGAGTAAAATTTAGTTCTTATTTTAAATTCAGTGTGTCTTCGTTGTGAACTGCCGATAAAGATTTCATATAATTATCTGACCACTTTCATATGACAATCAGTTGAATGTCCGCGAGTAAAGAAAACAGTTTTACGCGAACACTACTATACATTTGTAAATTACACAGCGAGATAGATTACATCGTGTCAGAACGAAAAGGTTTTCACTATTGAATTGAATCTCCGTCTGTAATACAACGCGCATGCGTTTCATTCCATTACGAGTGTTACCATTATCGGAGTTTACTTTCCCTACGTATTACGACAGTTTTCTGAATTGTTGTGAATTAAGGTGTTTTCAAAATGTAAAATTACCTACATATGTTTGTACTGTTTTAACATTAAAATGAATTACCTGGAAAAAATATAACAAGTCAATTTAAGTACGAGTATTTTCCTAATTTTGTTTAATTTTTAATATTTTTTTTCTAATGATTACTATATAGCAGCATGGCATAATGGCACGTCGCGTCGCTTTACTTTTGTGCAGGCTGCTTAGGTTCAATTCCCAGCAGACAACACCGAAATTTATTCAAATTAATTTCTTACACAATTTTAATTTCTCTTGGTTTGATGTAAATATTGAACCGCTTCTTCCTCAGCTGGGACATTTTTTTCGAAAAAGCGATTCACTTAAAACAATAATTTGTCATTACTTAAACAAAGTCATTTTTTAACTCCTCACTACCCCGAAGAGATATAGTGGGGAGTTATGATTTCACAATTTTTAAGGGTATTTTTTAATGCAGATTATCAACTAGTATCACGCTCAGATTGTATTCTGAAAGTTTCATCACATTGTATATGTGTGTGTGTGTGCTGTGTACTATGTGCTATGTACGGCGTGTTTATTCTACTTTATCGATTATAGACTAAATTACTCATTCGATTCTTTTCAAATTTTGCAAATTTGTATATCTAATACTCGCTTAGACCCCATTAGATTTTGAAGGATATAGATGGGTGGTGGCAGACCGGTTGATTACCGCGCTGGATTATCCAGTGATCGATGGTTCGATTCCTACCCCCACCGATTTCGATAGACCCATAGCACAATAATTTATGGAATAATTTAATTGTTACAAGAACATATTCATTCTATTAAAAAAAAACTGATCAGTGCTTTTCAATTTTTGTAACTTTAAAATATTTCAAAGTGACCCCGAGGTCAGGAAACTTCATTTTTTTATATATCTTTTTCAAATTGCTAAAAATGCACATCGCTTTCATAGAATGGCATTGAAAAATTATCAATGAAATATTTAAATAAAATATTATTAAACAAATATTATTTAATTTAAAATTTTAATACTTCGTGGAGGGACTTGGTAGTGAGGAGTGTAACATTGGCCACTACCCACTCGTTCTCAAAATGTGCCACAAAATTAATTCTAAAAACAAATATCGTATTTGTATTTTTTTTTGAATTTATTAAGGTAGGTACTTATTTTAAAAAAATAAATCTGTTCTAAACAAAAAAAAAATAATATTTTTATATTTTTTTGTAATTGAATGGTAATCTCAAATACTCAATTACTACCTACTAATATAAATACACTGTTAAAATTGCTACATTTTATGGAAAAATATTGTTTAATTTACGTACAATAATCATACTGAAAATAAAATATTCATTCATTCATACCATCACGGCATATCCTACAATGTGGGGTAACCAGAGAAAGGTGTGCGGGTGTGCATTGCCTTATAAAAGGGAGCACAACATATCTGTGTATACCCACACACCAGTCACGTCTCACCTCAAAAGGCACTATATTCAGAATGGGTGGTGAACCTCATTGCTGAACTATGTGAGATGTTATAATTGTTGCCTGTTGTATTTTCGATTACCCGGCTCTTAAGGGATACTCGAAAACAATAATAAAAAAGAGTGGAAGCACTATTCTAAGCCGATGCCTCACAGCATAAAATAAAATTTTATGTTCACAATCAGTTTTTATACTTACTTACTTACTTTCCGTGTCCGGAACACCATCAAATTAGAAACCTCCAGTGCTCGGCCACCCGTATGCCGTTTTCCTTCGCTGTCACGGTGTCTTCATGTGCACATGTAACTCCAATCAAGGGGCATGAGAGAAGGTGCGGTTGTCCTGCACTGTGCCACATTCACAGGTATCTTCCTCTCTTATATCTTTTATATAAAAAAAACCTTATTTATTTTTGAATAGTATCATCGAATTCCTCTAATCAGATAACAATCATTATTTATTAAATCGCATTAATTTACATCTAACGCAATCTACGTTTTTCTATAGCGAGCTAAATTTTCCTCAAAGCCGCGCTTGTCTATGGTCACATTAATTTTCCTGGAATTTAATCCGAGCTTTTACCATAGCACAATTTGTAGGGGTTGGGGACAGGCGATGTCTGGCGCCTCCATCGCCTCAAACCGGAACATCCGCCCTAGAAACAATTTCGTTTCTACGATGGCTGTTTCCGTGCAAATTTGAACAACATGCTTGTTTCGTAATACAACCTAAGGAATAATGGATCACTTTCAACCCAAAGGATGTACCCATTCGATAAGCGGATGAAGAAATATGATCCTACATTAAGCTTTTTTTGGCGCAATTCCGACATTAACATTGTACGCCTTATTTTTTAATCTATCCAATTTTGGGATGAGAACTTGAGAGTGGGGTTGCAAAACTAAGACATAGGCTCGAAAGACTAAGCAAACTGAAATAACGGAGTAGTCTTGGGTCTTTTAAAAAATGTATATACTTATCTAATGCTCTCGATATTATAATCGATGAAATAAACTAACAATCGTCGAAAGTTTATTTTATTTTTATTTATTTTATTTTATTTCCGGGAAATTTACAGTATAATAACATTTTTTATGTAGATGCATTAGTATAAGACTAAAACCAATAACAAATTTCCACATTATTAATAATAAATTTTGACTGCTGTGCTTACTGCTTACATACTTAAAGCTACATATGAAAAACATTTATATCTGAATAATAGTGCATGAGTGTATGTATGTGTGTACATATGAGTGTAAGGATGTGTATATGTGTGTGAGTGTGTCTATATAAGTGAAAGAGAGAATGTATAGGTACCCGCAAGCTCACATAGTTTACTCCATTCAATCTTGATATTTCAATTATCCAGTGAAATTCAATCATTATTACTTGAACTGATGGCAGTAGAAAATGAGTTAGGTCCTAAAAGAAAAATATCGACATCCATATGTTCGTGATTATAAGTGTTCGTAATGCGTATGAGGGGTGCGTTTTTCGTGTAAGTATTATTACGGTGCGGTATGTGAAACAAAAGTGGGCTTCGCGTACGACGCGATGGGACATGCGTTGAAGGAGAGAAGTTCCGTATTTTCAGGACAGTCAATTGCATTGTGTATGATGTTATACAATGTTTATAATAATATGTTTTTTTTTCAAATTTAATTATAATAAAACAATTTTAGACTTTGCCAGACCAATAATAAGACCACTCGTGTGAATGACCAAAACCAGGAGTGCAAAACCAAAACCACTCTTTTATTTTTTAAGAAATAAATGTTCTAAAATATTTCAAACTTGTAAAATCTGTCTTCTATCTTATTCTACTCGGGAAAAAAATATGTTATAAATTTCAATGTTTTCTATTATCTAGATGCTAACAAAGAACTAAATATACTTGAACGATTGCTAAATGTAAGTATACCAACGCTTTATTTACAATCTTGGAAAATATGATCATGTTTCCACTTACCGAAATCTAAATTTATATGTTATTTATATGATTCAGGATCATAAATCAGTATAACTTCACAAAGTTTTGTTATAAAGACGATATTAGTAAAAACACGCACATTTTTTCAGGGAGAAGTTACTAGGTAGGTATATTCAATCAATTATTGTGAAAAAGGACAACTTTAAAATAAAATATAATTACTTAAAGTCGCCTTAGACAGAGGGAGAATAAGGTAAATTCGATTAAAAATATTGGTTGAAAAATTAATAAGTACTTTACTTAGATAATTTAAATATATTTTAAGACCGGAAAAGCAAAGAAAACAGATATTTTTGAAACAGATTATACACATATTGAATGACATTTCATTTAGCCTGACCTTCAATCAAAACTTGGTATGATCAGTGACATTGCACGTCGCGTCGGTAGTCGGTTGCACCCAATAATAATTGACACCGGTAATTACAGAACAACCGTCTATGTAATGTTTAGTTCTACGAAATGTCCATTTTCAATTATTATTGACCATGACGATAGTATGACATATCGTTCCGCGTAAAAACAGTCATGATTCATTATTTTCAACCTTATCACAGACATAATATCGCAAAGCCAGACACATGACAGAGTATTACTATACACGGAGGAAATGTGGTATCTTAGATAAATGTGCGGTAAAGCAGATTATACGGATAAAAAACTAAAAAATTAGACAGTATCTTATGCAGTAGGATTGTCGATATTGTAATATTGAATTGTATATAAAAAACAAACCACAGGTTAAGAATATTGCCTCCATTCTTCTATCGTCATCATTATCGAGTGTCCGGTAATAGCCGGGTAATCGAAAATACAACAGGTAAAATTACATCTCACATGGTTCAGCAATGAGGTTCACCATCTCATTCAGGCATTTTCAGGGGAGACGATATATATTATACTGGTACGTGGGGATTAACGCATGTGCAGTGCTTTATTTAATAAGGTGATGCCCATCGCGCATATGTTGCTGGTTAACCTATATTGTGGGATATGACGTGATGGAATTAATTAATAAATATATGATAAAACGATGTTTTTAATGATAGTGAAACAATAAAAAGTATTAAGGATGAACGTTTGACAAAGAAAGTGTACAAAGCCAAAGAAATTGTAACGAAAAGTAAGGGACTATTTATGTACTAGCCAACATACCTTATTGAGATTGAATTGAGATGAAACTAGGAATGAAAAGTAATATGGAGTCGCCATAAGGCCATAGGCGTGTTATTTATTTTTCAGAAATAGTTGGTCACAGTAGTGATACTAAGAAAAATGTTATTTGATATTTTAAGTATGTAGATGATACAATAATTGATAATTTTTACAAATACCACACTGACACAATTCCTGGAAAGTATATTGTTTAATAAATAGGAATGGTCATATAGTATTGATGTTTACGGACATAATACCGGTATCGAATACCAGTCAACGCAGTTTGGGCAACTTAGGAATGAAAAAATACAGATAAGCTGTGCGATATCGGCAGAAGACTCAGATTGAAAAAGATGGAAAAGTTTGAAGGGAGTGGACTTGTGCCAGCCGTCTTCTTTCTTCTCTCCTTCGCGTAGAGTTCTTTTTTTTTTATTTTATTAATTTATTGGATACAACAGCTATAACAGTTACACAATTATAAGTAGGTACATTTCAATATTTATGGCGCCAAAAACTGCATCCATCATTTTAACAATAGGCATGATGACTAATTTTGAAAAACTATCTCACGATGTTTTTACGCATTCACTGTTTTCAAATATATATACATTTCTACATAAAATAAAGGTTTAGTAGCAAAAATCGCCATTTTAAAATCAAATTTGACATTTACGCCAAAAAACGCTTGTAGTATCATGGCGGCTGCCGACCCTGACGGTGACGTCACGATATTGTAAACTGCATATCACTACTTTATGTAATATATGTATTCTAGGACGATTTGTGTATTTATAATTAATTCAAAAGTGCATAAGTGTTGTGCGGTCCCTAAATGTACAAACACGACGAAAAAAACACCTACTGAGGTATATGTTTTCTTCCCACGCGAAAAAAAAGAGAAATAAGTGATTAAATTTCGCACGGCGAGACATAAGTGTATTTTATTAAGTACGCGTTTACAATGAAGTACAGTATTTGTTCCCCCACTTTTAGCTCTCAATAATATCATATTTACCATTATTTAAGCAATAAGCATATAAAGAACTTCATTAATGTCCAAACGTCAAAATAGGCCATCATACGTTTCCCGCGTATGTTTTTAGCTTATGAACACATAATGTAGAGAGAAGAAGGAGCATATTTTATCGATTTTCGAGATGTAAGTTGTATTTAAATTACAGATAAATAAAGTACTTATATGTACTTATTATTAAGTTTTTACGTTTCGAAATTCTGATGAACAAAAGTCTTTGTTCGACGCAAAGAAATATCCGACCATCAAAAGTTCCATTCTAGTTAAGAGTAGTTAAGACAGGCAGAAAAATAACTACTATGGCTGCTATTGCTAAAAATAACGATAGCAGATAAATATAGCTTGTTATTAACACAATACAAATAACGAGCGCTATGTAATAATTCGTATGCTGCTAAAATTGTAACGATGTTTTAAAACGCATGCTTCGTGTAATCGCCGTCGTTTCGCGAATCGCTTCATTGCATGAAAAAAATATAGCTTGCTAGTTTAGTTTGGCAGTGACCAGCATCATAACATGTCGAACGTTCGTCAGCTCACCATCGCGTGACAAAATTGTAGAATACTAAAACTAAATTAGTTTACCATACGTTGCGAGCGTTCATTATTTATTTATTTATTCAATAAGAACTAAGTTACATACAAAATACAATAAACTTAGGCCCGATATTACAGTCGGCCCTCAACTCATTGAGTTTGTTAAACTCAAGATTAATGTTAAGGGGAGATTGAATCCATTTCCGTATTACAGTGCAATATAACATGTCAGTTACTAAATCTTCAATTATAGACATATTTCACTTTTTCTGTGGTTATTATCTGTCAAATTTAAATAACCTCAAATAATACGAAATACAAAACGGGACGCTACGACTTTAAATACCATTGTTTTATTATCCAACATGGTAAATTTAATTTTTTTCACCAAAATAATGCTTTTAAATGCCCATGTTCAATACGGCTGTCAGTTTGTTTTGTTGTGTGGCGCCACCGTCGATACAACTAACGCCTTTAGTGATACAACACTGAAACTACACACGTTGCCTAACGCCTCTAGTGATAGAAACTGAAACTACACGAGTTGCCTAGCAAATGACAGTTGACTCACAGTTAAGTACTTAATCTGCCAGAAACGTTGAGTTAAATATTTGTCGTTTTAGTGACATATTTGAGGGAAGATTAGGCCTAAACGGACACTGTAATACGCTATATTTTTGTGAAACTTGATTTTAGCTCTTAAACTGACACTGTAATACCGGCCAATAGTATCCCCCGATAGGTAGGCGAGTATCTAGGTAAATTGAAACTATTTGCTTTGATGAATCCTTGTTCCATTGCTATTTTATTGTTTTGTTTTAGTTTTAAGTACCTAATTAAAATATTAATATATCAAAAACACCAAAATAAACATTGTCCAGACCGACAATTAATGCGTATATTGTATTGAAGACTATCAGAAGAATTGACGCGACCATACTATGACGTCGTGCGCTCTGATTGTTTTTTCTCATAAAATGGCGGACTAACACATTTTGTATTTTTATATTTATAATATTATTATTCACTCCTTTAAAATGAAAATAAGTACATTTTTTAAATCTTTATAACCTATTTTATTTTTTAAAATCATAATTTCAATGATTTTTTCTTACAGTCATCACACCTATTACATAACATTCTATTTTTTTTTAATATATTAATCATAATATGTATATGAATCATAACAATTATCCCATATGTATATTAGATTCATCATAATACATTGTGTATTTCCATTTCAACCTCATGTAACACTGTACAACTCCCACAAACAATATAATAACATCATTTTATTTTATAATCAAGCAATGAAAGCCACCAAGTTATTTATTTCTGAAACGTTAAATATTCTCCACCACGTTACAATACTCGGTGCGTGTTATAACAGATGCGTCAACGATTCAATAGAGCGGATAGCGATATTATTTGGTTTATTGTCCCAAATAAACCAAATAAATCAATAAATAAAAATAGCATGTTAAAAATAAGCAGCATATTCCATATAGCTTGTTATGAAAAAAATAGCCATTTCGAACAACACTACAGTTGACAGCAACAAACACAATTGACAGTAACAATATGGTGACGTCATGCGCTCTGATTGGTGTTTCACATAAAATGGCGGACAAACATATTTTGTATTTTTATTTTAATAATATTAATATTATTCGCTCTTTTAAAATGAAAATAAATATATTTTTTCAAATCTTTATAACATATTTTATCTAATAAAATCATAATTTCAATGATTTTTTCTTACTGTCATCACGCCTATTAGAGTAGACACATATGTACATGTTCAGTTTCTTTTTCCCTTATCGTCGCTGGTTCAACAATGTTTTGACTTTCGCTGTCTGTAATTTTTATCGTTTTTTACTTTTGCCACGTTCAAGGTATGGATGTTGGTATAATTGGGGTTTTGGTATGTCAGGAAGATGAGGATAGGTACAAATGGGAGTATATGTCATCTGCGCCAACATAAACAACACTGACATTGTAGAAGCAATCATACCGGATTCCTCTAAATCTCTAGATAGCAGTCATATTTACATCACACAATGCAGAGTAATCAGCGGACAGCGACAGGTGTGCCTTACATTATAAAAGAGAGAACGTAACATACATGTATCCCCACAAACCAGCCTCGTCACACCTAAAAGGCAACATTAAGAATGGGCGGAGAAATTCATTGCTGAAGTATGTGAGATGTTATTTTGCCTCTTGTGTTTTTGATAACCCGGCTCTTACTTGGTAAAATTACTCTTTCGTCATAATTATGCACGTAAGTATTTATATTACTATGGACATTTAACTGCTAAGTCAAGCTACGGGTCCGTGATTCATAATCTTCCCCTTTTATCAAATTGAACGTATTTGTACAGGCTCTTTATTCTTTCACGCCCATTCAATTGTAAAAAAAATGCTATATTATATTAATTATTCAGCCTGCGTGTCGTGAAACATCCATACATTATTACTATTATATTTGTTGCTCGGCTTGGATGCTTCGGCATAGTTCGTCTTTGATTAAAATTCATCCATCTCTGGTTTTTGTTAACTCAACCGGAACGCTGTTTGGCTCCTGGAATCTTACCGAGATAACATAAGTAGGTATCTATACCGCAAGAAGTATGGAAAAAATAAACGCTTGAAATGGTTGTCTGTTCACTGTTATCGAATCTTAAAGCCAAGATGTAATTTATCTCTGGTTTACAGCAGATTTTTTTTTTCAAACGACAAATCAATGCTGAGCGAGAGCAAAGTATTCGTTTGCAACTTTTAGATGGATTATCTTTTACAAATCATCAACGAATTTACTCGCTTCTGTTTTTGTACTAAGTACATATAATGATTCTTTTAAATCGATTATCTTTAACAAATCATCATCGAATTTACTCGCTTCTTTTTTGTACTAAGTACATTTTGTACTAAGTACATTCTTTGAAATCGATTATCTTTAACAATTCATAAAAACGAATGTATTTGTTCATGTATCTATCTTACTCGCCTCTGTTTGTGCTAAGCATAATGATTATCCAACTGTCGATTTGTTCAGGAGAACTTTGTTCTCTTAACATATCGACAATGTATCAAGCCAGAACACGCGAGAAATGTATGGAGAGGTCTACTTTTTTCACGGCATTTCCAACTTTGAAGTCAAAAAACACCAACTTAGAGGCTTCGCAGCATATATGTTCCATACACGGATTTACTCAGAATTCGGAGTAGAACATTTCGTGTGTCTGTGTGTGTGTGTGTGTCTGTGTGTCTGTGTGTCTGTGTGTGTGTGTGTCCGTCCCCCCCTTATAACTTTTGATCCGCTCAATTTACAGAGCCTAAAATTTCAGAATATATAAACAGTTACAGGCCTACAAAACTTTTATACTCGGAATTTTGAATTTTTGTTTCAGTCAGGGGTTATCAACTTTTGAATTTTTATTTTATTTTTCCATATATCTCAGAAACCATAAACGCTAGAACGCTGAAAATTGGTACAAACATAGACAAATACAAAATCTCAAATTAGTTTTTTCAAAAAAATTCCAGGGTTTCTCAAACATTTTTTATTAAGAAAAATATTTTTTTTATGATAAATTTATTAGTTTAACTGCCTATATTTCCAAAACTTTTACAATCATCGAAAAAAGCCGAAACACCCCAACTAGATAATTTAATTTTCTATAAAAAATATTAACATTGTAGTAGAAGATCTCAATTTTTTTTTAACAATTTTTTTAAAATTGAATTTAGTGACGACATCGCTTCATACATTTTGTATGGCAGTCGCCTATACACAATATGTAAGAAGACTTAATAGTTTGATACTTCATCTCCAAACATACATACATACCATCATGCTATTTGCATATTCTGGGTAGGAAAAAGGATCTTCCTCCATACTATCCTATCTTGACATACATACCTACATATGTTGTATAGAAAACAAAATATCTGAAAATATTCAATAATTTGTATCTATGGGTTTATAGTTTGGTACATATTCTTCAACTATACATACTATCGCTATCGACAGTTGGATCTCATGTGTTACATGCAACTGGTTTTAAATCAATTATCTTTAACAAATCACCAACGAATTTATTTGTTCATGTATCTATCTTACTCGCCTCTGTTTGTGCTAAGCATAATGATTATTTTAAATCAATTATCTTTAACAAATCACCAACGAATTTATTTGTTCATGTATCTATCTTACTCGCCTATGTTTTATACTTTATTTTCCTTGCTTCTAGTGTAGGTAACGCAACGTTTACTTACACTTAATAAATAGGTAGGTATTCTCTTTCCTTGTTTCGTGTAACAAATAGTCTACCAAAATGCGAAATGTCACTGACCGCCAATCTTGCATGGAAATCGTAAAAGCGCGACATGTTGTGAAACTATAAAAAGTTCGACCAAACACCAATTTCCTTTGAATGACCAAACCAAACACCAGTCTTTGAATATTAGGTACAAATTTAATTTTGTTTACAAAGCATTAAATTCATGAAACTCTATACCAATCAATCCAATCCATGCTTGCAATCAATCTGATATTCAGAAAATTAGGTAGATAATTTATTTAAATTATCGCGATATTTTCTTTATTCATTTATTGATTGGTCGATTTTAATGCACTCATAAATAATTTCTTAATATAGCTACTTATTTTATAAGAATTTCGGCTTAATATAATTAATATATTTTAATACCTACCTATGTTATTTTTTATATATATTAATATTTTTAATAATATACCTATTTGCTTTTATACATGTTCGTTGTTTTCTTGAACTAATAACCGAATCATCGCATTAGAAAATAATTTTGTATTGTCTTATTTATTAGGTACGTTTTTTTTAATTGTCGTCATATTGTAACAAACTACCACTAATCAAAGTTTATGGTAATCTTATTTGTAAGTTGAACAATATTAGATTCGTTTCCAGACATGCATGCTATGTACTTGTAGACGTAATATGTCAGATTAGTTTTAGTGTGTACTTGTACAATTATTTGCATTTTCGACGTACAAATTTCAACACAGCTGTGCGTGTTTTTTTGACCAAAATTTTCGTACCCAAAATGGAGGTTATTAAACTCCGACCAAAAGGTAGATACGCAAGGCGAGTTTCCTTGCTGATTTTATTTTAATTGATTTTTTTAATCACGATTTTGCTTGGGGTTCGGGTTTTATGTTTCTCGGTGAAACTATCACAATGGAGTTTTACTTTCAGGTTGATATTATGTATAATGATTATATACCTTTTACTTCAAGGCCTTATCTGATTTCTGCACACTTAAAATACGTAAACCTAAGCAACAGTCTTAAGTCGCTTTCACACGAATCAAGTTAAGATGACCGATTATTAGTTGATTTTTAGTTTTTAGTTTTTTAACTTCATCACTGGTCTAACCTAGCTTGAAATACCTACTACAAGCTTTTTTGGGTGAAAATTATCCATTTTTACGTAGGTACTAGTGAAGAATAAAAAGGTTAATTAAAATTATTAATAACATTTGTAACTATGCCGTATTGTGTTTGTGATGTTCTTATAACACATAAAATTATTTGATTTGATTTGGGAAGCATGTGATTCATATTAATTATACCAACATAGTTAACTAGTCTCTTTCTTATATGGTTATTCTGAAATAAAAAACGCGTCAGAGATTGGATTAATGACAGATAGGTGCAATGGTGGACATTAGGGCCTGGTTAATATATTTTGTGTGAGCCCATAATATGTTTGTTTAGGTAATAATTGTGAGTTCAGAAAGTTGAGATTAATGTGTAGATATTTAGTGTGGAACGGGAACAATCACCTGGTTCATAATTGCAAAAAGCAAGTAAATTAGGAATTTTATGTATCATGTTTACTAGATGTAGTTTTAATAATAATAAACACTTACTACACATAACCCATTTAGTGGCGAATTTATTGACATTTAGCATTTTCATCCAACTAATCGGCCTAAAATTATTACCATTATGACAATTTCATCCAAGTAATCGGCCTGAAATTATTACCATTATGACAATTTCATCCAACTAATCGGCCTAAAATTATTACCATTATGACAATTTCATCCAACTTATCGGCCTAAAATTATTACCATTATGACAATTTCATCCAACTAATCGGCCTAAAATTATTACCATCATGACAATTTCAACCAACTAATCGACCCAATGTATTACCATATGGCAATTTCATCCAACTAATCGACTCAAAGTTATTTTCATATGGCAATTACATCCAACTCATCGACCCAAAGTATTACCATATAGAAATTTCATCCAACTAATCAGCCAAAATGAGGAGCGAGATTTGCGTAAGACATTAATTCAAATCAATTTCTTCTCTTCTGAACATCGAACCCAGGATGCCCGCTCTACGAAACAAAGCTGTTTTCAGTCCTTCGATGAAAGTGATCTTAATTTGTTAATAATTCATCTGTTTTTTTTACCAAAACACTTGTATAAATAATAAGAATACATTTTAATTTATTTATTATCAAACAAATTTCATGAATAAATTGTTAGCTATATGACTTGTGTACTTATTAATGAGGTCTTGAAAAATGTGTAATATGTTTTGGTACAAAGTAGGTTCATGAATATTATTAATCTATTTTAATTGAATATTTTATGAATAGTATTTTCACTTAAAATGCCGTATTAATGAAATACCTAAATTTAGAAACTCGCGTGGTCCCATCCTTCCATCAGTGCTAGCGCTAAGCAACAACTATCAAAATGCCTCTCATTTCATCACATAGTTGTAGTGTTTGACCGATCTCTCAAATTGATTGTTGATGAGTTTAATGAAAATAAATCCTTTTGATCAGTGGCTCTCAACCGGCAGTTATTATCTGCGGAACACTCAGCCTGAAAGTGAATATTACCACGGACCACATTAATACATAATATATATTTTGCGTTGCAACCAAATTCAAAGGTAATTATATACAACAATTTTTCAAGAACAATGGTTTTTCAAAACTGTAATTATTAATTGAGAGACTATTATAATTAACAATATTACAAACATATAAATGTTAAATTTCAGAACGTATATGACTATATTGTATATCAAAAAAGTACAAAATATTCTAATCGGACTCTCCCGTGGACCACCCCCGAGGCTCTCATGGACCTAGACCATCGGTAAACACTGCTTTACATAGATGGTTAGAAATAATTAATACTTAACGCCTAACGAAGGAATTTTACAAGGCTCATTTAACAAATAAAACATAATTTGTGAATTAAATCTTTAAAGACTCGCGAATATGAAAATACACACCATAATATTTTTAAAACAAAAAGTTTTTTGAAAATAAACTATTGGTTAGTTTTTTTTTGTTTTTAAAAGCTGCAGTATGATTCGTTAGGCTATTGGAAATGTTGCAGGAGATTTCTCCTATATACTTTTATTTATCATTTATTTATGTATTCTTTACATTTGTTTTATTTTTTTATTTGCGATCGACACTCGCTTCACTGGGAACATACCCGTGTCAGAGCGAGTATCAAAATGACATTTTATAATCAGGTTGTCACATCACAATTGTACCCTAAAAATAACTCATACATTAAGTATATTATAATTCTTAATAAATTTCAAGTTTGCAAATTAACAGCAATTCAACAAAAACACAACACTTGTCACTATGTCACTGGCATGTCCATAGGTACTTATGATGGGTTTTAGGTTTTCCACCATCCAGCAGTTTCACCAGTAGGTACCCTTCCAATACCAGAGTCCAACTCGAACCGAGGGGGTCCGCAAGTCAAAAAGCAAAGCAGACAACTTAATATCTAGCTCAGCGGTGACTCGTCAACTGTGGTAAAGACTCATTATGTGTAAGGGGTAAAGCCCCACAGATCGTTTACACGAGTAACTACTAAGGAGAGGTGGAGGCCCCCCCCCCCCCCCCGCCCCCCCTCCGGTGGTTGTCGGGACTTGATCCAATTTTTATTGTTCGTAAACATTTGCTCTAACCATCGTATTCATTTTTATTCCAGAGGGAATGTATCTCAGTACATATCGGTCAGGCTGGAGTCCAGATCGGCAACGCCTGTTGGGAGCTGTACTGCTTGGAACATGGAATCCAACCCGATGGTCAGATGCCCTCCGACAAGACTCTGGGAGGAGGCGACGACTCCTTCAACACGTTCTTCAGCGAGACCGGCGCCGGGAAGCATGTGCCGCGTGCTGTCTTCGTCGACCTTGAACCAACTGTAGTCGGTAAGTCTAAAAAACAAATTTTCTATCTACTTTGCTCAATACTTTAACGTTTATTGTATATACGATCAGATTCTTTAGATACCACAACAATTTATGTGGATCTGTGAATCACATGTTATAGAGTAATTATTTTTGTTCGACCAAAAGATGAACGGTTGTATAGGGCCGGATTAAAATGAAGAGAAGCCCTTAGCCAACTAACGAGGCACTTCTAGTGATGTGCAAAAATCTTACAGTCTTGGTCTAACAATACCAAACTACAGACCGGTCTTGCTCTTGCTGCATTTGTTAATTACTGTAATTTATTACTAAGCACCTTTCATTTATCTTTAAAAGTTAGAATGTTCAATACACACAATTTTTTTAACGTAAAATGTGATTATTTATTTTATACAACTCGTGTGAAGGTCCCTTTAGATTCTAGATCTTGATGCCCTGGGCCTACGAAGTCTTGATGTTTTTAATGATTGAAGCGTAGATTTTTGCTAAATTTGAATATCAATGAAATATTTTGGAAAATTTTCAATCATATATTTTGGAACAAATTAGTATTTCTTATTCCTTACTGAGAGATGTACCTAATTCATATTTCTAGCCAAGAGTTGCCGGCTAATAAGGCTGTTATGAGAATTCAACCATACTCGCTTACTTCAACGATTTAATAAGCCACAACACCAGACTTTTACTATATGTTACTTTTAAATAACATAATATGTTATATTGTTAAATAAACACACGCGTTGACTTATACACAGTCTATTAATGAATACAGAAATTAGATATTATAAGAGTGAAGTACAATAATAGTATAATAGATGAACCACAACGTGAGAGCACTATATCACGATCAATACACGATCAATCAACCCCCGGCCTTACCCCAGACACTCCTTTATATCAATCTCCCTACTCCCGAAGAATGCCGATCTCCTGTTCGTGCAAACTCGTAAACTGCTATAAAGATTGCCTGTTGAAAGGCGCAACATCAATATATTACAAGACTAGACTAGACTATAATGAGTTTAACTGCTCAGTTTGAGTGCTTTCCTCTAGTTCTACTTTGTCTGGGAAATATGCAATAAACTCCTCGACAATTAATTACAGTTTTAATAAAGTTTATTGTCCAATGTGCAATGCGTCCGGCCGCCAGCGGTTATTGACCAATGCTAGGGGAATTAGCACTACGTACAGACTTTTCTTTAAGAAATGCAATATATATCAACACCCATTTTCATAATCATTACCATTTTAATATTTTATTTAAGTATATTATTTTTAATTACACACGTTTATTTTTTTGTAGTTTACTATGTATATACAATTTTCATACATTATTTAAATAGAGTTTCATCACCCGACTCATGGAAGAATAAAAAGATCCAGTTAAAAATATCAAAATTCCCCTACAATTTGTATCTTCCTGTCATACTAATTATGGTCAGAATACATTTGCATACCATGATTACACAGTACTAACACAATTAGGTATATTTTAAATGATTTCGTAACTCTAAATCTCTTGGATAAAGTGCATTCAAAACTAATACAATAGTGGGTTCAATTCTAAAATCGCACAAAAATTTAATGAATGTCAAATTTATTAATTTTATAAATTTTATGTATTTTTTGATATTCGGAATATTGAATAAAACAAAAGAAGTTTAATTCACAGTTAAATTGTTAATTTTATTTAATTTGTAAATTAATTTGTTAATTTTTAATTAATTTGTTAATTTTATTTAATTTGTTACAGTTCTAGTGAACACATTTTTGTTTTTAATGAAAAACTTTACAATTCAGTGTATCTAAGTACCTATTATTTTTTTTCTAAATTAGGTCTTATTTTGAAAACTCACTAAAATTTAAAAATTAAAATCAAATTTAGTATTTTTTTATATATTTTTATTATTCTGAAGATTGATTGAAATAAAGAAAGTTTATTAAAATTAAAATGGCAAATGAACATCACTATTATATTATAAAACGGATTTAGGTTCCGGACAGTTCCGGTGAACATATTTTTGTTTATGGTCATCCAAAATTAAGGAATTGAACCCAATAAATAATCAATCAAATAAATAACTATTTCAATTGATTCGAATGTACAAATTATACCTAGTAGGGCATTAGTAGTATTCATCAAATTTTATGTAGGTAATTCCTAAGATTAATAAACTCTATTTTAAGAAATTACGTGGGTTTGATGACACATAATATCTGGACCTTGACTATTCCAAAATCTTGCTGAGATTATGTTAATACACCGAATGAAGACCTTAGATATTCTGTATCATGGATCAAAATAGAGTATAATTTCGATATTACATGTTCAATAATAAAAATGTACCTAATATTAATGGTGAAATGAATAGTTATGATTAAAATGAAGTATGTAAGCGAGTAATTATTAGTTATTTTAGCCTCATTTCCCCAATTATGTTATTTACCGCAAGTTAACTGACCTTCACCGTCACGGGTTCTGCTGAACAGTACAGTATGTATCTAGATAGGTACTGTCTGTAGACTAAAGCTGAATAAGTCTCTCGTATAGAGACGGCCAACTCCGGCTAACGACCTGAATCATCATCGTCTCTGAAACCATTTCAAATGACTACGTTTTGTTATAAATTCAATTTAAAAATAAGGAAATCATATCCGTTTGCAGGAACGAACTTTGATTTTTAAAATCTGGAGCGTTAAATTAAAAAAAAAGTCACCTTATAGGACGATTTTCAATTCCTAGGCTGATATTACAGGAAATCCTGTATTATTTATGACGTATTTCGACTTTCAAATGAAGATATTTCTTCGAAATTTAGAGGTCTTTAATAACCATTGCTGAGCATACATGGAGGAGTAAAATTACTTTTCTTATTTTCTAAATAAATGCAAAGAAAATTTTACGAAATTTTCTTGTACTCACCAAATTTAGACAGGTGCATGGTGGCAGAGCGTTTAGCGCGCTGGGTTTGAAATCTAGTGGTCGCGAGTTCGAAATCCTGCCACGACCGATTTCGTTCGCCTATAGCACAAGCATTTATGCTTAATTTAGGGAATGTATGATGGTGTACATGGTGTATATGTACTTGTTACAAGGTAATTATTATTTAAAAAAAAAAATTGTATATTTAGCAATCAGTTTCGGAGCTGACTCTTCCCTCGTGGCCGGCAAATTCGATCATTTTTTTTCAAGTACCTATTCACTATAATACTTACATTTTCCATTACTTTTTTTTAAGTTCAGTGAATTCTTTTTTAAAATTGTTAAACGTCTTTTACTGATCCGACTCTGACCAAATAATAACCCGTGAATTATGTGAATGTATGTAGGTACTTACTAAAAGTTAAACGTTTTCGTGGTGTGCTTACTATGAAATGAAGAAATATATCTAAATTACAAATTTCCAGATAATTATGGGCTTAACAACAAAATTAATTATTTCATTGATAAGTATATAAAACTAGTTCCTGTAAGTAGCTTTATCAGGTCTTTGGCGGTACTCTTTGAACAGTGCATACTATAGAAATCTTTTATGGAAATATCTACGGTTTTCCTCAAAATATCAAAACTCATTTTTTTATCATTTCTCAAATTAATCTTTCTCTTCGTATAGTAGACCTGCTGGTCTGTAATTCAAAAACTATGCCTCCTGTGATGTCGAAGTCGCAACTATCCTTCCATATCTTAGGTGGTCTTTCGGGTAGACGACGACCAGAAGGGATTTCATTTGCTGCTATACGCAAGTCACTGTCCATCACTGTCCATTCTGGCTACGTGTGGTCCCTCCAATGTCTTCTTCTGGATCTACTCCATCGAACGATGTCCTCTATTCCACATGTTTTTCTTATTTCGACATTGCGAACATGATCTCGGAGAGTTATTCCAGTGATTGACCTTAGAAAATTTATTTCCTAAAATCATATTACTCGTCTTTTATTAATATTACTCTTCTTTAATTAACATTACTCTTCTTTAATTAACATTACTCTTCTTTAATTAACATTACTCTTCTTTAATTAACATTACCTTTAATTAACATTACTCTTCTTTAATTAATATTACTCTTCTTAAATTAACATTACTCTTCTTTAATTAACATTACTCTTCTTTAATTAACATTACTCTTCTTTAATTAATATTACTCTTCTTTAATTAACATTACTCTTCTTATTAACTAACTTAATTGGGTTTTCGTCAAAATAATTTTTAATATTCATACAAACGAATGTATATAGCAAATTTGATTTAGGTAGATACTATTTGCTCCTATTTTACTGTAAATCACCCACTTTACATAGTTTTTTTACCCCCATTTCAAAATCATCGTCTTGAATTTCAGTAATTATTTTACCCTTGTTATAAGCATTTCACATTCTGAAGACTTACGATATTAATCGTCTCACAGATCCAGACTGAAAACACAATTAAAAACTGTGTCTCCACCGGGAATCGAACTCGGGACCCTTGGAACAGCAGTCAGATACCTAACCAACTGAGACACGAAGGCCGAATCGATTTTTTTTAAACCAACACGAATGAGCTATTTGATACGACCGGTCCGTCGCGTCGCTCGTGATGAAGAAGCGGTCGCATCGAAACCGATTGTATTGAATAGCTCACCGGGTTAAAGTTATTTATTGAATGTATATTCTAAGAATGTCCAATTATTATTGCGTGATTTCAGACGAGGTGCGAACAGGAACATACAGGCAGTTATTTCATCCAGAGCAGTTAATTACCGGCAAGGAAGATGCCGCTAATAACTATGCTCGTGGCCACTATACCATTGGAAAGGAAATTGTGGATGTTGTATTGGATCGTATTAGGAAACTGGCTGATCAGTGCACTGGACTACAGGTACAACTATTATTTCTTTAAATATTTCATTTATATTCTTTTGTGTTTCATTGCTTTTAACTACAAATGCGAGTATTTATTCATGATAATTATTATTGCGCCTTATTTGTTTTCCTATGAAATTTTAATTATACTTTCTGTTATACATATTTCGGACAAACAGGCGTTTTTTTTTTCTTTTTACTTTGTGCTCATCCATATCAATAATGGTCCTTTTGAATGTAATAATAATGATATAATTTA
The DNA here is from genome assembly GCA_963576475.1 of Molanna angustata. Lineage (NCBI taxonomy): Eukaryota > Metazoa > Arthropoda > Insecta > Trichoptera > Molannidae > Molanna > Molanna angustata. Next base: position 12,760,980 of record OY754973.1, read on the forward strand.
ATTTGGGGGTTCCGCATTTTTCACTCATCCTTTTTTTTTACTATTTTTTAATACAAATGTCGGACCAACAGGCTCTTGTCAATCGTCCGTTAAAATGTATTAATAATAATTTCAGGGATTCCTCGTTTTCCACTCATTTGGTGGAGGCACTGGATCAGGATTTACATCTTTGTTGATGGAACGTCTGTCTGTAGATTATGGCAAAAAATCCAAACTGGAATTCTCAATCTACCCAGCACCTCAGGTATTTATTTTATTTATTTATCTTTTGTAAAGTTGTCGCCAAATATCTTGAACTTTTGAGCCGAGAAGGGGGGCGATTTGCACGTAGACCAACGAAGCAAAAACACACAAATTTGCGCTCTGCTCAACCGGAAGCTCGTTCAAGATGTTTGGCGAAAATTGAACATAATATAAATTACACAATGGCAGCCTTATTACCACTAGAAAATTTCTTCCAACCAACCAGATTACAAAGTATGACAAAATGGTGTATGTACGTTAACAGAAGAATGAAAGAAAAAAATATAAGATAAGATTTGTATTACACTGAGATAACAATTAAAACAAAAAAATGAAAATACATTGGGATTGGACAAGGAGAGGAAATCGGGATCAGGTGTTTAGGGATAAATATTCCTTTTTTAGTTTTTTCTTAAAAAATACAAAGTGAGTTAGACGACGTAATATCCAGACTTAGGCTATTCCTTAATCTTGCTGATTGTACTTCAAATGAAGAGCTGAGAAATTCTGTATATCAATTGTCTTAGCAATAACAATGCAGCATAATTTATTTTGTTTCTAAAAAAGTATATCGAAATACAAAAACTATGTCAATTTTAGCTTGTGCAAATATCTTGATGGCAACAGCTTTCAGGAACCCTAAATATACCTAATTATTTTCAATAGTATTTTGTTATTATAAAATTGTTTTTAGGTATCAACAGCTGTAGTGGAACCTTACAACTCTATTCTCACAACTCACACAACTTTAGAACACTCAGACTGTGCCTTCATGGTAGACAATGAAGCTATTTATGACATTTGCCGCAGGAATTTGGACATCGAGAGGCCAACTTACACCAACCTCAACAGGCTTATTGGACAGGTGAATATGAACATCTTTCAAATCAGGCATAAACCACTAGCTCAGTTGAAAAATCAGTATAGTTAATAATTTAAAATTCAAGATGAACTGTACTAATGAACTGTACAAGTGTTTTTACACAACCTAATAGTTTTTACACAGCTATTTTTAAACATATAAAAAAAGTATTGTAATAAAGGATAATTATTACTATTTTTCATATATACTTGTTTTTGTGTGGAGAACTTAACTAAGGACATGAAAATATTGTCATCGTTAAGCCAATACGATAAATAAAATCTTGAATAGTTGAAATCAACAAAAAATGTGCTATCTTTTAGACTTAAGATTGATGATTATATTTAATACCTTCATGGTATTTACTTAAAACATAATTGATATCACAATTACTCCAGTAATCTTTTATTTTTTGTAGGTAATTTTTTTATCAAGAACTTGTCACTCAGAAAATTTGTGTTCAAAAAAGACACAAATGTGTGAAAATAAATGTTCACAACTATTATTTCTATTGCAGATTGTATCTTCTATAACAGCATCTCTGAGATTCGACGGTGCCTTGAACGTAGATTTGACAGAATTCCAAACCAATTTGGTACCCTATCCTCGTATTCACTTCCCACTTGCCACCTATGCCCCAGTTATCTCCGCTGAGAAGGCTTACCACGAACAATTGACTGTAGCAGAAATCACAAACGCCTGCTTTGAGCCTGCCAATCAGGTTATAAAATTTATTTTTCTTTACATGAAATAAGCATAACATGAAATAATGTCAATGCCAGTCGTTTTCTTTAAATTTCAATTGTTTTTAGATGGTGAAATGTGATCCCCGACATGGAAAATATATGGCTTGCTGTATGTTATACAGGTACATATCCAACTTCCTGAAAAAAACTATGAAAAATAATTATTAATAGTGTTACTACAATAATCATATTCCAGAAGAAATTGGAGAGACCACGTAGCCAGAATGGACAGTGATAGACTTGCATATATAGCAGAAAATGAAATCCCTTCTGGTCACCGTCTACCCGAAAGACCACCCAAGAGATGGAACAATAGTTGGACTTCCTCATCTCAGGAGGCATAGTTTTTGAATTACAGACCAACAGGTCTACTAAACTAAGAATAAGTTACTTCAATGATGATGAAATAGAAATTAAGAATATTTAGGTTTCATGAAATTGTTAAAATTTGAGTTTGAAATTGTTAAAATTTGGTAACCACCACAATAGGTGTCACCATGGAACGGAACCTGCCTGGTTGACTACGCATTCTTTTATTATTTTTTACGTGCATCATAATATTTTTGGATGCTTTTTTTGCAGTATAGGCCCATAAGTCGAATGTTTTAAAATATTTCAATATTTATTTATAATTTAATTTTCCTTTCCAGAGGTGATGTAGTACCAAAGGATGTGAATGCGGCCATTGCTACAATCAAAACCAAGAGAACAATTCAATTTGTAGACTGGTGTCCAACTGGCTTCAAGGTCGGCATCAACTATCAGCCACCTACTGTAGTCCCGGGAGGAGACTTGGCCAAAGTACAGAGAGCTGTCTGCATGTTGTCCAATACCACAGCCATTGCTGAAGCATGGGCCAGGTTTGTTTATCCAATTAAACTCAATTCTAATTAGATTGAAATGTCTTTAAATTTTTTCTGATGAAAATATAGTGAAAGTATTACTGAAATAGTCCTTTTATACAAGATGTTAAAATATATGGACTATTTCAGTGATTAAGAATAACAATTGAAGATTAAGTCAAGATTAGAATGACTTAACAATGACACAAATGACAATTCTTTTTCTTAAACCTATGTCCTTCAAAATAAGATGTAACTCAAAAATTTAACAATGTTCCTTAAAATTTTTCAGACTTGACCACAAATTTGATTTGATGTATGCAAAGAGAGCCTTTGTCCACTGGTATGTAGGCGAGGGTATGGAAGAAGGTGAATTTTCCGAAGCCAGAGAAGATTTAGCCGCACTTGAAAAGGATTACGAAGAAGTTGGTGTAGATTCTGTCGAAGGAGAAATTGAAGATGGGGATGAATATTAATAACCTCAAAACAATTTTCTTAATGAATGTCTACTAATTGTTGTAAAATTGTTTTACTAAGCACCAATTTGTTTTTATAAATTATTGCATTAACTCATGTGTCTTACTTATTAATTTATTTGATCGTTTATTGCTAAATGCGTTGTATCAAAACATTCCCTCCACATCTAAGTTTTACCTCATAAATGTCCAACCATCATCAAAAACACATTTCTTTATTTTTTAGTGATGAAAACACCAAAAATTATTAAACTATAATATTGTATGTATTAACAAATAATAATATGCAATCAAAAAATATGCTTATGTATTCATAAGGCATTTTTTATACTTAAAATAGGTAACTGCATTTATTTAAGCCTAATAAAAATAATAAATACTCTTTGGTTTTTATTTCACTCTATATACACATCAGATTATCACAACCATAAATTATTTCACAAATATTGCAATGCCAATCAGGCACACAATTTGTTTGTGTCGGTGAAATTGATGTAAACACTTATTTGTTATTAGTATGTTATCAAAATAAAATGATGTAAAGATATTTTTAGTTATTTATTAATGCATTTATTTTACAAATAAAACAAAAGAAGTATAGTTTGATTATCTAATAATTCATACAATTTATACATATAAAACATAATTTATAAAAATTTCATAAATAAACACTGATTCACAAAGTGCTAAAAGTTTTCCATTGTAGTACATACTTAAGCACTATGTCATATAAAATATATTTATTTTGTAATTATGTAGATGTAGGTACTTAAAGCATAATAAATTTTTAAAAAGAAACCAGAAAATTATTACACTTACTTAATAATTACTATTTTATTTGATAGTCAACATTTTAATCTTACAATGCTGGAAAAAATACATTTGGTAAAAGTGTATTATTATTTACGTAGGTATTTAAAAATAAACATATTTATATCAGTCATTTATTCTATTCTAAAATACTGTGCTTATTGTTTAATATGAAAGGTGAAAATATGAATAGGAATATTACAAACATTACAAAACTCAAAAGTAAAATATTTATATATTTAACAATTATAATTAAATAAACATGCGACATCAAAATTTTGCTCAACATTATATGTATATGTATCGCAAACATCTTTTATACTGTATGGCAATTTCTTCCAACTAACCTTAACAAAAACAACATGTGACAAGATAACAAACAAGGATATTAGGCGAAAAAACATAGTTGGAGTGATTTCATTCTGAATTACATTTTGAAAAAATACAAGTATTATGTAACATGCTGTCACACTATGGAGTATTACTGTCACACAAATCCAGACTAAAAAACAGTATAAATTGGAACCTCATAGAAAATCAAATCCAGGATGTCGGACGTCGAATGTACCTGAAGTTGCAGATTATGGCATTTTTCACACCAATCTAACTAAACGCTTTCGAGCGGCGTTTCAATCTGAGCACTGCATCGAGCGTTTTAAATGTCAAATGTCATTTATCATACATGTCTCTTTTTAGGTTATATTTTCATCGAAAGACAACAATTGGGCTGTGGTGTAAATAATTATCTCTGGCCTTTTATTGTAAATTGTTGAATGATATTTGAATAAATTAACCTCTTTGATATAATAGATACCGCAGAAATAAATAGAAGTCATCATTCCACAGATAAAATAGAAGTCAACAGATACTATAACTGTCAGAGCTTTTTTCACCTGACAATTTTACAGAGCCTTTGGTGCGTACACTCGACTTTCAATCTTAATGCCACAGAGTGTCTTTCGAGCGTCTGTTTCCGGTCATTATGAACGGCTTAGAGCGTCACTAAGTGCACTCGGAGTTCATTGTGAACGTAGCCCAGGAATCAGATGTTAAGCCATATTGTAAATAATGGCCAAAGTCAATATTGTAAATTAGAAATGATTTTATTTTTATTTATGTCCTTGTTACAAGTACATATACATCCTACACCTATAATATAATGTTTGTACAATAGGTGAACGAAATCAGTAGAAGCACGGTGGGATTTGAACTCTCTTCCACTGTATTACTAATCCAATGCGACACTCACTCTGCCACTGGCTCCGTTTACATAAGTGGGATTATAATTAGTCAAGATCATAAAGAATGTGTATGAGACAATGCATAGGCATAAATGAGGTAATAATATATTTTTTAAATGTATTATATTTTTGTTTACATTGAAAAGATTTGTATGTTTTGACTAAGTAATTTGATGTGTAAAATCTACTTAAATATTTAATCAAAAAATAAATTACGCATAAAACAAACAATAAAATTTAAGACTAGTAAGTTGAATCATAAAATAAAAGAAAATGATAAATACGCAGGGATTTTTTGTGACATATAATTAATTTAACAAATATATTATAAATAAGAATCAAAAATATAAATTGAATCCCGAAATTGTCAATATTGGACTAGAGAAATGTAATTGAGAAAAGTAATAATTAATACATAAAATACAAAGATCGATTGGAGAATATTAATATCATACTATCATTGATTCATTTACATAACCATCATATAAACATGCTCTTATCTTTTTCAGAACATTGATAACAATAAAAATTAGTTTTTTATGGTGCCATTTAATGATTCAGGATCATTCCAAGGATGCTGATAGTTCAGTTTTGTGCTGCTCTATGAAACAGAGCTGTTATCAGTCCATTAGTGAAAGTGCTCTCTCTTGCTTTGATTTGAGCACTTTAAATTGTAACAAGTTTAAACTTTCATCACCTAAATATTATTTAAACCGCCATCTATCATAATTTTTTAGAAGTAATGATTAACCAATATGACATTATGATTTCAGTTACAAGCATGTAACATAGTCAAATAAGCTTATTGAAGACAGGTCTTACCTCCTGTATATTTCCTATTTTCTTATTTTCCAACCGACTTCATCTTCCTACATTGAATCACTTTTGATAAACCCCTCTGTACATGATTTTTACAAATAACAAAAAATAATTCAAATATAGGTATTAATTTTTATTATGATTGCGTGTAATAATTGTGATTCTCTCAATATGTAATAAATTTATATTATTAAAAACAAATTATGTCAATTACAAACAATAAACGAATATGATTGACAAATACAAATATAAATGAAAATATATTTCAGTTTCATAGATTAATTGAATTATGTAATCTAATATTTAAAATTTATTAGGTTATCATAATTTGAAAGAATTGTTGTATTTTGCTATGCTCAATATGAAATTACCATGATATGCATCTATACTTTCTCAAACTACCGATATTGTTATCAATTATAATTTAAACTCTTTCAGACTTTACAAAAATGTATGATTTTTATTTCAATTCCATTATAGACAAAATTAAGAGTCTATGTATAAGGTAGGTTTGTAGGATTCTGTGTGCATAATTTAATTCCATCAGCAATTGAACAGCCATATATGCCGCGTTGGAATCTTGGAAAGGCAAACTGGCCGGCTTACACAAAATACATAGAAGAAAACATAAATAGAATCAGACCGGAACTGACTAACTACGGCCGCTTTGTTAAACTCATACGAAAAGCAGCCAAGAAACACATACCTAGAGGACACCGAAACACGTACATACCGGGCTGGACCAGCGAATGCGAGGCAGCGTTAAAATCATACCGAGCTAACGGAGACGAGGAGACTGCGAGCAGACTTATCAACTCCCTGAATGATGAAAGGCGGAAAAGGTGGAATGAAACTATGGAAAAGATGAGCTACACTCACTCGAGCCGAAAGAGCTGGTCGCTGCTTCGCAAGCTGGGAGCCTCTCCCCCGGGAAAAAAAGAAGAAACAATCGACGTAAACCGGTTAGCGAATACCATATTTACATCATCCAACATCAAACCAACAAAGGAACAAAAAATAGAGGTGGGAAACTTACTGAGGGCAGAGCTCGGCGACTGCACCGAGGACCACCCAATGGCTGGGGGGCTCACGGAGGGAGAGATAAATCACGCTATGAAGCATCTGAAGAGAGGAAATGCTGCTGGTGCGGACGACATCCTGCCTGAATTTATTATTTTCCTTGGCAAGAGAGCGAGAACTTGGCTTGTGACATTCTTTTCACTGGTCATGACTACAAGAAGGCTCCCAAAGGCATGGCTGGAGGCTAAGGTAATAGCAGTACTCAAACCAGGAAAACCGGCGCAAGACCCGAAAAGCTACAGGCCAATATCTCTTCTATCTGTAATCTTTAAGCTCTTCGAGAGAGTTTTGACGGGAAGACTCACACCCATAATAGAGAAACACCTACCACCGGAACAGGCGGGCTTCAGGGAGGGAAGAAGCACCTGCGAGCAAGTAGTTGCACTGACAACCCACATAGAGAACGGCTTTGAACAGGGAAGAAAGTCCGGACTTGTCCACCTAGACCTAACGGCCGCTTACGACACCGTGTGGAAGAGGGGCTTATTGCTTAAGATGGCTAGAATTCTGAAATGCAGAAAAACCATCAAACTCTTGGATGCTATGATGACCAACAGGAGAATCACGGTGCATTTGAATGGAAATATCAGCAAACAAAAGATTCTGCAAAATGGACTTCCACAGGGCTCAGTGCTCTCCCCAGTACTGTTCAACCTATACACAGCAGACGTCCCAGAAACGAAAGCAAGAAAGTTCACATACGCGGATGACATGGCGATAGTGATGCAGGCAAACACATTTGAGGACGGAAGCCACCCTGAACGAGGACCTGATAACTCTTGACCAGTGGCGGCTCCTCCAAAGGGGCTCCCGGGCTCAGTCCTCCCCAAAAATTTTGTTCGAAATATTCCACAAATATATGCTATTGAATCCTGTAAATTCATTATTTTTTTCAAATAAATATGTTTCCACCTTATGGTTGTAATACAATATCTGCGATAGTATGTTTCATACAGCGAGATTCTATGAAAAATTTCGTTCCGCGGGCACAATGTACTTGTGCCCGAAGAACTGTATAGAATGTCATAGGATTGATGTACATGCCACACTACAATTTAATACCAAATGTATGGAGCTCTCGGGCACGTTCCTAGGTGTGTTCATTATTTACCGGCAGACGAATGCTAGACGAAAGGGTAAAATTATATTATGCTATCCGTAGGCACTAGCAGTTATAGGACGCTGTATAAATATCTAATTTATTAAATATTTAAAAAATGACGACTAGGAAAAAGGATAAGAAATTCAAAAATACATAAGTCTACGTAAAAATTATCATAAAAGTATCTATATAGTGAATATTATTTGATACCTGAAAATGTTTTTTTTAAACTGTACAGAATATCGATTGAGAAATTACCATTGATAATTCAATGTCAAACTAGTTGCATGTAACACATGAGATCCAACTGTCGATAGCGATAGTATGTATAGTTGAAGAATATGTACCAAACTATAAACCCATAAATACAAATTATTTATTATTTTATGATATTTAGTTTTCTATACAACACATGTACCTAGGTAGTCAAGATAGGATAGTATGGAGGTCAGTCTTTTTTTCCTACCCGGAATATGAAAACAGCATGATGGTATATGTATATTGTATGTTTAGAGATGAAGTATCAAACTATTAAGTCTTCTTTGATATTGTGTATAGGTGACTACCATACAAATTGTATGAAGCGATGTCGTCACTAAATTCAATTTTTATAAAAATTATTAAAAAAAATTTGAGATGTAATGCTACAATGTTAATATTTTTTATATAAAATTAAAATATCTAGTTGGGGTGTTTCGGCTTTTTTCGATATTTAAAAAAAAAATGGAAATATAGGCAGTTAAACTCATAAATTTATCATAAAAAAAATACTTTTCTTAATAAAAAATGTTTGAGAAACCCTGGAATTTTTTTGAAAAAACTAATTTGAGATTTTGTATTTGTCTATGTTTATACCAATTTTCAGCGTTCTAGCTTTTATGGTTTCTGAGATATAGGGAAAAATAAAATAAAAATTCAAAAGTTGATAACCCCTGACTGAAACAAAAATTCAAAATTCCGAGTATAAAAGTTTTGTAGGCCTGTAACTGTTTATATATTCTGAAATTTAAGGCTCTGTAAATTGAGCGAATCAAAAGTTATAAGGGGGGGGGGACACACACACACAGACATACACACAGACACACACACACACACACACACAGACACACACACACAGACACACGAAATGTTCTACTCCGAATTCTGAGTAAATCCGTGTATGGAACATATATGCTGCGAAGCCTCTAAGTTGGTGTTTTTTGACTTCAAAGTTGGAAAAGCCGTGAAAAAAGTAGACCTCTCCATACAATTCTCGCGTATTCTGGCTTGATACATTGTCGATATGTTAAGAGAACAAAGTTCTCCTGAACAAATCGACAGTTGGATAAGGATATTTAATATGAATAATTCTTATAAGTTTTTATTTCTTCTTCAGTAATTTCATAACACATAAAATATATAGTAAAAAACATAAATAAATACCTGTTTAAGTAAGGGATTGGTTATTATTTAGAAAAAAATATTAAGAATAATCCAACTGTCGATTTGTTCAGGAGAACTTTGTTCTCTTAACATATCGACAATGTATCAAGCCAGAATACGCGAGAATTGTATGGAGAGGTCTACTTTTTTCACGGCTTTTCCAACTTTGAAGTCAAAAAACACCAACTTAGAGGCTTCGCAGCATATATGTTCCATACACGGATTTACTCAGAATTCGGAGTAGAACATTTCGTGTGTCTGTGTGTGTGTGTGTGTGTGTGTCTGTGTGTGTGTGTGTCCGTCCCCCCCTTATAACTTTTGATCCGCTCAATTTACAGAGCCCAAAATTTCAGAATATATAAACAGTTATAGGCCTACAAAACTTTTATACTCAGAATTTTGAATTTTTGTTTCAGTCAGGGGTTATCAACTTTTGAATTTTTACTTTATTTTTCCATATATCTCAGAAACCATAAAAGCTAGAACGCTGAAAATTGGTATAAACACAGAAAAATACAAAATCTCAAATAGATTTTTTCAAAAAAATTCCAGGGTTTCTCAAACGTTTTTTATTAAGAAAAATATTTTTTTTATGATAAATTTATGAGTTTAACTGCCTATATTTCCAAATATTTTAAAAATATCGAAAAAAGCCGAAACACCCCAACTAGATAATTTAATTTTCTATAAAAAATATAAAAGATGTATTATCACATCTCAAACTTTTTTTAACAATTTTTATAAAAATTGAATTTAGTGACGACATTTCTTCATACAATTTGTATGGCAATCGCCTACACACAATATCTAAGAAAACTTAATTATTTGATACTAATCTCCAAACATACATACATACCATCATGCTGTTTTCATATTCTGTGTAGGATCAAAGGACTGACCTCCATACTATCCTATCTTGACATACATACATAGGTACAAGTGTTGTATAGAAAATCAAATATCTTAAAATATTAAATAATTTGTGTTTATGGGATTATAGTTTGGTACTTATTCTTCAACTATACATACTATCGCTATCGACAGTTGGATCTCATGTGTAACATGCAACTAGTATAATAATTCTTAGGTAAGTTTAGGACATAAGAATATAAAATGTAGATAGCAAAAATTATATGAAGAAAAAAATTATCTAGATAAGTTTAGTGAAATTAACATAAATATTCAAATAAGTAACAAACCCAAAATTATAAAGGAGAGCAAAGAAATATTGAACAGTAACATTATAAATTACACATTACCCATTTGAACTGTTTACTATATTTTTTGTAGAGTTTAATGTTAAAGGCAAACATAAAAAAATAAAAATATCATCTCTAATAAGTGAATAAAACTGAAGTACCAACAACTATACTACATACTCCTGTTTGGTGGAAACGATTAATTTGTATGGATGCATTTATGAACATGACTTATTAAAAACTTCAGCGTTTTGACGCTAGATGTCGTTGTTCAAGAGTGACGAGTTACATATTTTTGAATGATACATTTTTAACTTTTGACAATAGTTCACAATGAATAGTGTACAAAATTTACTTTCGCGTTCTCTTAATTACGACGATGGTGTGAATGTAAAAAACTTAGGGCCTCCACAGCCAATCATCTCATTATCTCAAATAAATACTAGAAGTGACAAAATATTACTTTCATACATAGGTATGCATGGTCAGTGTTTATCATCATTCTGTCAATATTTCGTTCACAAGTGTTTTCTGACTCCTTATAAATGCGAATTTCCTTTCAAGAAAAAAATGAGCCCCTCTAATATTTTAGGTCTTCGGCCGCCACTGCTCTTGACGACTACTTTGAGCGCTGGCATCTGAGACTGAATCCCAGAAAGACCACAGCTATGGCCCTCCATCTCAACAACCAGCAGGCAAATAGGACACTAAATGTGTCCCTTAAAGGCGAAAGAATCCCAAATGAAGCCTGCCCACGATATCTTGGAGTAAAGCTGGACAGGTCCTTAACTTACAAACACCACCTCGAATCTGTACGAAAGCAAATAAAATCCCGGAACAATATAATTTCAAAACTAGCCGGAACGTCCTGGGGTTGTGCAGCACAGACGCTGAAAACATCAGCTATAAAACATTAGCTCCCCGGCTTGGGCCAGAAGCTCGCACTGCAACAAGATAGACACAGAACTCAACAAGACTATGAGGACGATCACCGGAACGGTGAGGCCTACCCCTCTCCCCTGGCTTCCAGTTCTGTCTAACATAGCCCCCCCTGAGCTTCGCAGATCCATGGCAACTGTTAACTTGATGGACAAGATAAGAAAGAACCCATCACTACCAGCTCATCAATACATCTTCCAACATCCCGCCAGACGACTGAAGTCCAGAAGACCAATATGGACCATGGAAGATGTTAATTACAACATAAAAAGTGCATGGAAACACAGATGGACAAGTGTGGAATGCCACAACAAATCCCTGATTGCGGATCCCACAGTGCAAGTCCCTGGCTTAAACCTGCCTAGAAGACTTTGGGTTCAACTCAACAGAATCCGCACAGGCCAGGGGTGCTGTAACTACCTTCTCTGGAAGTGGGGGAAAAGAACCTCTCCCAATTGCGAATGCGGAGCGGAGACTCAGACGGTGGCACATTTGGTGGAGGAGTGCACCTTACACGGATTCGAGGGAGAGATGGAGGACATCCACAGACTCGCCCCAACGGCGGTCGACTGGCTATTGACAGCAGAGTTTTGACTTTGAGCCAAGCAGATGCTGATGCCATACGCAAAGTAAAAGTAAGTAATTCCATTAAAATTATTTTTTGAGTAACGCAAAGAATTATTACAGCTTAATTAAATATCCCTTCTTTTATAAATTCAAAGGAAGCCAAATTTCCATTTGTTATACAATCATCCCAAATGTTTACTATTAAAGCTTGTATCAGGGCCTACCAGCCACCATAAATTGAAATCGGTCCAATTCCGTGGTGATGGTATGTGTGTGTGTGTATGTATGTGTGTATTATAATATCAGAAAGCTTTTGTACGGTTTAAAAGATGTCTCTGTTTAGAAATCAGAAAATTTTGCCATAAGTAAAAAAAAAACATCGATTTGGTAATCTTTCAAGTATATTTTAAATTTTTCATGAGCGAATACATTTTAACTACTTAATTTATTAATATAATTGTTATTTCTTATTTTTAGCATATGTCGCGTTTGCTAAAAACATTGAGATGAATTTATTTACTGAAATAACTGAAAATGATGTTGGAAATTTGTTTTATTCTGGCAATAATATATTCTTTACGTGTTGGTGAAGTGTTCTGTCATTGTGTTTTCCGTGAAACGCGGTCCAAAACTATTATTTCTTATTTCGCATTTCATATTTAAAAGCTTTGTAAACAACTTGAATATTTTAAAATGCCACGTCGATGTTGTGTCACTTCATGTGGTTCGAAGGAATCAATCAAATCAATACAACGGCAATTTTGTTTTCCGTCAATACGAGATCGTTGTAGATTGATAAAGTGGATTTCCGCGCGTGGAAATATTCATCTTCTCAGCAAAGATTTTAGCAAATTTCATTTAAATAAGACAATATGATATTGTGGTATGATTTGGCATTTATATTTCATATTATATTATTTTATAAATGTCGAGTAATTCGTTATAATAAACACCATTGTTCATTACAATTGTCTTTTCTTTTTAACCTAAGAATTTTTGTATGTGAATTTTACTTCCTTCTTGCAGTGTTTCTCATAATGGTTGAATAATTAAGCATATTATACAATTTCAACCATTATAAGAAATAATTGCAAGGAGGCAATATTCGAATAAATAAATAAATAAAGTCCAATTTAGCCCCCCCCCTATAGGCCTAGCCCCGCCTATGCCCCGCCTCTTAATGAGCTTTTGTACGGTTTAATAGATGGCAGTAAGCAGTATTGTTATGTTGCCAACTTCAAGTTGGTTCAAAAGTTGGTACAATTTCAATGTATGGTGGCTTGCGTTCTATAGTTAGTGTGTTCTATGGCTTGTATGTAGCAGAGGATGAGAGTAATATAAATGAGATCTCAAAAATTATTGTCATTTGACTGGAGTAAAAAAAAATATGCGTATTAGAAAGAGAAAAAATGATAGTTTAAGAATTTTTTCTTAGGGAGAAGTATTGCACTCAGTACTTTCTGCATACTCCATAAACTACATTGTATTTATGCATATCTATTAATACCTGACCGTAAAACATAGTTGATGATAGTAAATTGACATTTGCCACAATACTCTTTTTAAGTATTTCAAATATAAAATAATAAAGCAGTGTGGATAATGGACGATTAACTTAATTGAACAATGGGACCATATTAAGTAATAAATTACATAATATATATTAAGTTATAAATTATATCCATATTGACTTATTGAAGAATTTATGCACTAAATAATTTTTCCAATGTCTAACAAAAAAACATAATAACAAAAAGGGTTTATAAAATATTGTACCATCAAAACTATTTGTCCTTTTTACTATCAACTTGCTCCTCATAGGCTTCATACAACTCCTCCAAATCACCGACTACTTCAGTTGCTGCATTCTTTGGAAACCATCCCCTAACTCGATCCTTTGGCGAGTGGTGTTTTATGACATCGATTCTTTCACCAAATAACCAATACCTGGAAGAAAAGTAAAAACAAAAACAAATACAAAATACAATAGAAGAAATATATTATAGTGGAACATCTAAATTTTTCATTAATTCATTCCTGAAAGCCTGCTTAATGTGAAATTTAATAAATTAATAAATCAATCAATCTCCATCCTCATAAACAAAGAAAAATTACATTAAAACATTTTGTAGTGGAAGAGAATAGATTCAAGTAGAAGCAGAAGATGACGGAAGTAAATTTTATGTAAAAAGAAAGTCACAATAAACTCTATATCAGGATATGTTTTTTTATTTTGTCCATGATTCAGAATCTTAGATATACTTATAAATAAAAAAATATCTCAAGCAATTCTTTCCTTTCTGAGCTCAAAATACTGGTAAGTAAAGTAACATTGCCATTTGGATATAAAATTTCCACTTGCATAGGGTGCAAGAAAGTGTTGATTATTAATTAATATACAAACTTTCTCCATCTGGTGACAGCCACATTATCCCCTTTAGTAAGAGCTATCCTGGCTTCATCGGTACAAGGTGGTCGTATAACTGTATTGATGCCAGCTGATATAGGACACCAACTTCCTCGCACTGTCCTCTCTATAGTGTATACTCTAGCTCTTACTCTTTTCTCCATCTTTTGTCTTAACTGCTCTACCTATAAACAGAGAAAATATTTTTAATAAATATTTATTTGATCTGATGCATATTCTTTATTTGATCCCGGAAAAGATATAACATATATGTATGATCGATTGCAAATCAACAAGGATGAAACAGCAATAAATTATTCTAAGGAGAAACTGAAGATGTATAGAAGTTACAATCGTATCATAAGGGAATTTCGTGCAAGTGCAATAAGTGATCACATGAACCGGCCAGCAAGTCATATGCCCTGTGGGTGACTTGCCTATATGTGAAGATATTTTTTTTGATAATTCTAAGTAAATAAAAAATAGCTACAAAAAATTTATTAAGTAAAATATGCATTCAACAAAAATTGCTCGTCCATTCTTGTAAACTGTATAGATTTTCGTTTTTTAAAATAGTATAATCATATTTTTAATTTATATATTGGAGCAGAAATAAAATATTTATTTCAAAATATATTATAAATAACAGACTTACTGTTAAAGAATATTGATTACATCCTTCTCTAACGGTCCACACAATGCCATCACCAACCGGAGAACTTCGACAGACTTCAGCAATGTTTCTCCTCCAACCGAGATCATATGGAAACAGATACCTTTCCTTTGTTTCCGACTCCAAATACCTATGATTGGCTTTCTCCTCGATCCAGTCTTCAATCGCCGTACGATTTCTCACTATACTCTTAAACTGAAATGAAAATAACAATCAATACACATTTGATTTAAAAAAAAAACAACAAGACTACATAGAAAGAATTAATATCTGACTAAACAAATATACAATGTTGACAAAAGATTGGTGGAGAATAGGGGTCAGCCACAAAAAAGATACTACAATTACATAATTGATATCTGGAAAATGGAAACATAAGAAGTCAGAAAAATTAATGAGACAAAAAATAGACATAAATGAGACAGCTTTGTATTTCATATTAAATATTTGCAATGTGAATAAAGATTACTGTCTGGATTGGACATTTTCATAAATAGAATAATTAGGCTATGGACCAATAAATAGGCTTCAAAACTGGTTCTTTGTTAGACTGGTTCTTGCTTCTCGGGCAACTAACAGGTACTATGTCAAATATTAATTTAACACGCACCCCAATAACAAGTTGCCACATTCTGGAGACTTACGATGTTAATCGTCTCACAGATCCAGACTGAAAACACAATTAAAAACTGTGTCTTCACCGGGAATCGAACCCGGGACCTTTGGCTCAGCAGTCAGATATCTAACCAACTGAGCCACGAAGGCCGACAAATAAATAGATACATAAGTTATTATTAGTAAACAATAAATGTCTTACCTGGAAATAAAATAACATTCCGACAGCTAAAACTACACCAATGGCAAGACCGAGTGCAAAAACAGTCATCACTAGAGTGAGAACAGAGAAATGCACAATTGGTTCATTTCTTGCTCCATAATACAGATACCAATTGCGATGGATTCCTTTATATAATGATATACAAAGTATCTAAAATAAAAACATTTCATTATTCATAATAAACATACCTACACAAAACAAAGAAATGTTGTAATATAAGAAAGATGGGTGGGTGGTGGTGCTGGGTTAGTAATCCAGTGGTCGCGAGTTCGAATCCTGCCACAACCGATTTCGTTCATGAGGATATATATATATATATGTACATGTTCTTAAAAAAAATTATTTGGGTATGACTAAAACTAAAAACACACATCAAAAGAAAATGCACATATTATAATAAATATATTTTATAGAAATAATTAGAAATAAATGATGAAAATAAAATATGAAGAAATAATGATAACATATGTTTGCGACGTAGCTATTGCAAATTCTAGTAATATTATAAAATCTTTTGATGGAATAATTAGAAAATACACCACTTTAGGTAACGAGATTAATAGACTTTGGTATTCTCGTAAAATAATAATATTACCGTTCATTATTTCAGCCACAGGCATTATTCCAAAATCATTAATCTGTAATTTAGAAATTTAAGATTTATCGAAAAACTTAAAAATATAAATGTAAAAAACGGTAATAATGAATACATGTAGAATTGTTAAAGATTTTTTAAACGTTAATATTCGGGAATCAGTAGGGTTGTTAGGTAGTATAGAGACCTCCTCAGAGCCTAATCCTTTGATATGTTAAGTATCTGGATGGGTGAATTATTCCCAATTGAAAGCTTGATGATGCATTTGCTGCATTTTATTTTGTTCTATTAAATAATTTACAATTTACGCATTGATCTGCTAATTCTTTTGAGGAAGTACATAATGGTAATAATAATAATTGAGTGTTATTATTTGTAGTGCTTATTTGTTATTAATAAGATACAAAAGAGAAAGGCAATTATGGTTTGCACTGGATTCACGAATCCAGGCCCACGACCACAGGCGACCAGAGTACCAGCCAGAACAGGGGAGCCACACTGGCTTGCGACCATGTATGCTGAATTAAGGGGCCCCTTTATGACTCAAGTCACGCTCACCACTCACCCATCAACCTTGGACTGATTGAGGCCCAGGTCTTTAAAGTAGGAATACATTAGTATATCGGCCAGCGCCATAAAAAAAATAAGAGTACAGATTATTCATACTTATTTACAAATTATTAGTCATTTTAAACAAAAAAAATATATCCAAACCATGAAGGTACTAAAATGATCCAAACTTACAAATTTAAAACATAACTCAGCAGAAAAAAAGATTTTTATAGCAATAAATTATAAGCGAAGTAACAAACTGTTCATTTATATAGGTTGTTTAAAAAAATCTTGCTATCCAAATAATTTCAGTGATTCATTATATTTTGAAAGTAAATGCCTATACAACCATTTTTTGTAATTCAATTGTTCAAAGTTAACCGAGTCCGACATACAATAATATTCAGTATGTCTGTCATTTTCTTGTGAATTGGCAATGTGTATAGCAGGTGCAGGTTAATAATAATAATAATAATAATAAATTTGGATTATTTTTATAGCGCCGTTTTTGTGATAACCTCACCTCAAAAAGGTGTCTGTAAATGGAAGACGTGATTTCTAATATAGTCTTCCGTTGTAAATATAAAAATATCACGCTTTGTACTATAACGCTTCTTACTATTAGCATGTTAAAATGGGAATTTTCAACACTTTGAAGACTATTATCTCCGAAATATGCTGTGACTATTATCTTGCTGTGGTATCCTTTTACAGGAAAAATATCAGCCTTATTTATACTATGCATTATTTATGACATAGGTCTGGCAATCGCTGGCTCTTGCTCTGTTGCAAAATATAAGCAATTTGACTGTTTCATCATGAAAAATTAGAATAAATCCATAAGGCAAATATGAAATTAATTAGTAAAATTCTTACATAAGTAGCCTGCGCACACCCAAATACTGCATATAACAAAAATAGACTAAAATCCCAATGATTTGCCCATCCAACACATCCGTTTATCCATGGGCAGTGGTGATCCATTTTTTTAACACATCTACCACCTGAAATTTAAACAAAAATATTTAAACTGGATAATTGTTTTTCAATTATTTTCAAATAATATTATTTCAAATAAAAAAGGACTTAAAATTACATTTCAACTAGGTTCAAACTTTCAACTGACTTGCAAAAATAATAGCGTACAATAATAGGTAATGTTCATATTATTTTTCATAACATGTAATATTAATCGACAAAACTATGTTTGTTGATCAGATTTTTATTTGTGTGAATATTTCACAGATTGCAAATAGTCATTTAAATTTTCTATAATGGTTGAAATTATTATCTTGTTAATATATTTTTTTTTGTATGTTAATGATATACTGTTGAAAATTTTATTAAAAAATATTTACATTTTCGACAATGATGAGCTCTTGGAGCCTTATATCCTTCACATATTGCGCAATATTGTAAAAATTGACAGTCTTTTGGATCTTCCTAAAAAAATAAATAAGATAAATAGGTTAATACATAAAATAAAAACAATGAATTTAAAACACAAAATTGATTATTATATTCATACTAACAGGTAGCCACATTAGTGGAACATATCCTGGTCCTGACGATAATGCAGATAGAAAAAAGTATAGAGTGCCTCCGGCGAGGAAGAGGAAAGTCCCAGCATGAAGAGTGGAGCCCACAGAGACCCATGGGGGCCACCACATACTGTGGCAATGCATCGTCATCCATGTTATGATCTTTATAATTCCTATAACCAAATGACAAATTAGTTAAAAGTAACAGTTAATCATGGCAGTTACCAAATGTTGTTTGACATTGTCATTAACATAACTTCTAGAAGACATGTGCCGACCGCCGTAGCACAGTTGGAGAGCCGTTTGGTTTCTGTGCGGGCGTCCTGTGTTCGATCCCCACCAGAGGAGAAATTTATTTAAATTCATTTCTCACGCTAATATTGCTTCTCTGGGTTGGAAACACTGGTTAGTTGGAATAAATTGCCATATGGCAATAAACTCGCTACTTGCGCAGGGTGCAAGGAAGTGTTTATTATTATTATTATTAATCCAGTGATGGCGAGTTCGAACCCCACCCTAGCTACCTCAACCTATTTCATTCAGCACAAGCTTAATTTAGGGAATGTATGAGGATGTTAATGTACTTTACACATGGACTTATTCAGTCTTTTAAAAAAAAAATACTTTTGAGTTTGACAGTAAGGAAATGGTATCCCTGTATGATTTTGTATATTCATTCAATGATATTATATACACAAATTACAATGCAATCTCACTGAACTGTCTTATCCAGTAATCCAGTATTCGTTTGTATTTAATAAACCATTTTGAAGTGATGTATCTTACTCATTTTAGCTACATTTTAGTAATCCCAGCTCGAGTAATAAGTGAGATTATATACCCAAATGTAAAATACTAAGTTATTTTAAGATAAAATAACAAGACATTCATATATAGAGTAATATCTGTATTCTATAGGTGTGCCCGAGCATTTATTTTTACTAAGCCTAAATCACATACCCATGTGAAAACATTCATTACAAAATTCTAAGGCGTTCATAAAAATATAAAACCTAAAAAGGTAACCAAAATGTTTTAATCTTTAAATAGACGTATTAAATGAAATCATCAATCAAAACTAAATTGATTGACTAACCAACTTTATTGTGGGCACTTTGCACAATGACAATTTCTAACCTCAACTTAATTTCGACAGTAAAGTTGACAAATAGTCTAGTCCCCTTGTTGAAATACATAAAAATACAAATAATGATAGAAAAACAAAGTAAGGAAAGGTATAATATTCATAGGAAAAGAATATTACAAACCAAGAGCTATTAAAGGTCCCCAATGACACAACTTAGCAAATTGGCCGAAACACATCGTTGATATTCAAACGAAAATTGTGAAAACTATAAACAAACAAATTTTAATTTGTTAAAGCGTAAACATAACTCGTAAAAAACCTTATCTCCAATTTAAAAACATATTTCTCCGAATTAACTAACCACTTGCATTTATTTTCAGATAGCTGTCAAAAATATGAAAGTGAAGTATTTTTGTAAGTGAAGTTCAATAGTTCCGGAGATTTTGATACGACTCATCATGACCGAATCAATAATGTTATGAGCTAGACGAATCGTTCAATGAGTCAATCAACAATATTGCGTAGGTAACAGATCCTTGGAGAAATGATTTTATTTAAAACGACACAATCTTGTTTATGACGGGAAAACAAATTGATTACATGCGTTACACTAGCAATCTTGTTGATTTTTTTTCAATTTAGGGTATATTTATCGTCAAAGATCAGACGATTTGCTCTTATATATAATCAAGTTAACAAAGTAAAAAAACTCAAATTCGTCTTCTGCGCATCCACGTGATTTTTCTTTGTTATTTAGCGAGCGATTCGAGTGTCATAATTATTTATCTTAACAGACACTCATCACTTCATTTAAAATAATGCGCCATTGATCGAGTCAGCAAAAATCACAAATCCATACTTAAACAAAATAACTTAGGTACTCGTTGTAACCTATTCATAATTTATTTTGTTTGCGATTCTAAACCATTGTTTTCAGTTCAGATCAAAAAACTAATATAAAAAATAAATAGTACCACTTAGTTGCACTCTGTGCAAGTGGCGAGTTAATTGTCATATGACATTTTTTTCCAACTTAGTGTTTCCAGCCCAGAGAAGTAACATTTGCGTGAGAAATTAATTAAAATAAATTACTCCTCCGTTGGGTATTGAACCAACTATGTGCGAAAATAATCCAACTGTCGATATGATCAAGAGAATTTAATTTCTGAACATATCAATAAAGGATCAAGCCAAAATACGCGATATTTGTATGCAGGGTCTATATTTTTCATGGTTTTCCTACTTTGAAGTCTGTGTTCCCCCCTCCCCCTTTACCTATAAACCCGCATAAATTTGGATTTATGTGGGTTTATAGTTTGGTATGTATTCTTCAACTATACATACTATCGCTCAGTTGGATCTAGTATTATTGAACACACCGACAAAGATCAAAAGATTTTTAAATAATATAATATTTAACAATATTTTTGCTCAATTACTGTTCTGCATCTAACAAATTGAACGGATAACGAGGGGATCTTGCGAATTCCAGAGGTACTTTCGGAATTATTTTTCATCGAGAGAATTTTCAAATATTAATGATTCTTTAAATTTCAAGCTATAGACAATTCTAGAATTTATCCCTTAATTTAGTTTTAAGACGGCAATTTAAGTATTGGCTGAGTATATGAGGAAACACCATTGCAACTAATCACATTAGAGTGGCTGTGTGGCCAACTGATCAACTGATCGACCGCCTAAAACACAGAAAACATATACAGGTATACAGGGACTAAAATATCTAATATTATACCTTCATGGTAATATTGTAATATCCAACCATGTTTCCATGTATTAAGTTCTTTTGAACGAATTGCAGTACCTATTATCTTCGCAGCGGTACTTAGCATAGGTTGGTAAATTTTGTAATATCTACGGAAAAATAAGAAGAATGAATAAACTACATATTTGATTTTCTCTGTTCGCGGCATGAAGCTATTATCCGTAAGGTATTATATACTCTTTGGAAGCTATAATACTAGTTCGTGGTATGGAAGAACTCACGGAATTTTTAAATATAAATATACACAAAATTCCGTCCAATAAAATATTTTTATACCTATTTGAATTAATTTTGTTTACCTACTTCAAATATAATCAAACTGTAATCACAAATGAGTCAGCATTATATATTTTGACCTATTCATTTGCTTAATTTTAATTAAAGGTATACCTATAATTGATCATAGTCACAAAAATAAATTGATAACAAAAATAGTCAGTAGTCATTTTTTTGTGAATTATATAGTATACAGTAGAGTGGCCAGTCGTTGTCCAATGCTGAGGGTCGTGACTCTCTTGCTCTCCAGGGGGGCAATTCTCGGGGACAAGTCTAGTCCGACCGGCGAAATCAAAACCCCAGTGATTACCTATATCATGGATATAATTATCATTATGGAGTTCTATGACATCTAAAGATATTGTAGAACTCCATATAGGTAATAATTATATCCATGATATGGGTTATCACTATTAGGGTTTTGATTTCGCCGGTCGGACCAAACTTGCCCCCCTGGTCAATCGGCGAAATCAAAACCCTCGTGATTACCCATGTCATGGATATAATAAATTATCATATGGAGTTCTATAACATCTTAAGATATTATATAAATTCATATAATAATATAATATCCATGATATGGGTTATCGAGAGGGTTTTGATTTCGCCGGTCGACCAAACTTGGTCATCCTGACAGCTGCCAGATGTACGGTTCTATGGAGTTTCGTAGCAGGAATAATTTGCCTTATTTGGTCAGACCAAGGCATCGGCGATACGCTTCTCCGTCTTGTACCAGGCAGGTGTTTTTCCGACCATGATCAGCTTATCGAGGTTGTCTTACTCTCTACGAGCTAGATGACATTCTCACAGTGATCGAAGTTAGTTCTTCTTGCTGTCTAGGGAAATTTCAGCATTCTTTTCCAGCACCGCATTTCGAAAGCGTTCATTTTTTCTATATACCTATCTCTAGCTCGTAGAGTCCACGATTCCACTCCGTAAAAGAAAATGGAGAACATGAGTGTACGCACAATCTTCACCTTCGGTATTTTGAATATGTTCCTGTCTTATTATATTTTTGCACAGTTAAAAAAATCTAAAACGTTTTGAAAATATAAAAAAAAATTGTATAAATAATATCGCCAAATAATATGAGAAATTTTGGAGTAGAAAGGGACGGTTGGCATCACAGATATAATAAAGTACCTATATAAATTTATTTTTATTTCTTTGTGATGGGATCTTGCTGAAAATCAGCTGCTGGAGGCTTGTTTTCCTGCAACACAGTCCTCCTCCTGCTGAGAATAGTCCTCTTGAGACTAAAAGTTGTTTTATATATACCTATGTAGGTAAATATTTTTTTTGTTAATGAGCTGTTATTTGTAAACGTCTTGTCTCAATAAATGTATTATTATTATAGCTATCGGCAAATAACTTGAGAAACCACTTGGGCTGCGCAGAGCGCAAATTGACCCCTCGACGACGATAAATTCTCCAGTCATTTGCCGGAAACTATACCACCTAAGCAACCCAAATTTGAGCATGCTAGGTGCTTCCTTGAGTTATTTACCGATTACGATATCTAATACAAATATTATATCGACTAAGGTAGGTAGGTACCTACATTTTTGGACAGGTACAATTAAGAATTGTATACCAATATTTTTTATTTAATTATTTTTATTATTTTTTTAATGGATATGTCCTGGTTAAACAAGTACATATACATCTTCCTACATTCCCTAAATTAAGCATAAATGCTTGTCAACGAAATCTATCAAGGCAGGGTTCGTTCTCGCGACCACTGCATTACTAGCCCATATTTTTAGTACCTATCTGCATATTTATAATTTTAAAAAGTTATAGGTATTATTTCTTTATTAAACTTTAATATTTTTTTAGTAAGGCACAGCCAACAACAGAGGCGGATTTGTGAAAAATTGTTGTTATATTATCTAAAAGGACATCTTCTTCTTCTTCTTGTGTCATATCAGGTCCCCCCGACGTTGACGACCACCATAGAGAATGCCTCCCTGTCCTGTGCAGTGCGAAACAGCTCCTCCACAGTTCTTATACCGGTCCATTCGCGGATGTTTCGCAGTCAGGAAAGCTGTTTTATTCCGACCCCTCTACGACCCTCAATCTTCCCCTTCATGACGAGCTGAAGGATGGCATACTTTTCACCTCTCAGAATATGGCCGAAGTACAACACTTTACGGAGCTTAACATTGGTGAATAATTATCTTTTGGTGTTGGCTCTACGTAGTACTTCAGTGTTACTGACCATGTCAGTCCACGATATTACACACGAATAGGATTGATTAGGAAAGATAATGAAAGGCATAATTGATGAACTTTGTCAGGCGATATGTATAGGTAAACCAGTAGGTAAATGCTACTAATGCTAGGTTGTGCTCGGGAAGAAAAGTTATTTCATATTTAGTACATTCTGTGATTAGATAAGTTGTTTAAATTATATATATACTAGCTTTTATGTCCCGCCGTTGGCCAAGAATGTAAAATTGTGAAAGAAAAAGCAATCGTTTTTATAATATTGTCACCCAATTATTTTGCAATATCAGACTATGAAAAGTGGTTTGAAATTTGATTGAGTTTAAGTATTGAAAAATGTTCAAGTGATGGCCACAACCCATTATTTTTTATATATTGCTATAAAGTGTGAATGAAGTATAATATTTATACAATTTCTGCTCGCATGGACTATGCTTAATGGTTTTAAATATGACTGTTTATCAACGTTGTAAAGAGATTGGCTTGGCCACAACCCCCATTTTTAAATATTATCATCGAAAACAAATTGTAATGTGTACCTATTGAAAATTTAGTAATTTTGGATGTTGGGATGTGGTTAAAATTTGATTAAACAAACGAAGGTACTGAAAAGATCTAGTATTGGTCACATCCCATTCGTTTTTATATTTTTTCATCAAGTGTGCATTATATTTTTGCTCAATTTGACTGAAAGTCTTCATTAACGAAGAAGAAGAAGACTTGAACTATAGTAAATAGTTTTTAATTTGAATATAAATGTTGTGAAGAGTTCAGTAATGGCCACAACCCTCATTCTTTAAATATTAGGTGTTGAAAATTATTCAAAATAGGATGATATAAATGGTTTAAATTTAATTAAACAAAAGTATTGAAAAGATTCTAGTGCAGGTTATATCGTCACATCCCATATCCCATTCATTTCATATGTATTTTCATCAAGTGTGCATATCGTTAATAATATTTCTGCACAATAGACTATTAGACTTAAAACTATCCCAAAAGACTAAATAAAAAAGAGAAAAATAAGTATAAGACTATAAGAAATAGTTTGTATAAAAAACTAATCCAATGGTCTACATAAAATAAGTAAAAATACATGTACCTAATAGAAGAATTAGACTATTGGAAATAGATTGTATGAAAGCTCACCCAAAGGTCTACAAAAAAGAAGAAGAAGAATATTTAGACTATTGGAAATAGTTTGTATAAATACTGACCAAAAGGTCTACATAAAAGAAAATGAATAAGACTGTTGGAAATAGTTTGTATTAAAACTCTCCCAAAAGTCTACGTACTTAAATGAAGAAGAATAATAATTAGACTAAAGGAAATAATTTTTATAAAAAAATGACCCAAATGTATAGATAAAAGAAGAAGAAGATGAATTAGACAATAGGAAATAGTTTGTATAAAAACTGCCCTAAAGGTCTACATAAAATTAAGAAGAAAAAGAATTAGACTCCAGGACCCGCCGCTTCAGGCCCTTCAGTACCTCCCGTCCCTTTAATCCCTTATTACGTCCCTTCCCATCAGGCCCTTCAGTACCTTCCGTCCCTTCAGGCAGTTTTATACCTCCCGTCCCTTCAGGCCCTTTAGTGCCTCCCTTCCCTTCATTACATCCCGTCCCATCAGTCGGTTAAGAAAAGTTTAAATCCAGAAACCATCCTGGAAGAACCGCGAAGAGATGAAAGAACCTTCTTTTCCCAGGATGCTCTACTTAATAGGTAAAATGACCAAAAATACACGATGAAGAAGAAGAAGAAGAAATAAGTTTAAATCCAGATACCTGCGAAGAGATGGAAGGAAAATTGGACATTCTTCTCCCAGGTTAGTCCACCTTCAAAGGTAAAATGACCAAATAGACGATGAAGAAGAAGAAAAAAGTTTAAATCCAGAAACCTGCGAAGAGATGGAAGGAAAATTGGACCTTCATCTCCCAGGATAGTTCATCTTCATAGGTAAGATGACCAAGTACACGTTGAAGAAAAAGAAGAAAAAAGTTTATATGCAGAACCCGTCCTGGAAGACCTGTGAAGAGATGGAGGGACAGTCGGACCTTCTTTTCCCAGGATACTCCCCCTTCATAGGTAAAACGACCAAATACACGAAGAAGAAGAAGAAGAAGAAAAAAGTTTAAATCCAAAAACCATCCTGGGCATACGCTCGACAATTCACCAAAGTTTCATTATAATCGGACAAACGGTTGATAAATAAATAAATAAAATAATTTTCCTATAGGAAATCAGTATAGGTATATATGTTGATTTGTAAGTAAATAGTATTAGGTAGGTACCTACCTACAACAACCTTCTAAATAAATTCGATTCCTAACAAATTTTATTTGAATATCACATTCTTTCTGTAGCCATGGTAACGATTCGAACACGTAAGTAATATCGAATGGTTCGGATACATTTTTTGAATATGTAGGTACCTACATTGGTTTGTTCGATGCCATAAAAATGAAAATTGTCAGAAAAATCAAATATTATTTACAAATTATGCAATTTTATTATGCCTATATCTTTACTAATAAATAACACATTTTTACAATATATGTCTTAAAACTTGCCGTAATGTCTTGTGTTTCATTTTATTATTTCATAATTACATTTATTTCAAAGGTTTATTATTTTCAAGAACATATTCATTCGGTGGGAAAATGAAATATTGTATGAAAAGATATTAAAATGGCGGCGTTTATGTACAAAAGGCTTACTTTAAAAATAAGTTAAACATTATAATTATACCAAATATTCACCATGTTTTTCACTTAAACGCTAAGTTATACTTCAAAATATATTTTTTTTGTGTAAATACCTACTTCTAACTTTTAAACTAACAGATATTTGCGTGCAAAATGTACACTTTTTTGACAGATATGACTTGGAAAATTTTGTATGAAAAAAATAATTACTTAAATATTTTTAAAATTCAGCATTTTTATCGCATTCTTTTTAGCGTGACACTGCATCAGGTATACTGGTACATGTTCGCACTTAAATTAGATTTTTAGATGCTCTTGGTTTTTCAGAAGGCGTGAGACAAACACACACACACACACACAGACACTAACATTTTGATTGCTTTATTACTTTAGATTATCACCAGTTAAATTGTACAGTAATTGTTTGTGTACTTACTTTAAATAAAATAAAATATTTTAGCATTTCTTTATGTTAATATTTTCTCCTTCTCCATCGAAAATATCATGATATTTGCTGATATCTAATACCCATGACACACACATAAAATACATAATATGGATAGTTTATTTTCCTCATAAAAAATATTAATATAATTATTTTAAATACACGCAAATACAATTTGCACCTAAATCTACTCATAATTATTTTGGCTTAGTAGGTACCTTATCATACATAATAATTTATGAAAAATTTATATCAACCATTTTATTAGACTGCCCGCGCCGTGGCACAGTTGGTAAGCCGTTTGGTTTCTGACTTCGATCCCCAGCAGAGGAGGAATTATTTAAATTAATTTCTCAGGCTGGAAACACTGGATAGTTGGAAGTAATTGCCATATCGCAATAAACTCGCCACCAAGGAAGTGTTTATTATTATTTATTTATATATTTAATTTACATACAAAACGGGTGGGTTATGGCAACACTGAACTTTCCACATTATTTTATTGTACCTACTTACATATCTAAATGTACAGAATATAATATTCACCAAACATCTTGAACGAGCTTCCGGTCGAGCAGAGCGCAAATTGATCTTGTTGCTTCGTTGGTTTACATGCAAATCGCCCCCCTTCTCTGCTCAATTCAAGTTATTTAGCGACAACTATACTTATTATTTAGTACATATATATGATGATGTAGAAAGCAGTGTCGGTATTGTGTTATTAATAATGTGATTGAGTTAACGAAAAAATATCAGTCTAGTTTTTCGAGAAATAAGATAATATTACTTATGCGAATCTTTAAAATAATTAACAATAATTACAATAATCACCCTAAACAATCATCATCCCATCATCCGTTATAATTAAATGGAAAAAAGTCTTATCAGTCTACAAAATATCTAGGTACTTCTATAAAAATTAGCTATAATAACAACAATTATATTTTAAGCATATTCAATTTTTTACCTAGTGTTGTTTGTGTGCAGTTTAATTATGTAATTAAAAAAACTTAGTTTTGACTTATAACTAAGTTTAAGTACAGGAAGTTACAAATATATAAATAAGTATTGTTTCCGGTAACTACTTCTTGAGCCTTTTTGCCGTGGAGGGGGTCGGTTTTTCACATTTATTTAGATTAGTAAACAGTCATGTTAACACTTACAATACACAAACGATTTACAGAAATGAGACCAATTACATACCAATCCCAGAAAGTACAGAAAAATGACAGTTACAAAAAATAGAATAAAAAAAAGCATTTCATATATTGTAAAAAGTATGTACCTATATCTGTGGGAAGGATTTGGATTATTAGGATGGGTTATAAGGAATGAAGTAAACATAATATTTATTCAACTATCATTGTAGGCGAGTGCAACCTTTTATATAATTTAATTATATAAAAATATACTAACCAAGAAAGAAGACACAAAGTTGCGCTCTGCGCACCCATTTGACTGTCTCAAGTTGTTTTCGGATTACTTATACTCTTTATATTTGATAGGACGTAAATGTTATTTTGCCTCTTATATTTTCGATTACCCGGCTCTCACGGGACGGAACACCCAAAAGCAATGATTATAGAAAAGATTGGAAGCACTTTTCTAAGCCGGTGCCTCACCAGTATAGGTATATGAGAATCGTATATTTGGTGTTATGAATATTATTATTTTGAATAAACATTATATAAACCATTATGAATATTTATATTACAAAAAAAATCGGGAAAAATGAGAATTGACGACTGTGGCCTCCTCAATCCAGGTGTTAGTGTAAGATACTTCTTTTTTCACCACATCTTTCTTTATACAAGTAGCTCATCTTTGGAATCACATTCCATTGCAACTTCGAGTTTCATTAACACTAGGTACCCGTTTTTAAAATAAATCTGAGGAATAATTTCCTTATATATAACACTTAAATTGTCTCCTTATCATATCCTTGTCCCCCCTATCCTGTTCCCTCCGTTTCTCTATTTTTTTTTGTTTTATAATATGTAAATAATTATATTTTAAATACATGTTTTTTTTCATATAAATTGTTCATCATCATCATTAGCTTGGCCTTGGGCCTGCCTCTACTTCTTCTGCCTTCTGGATTGGTATTAAGAACCTTTTTGGGGACACGATCATATGAATTCGAGGGAGATCGCGATCCACTTCCACGCCGGCGACGCTATAGAGCTCATTGGCCCTGTTCACCACCGGACGCAGCCGCAACATCGGACAAACACAAAATATCCACCATCCATCGGGTTCAACCACTGCCCCCGAGAATCTATGAATTCATCATATGAATTGTTGGTACTTATATCACAATATACAATATTATTCACTAAATGAATATTGTTATTTTGAAGATATTTTCATTTGGCAATGAGTCCGCCATTATGCACATGTACTCAAAAAGCTTTAAATAAATAATGTCCTTTGCATTTGTACAAATTTATATTTTTTTATCTAAATTATTTTAAATAGAAAATATCAAATTGCTAATGAAATGCGATTGTTGTCAAAATTAATTGTCTCTAATTAAAATAATTAATTTTGTATAGATATGTTTCATTATTGCTATTAATGCAAAAATGTATTCAAGTAATAATGTGATATTACTTTATCGTAATTTATTAATTAATGTAGTCCCTCGAAGCTCAATTAGTTTAATATCTATATATTTTTTTAATTTATTTAATTAAATTGCGCACAAAAAATACCAAGTGAAAAATTACAATGAGATAGGATCAATATATGTAAATCGAGTGGTGGCAGAGCGGTTAGAGCGCTGGGTTAGTATAGTATGTACTTGTTACAAGAACATACTCATTCTTTGAACGAGTGGGTTGTGGCCAACGCTAAACTCCTCCCTAACAAGTCATTCTATAAATTATTCAAATTTTGTAATGAAATTATTCAGCATTTTCACGAAATGAGTGTGTTAAATTACTTTTTATTTACTTAAATATTTTATTATGAAAACTTAATAACTCTTTAATGCCATCTTATGAAAGTGGTGTGCCTTTTTACCAATTTTAAAATAAAAATTTCAAATTTTAATTTTCCTGAGCTTGGGGTTACTTAGAAATATTTGATAGTTAAAAAAATGAGAAGCACTATTCAGATATCCTTCAAAATGGGGTCTAAGTGAGTATCAGATATACAAATTTGTAAAGAATCGAATGAGTATTTTAGTCTATAATCGATAAAGTAAAATAAACACGCCGTGCATAGCACACAGCACATAGAACACACAGATAAATTGTGATGAAACTTTTAGAATACAATCTCAGTTGCCATAAAGTTGTCGCCAAATATCTCGAAGTTTTAACCGAGAAGGGGGGCGTTTTGCACGTAAACCAACGAAGCAAAAAGACACAAAACCGGAAGCTCGTTCAAGATGTTTGGTGAAAATTATACTTGTTGATATTCTGTAATAAAAATAGCCTTAAAAATTGTGAAATCACTATATCCCCTTGGGTTAGTGAGGAGTAAAAATAGTCTTGGTCCCCGTTTCGTATTCCAATGAAGACACAATTTGTCACTGTGTTTTCAGTTTGCAATTTTGAAACAATTAACATCACAAGTAGATAATGTCTGTACCTATTTAGTATATGATGCGTGTCATTTTAATATTTCTTGTTTTACCCAAGAAGCGATACAAAATTTATTAAATTAATAAACTAATTATCATACTTCTTGTATAATATTTATTTTTATCTGTGTACTCTATTGTTGAATTATTGGCATAATTGTTAATATTTCATTATTATTACCTTATACTGTATTAAGCTGTTCGTTTCCTAAATATAAATAAATAAATACCTACTGCCTACAATGCAGAATATTGTATAATTATTTAGTATGATAATACCCCCTATTCAGTAACTATTGTAACTAAAATAGGAACGTTCTAAAATTGTAGATTTTAGAATTACGGTCTTATTTTAGTGTTATAAAATATCAAATTGGACTAAATAGAATTGGGACGTACCTATTTTGGCCGGAACGTTCTTAAAAAGTTACTGAATCAGACGTATTATGAACTAGTTGCATGTAACACATGAGATCCAACTGTCGATAGCGATAGTATGTATAGTTGAAGAATAAGAATCAAACTATAAACCCATAAATCCAAATTATTGAAAATTTTAACACATGTTGGTATGTTTGTCAAGATAGGACAGTATGGAGGTCAGTCCTGTTTTCCTACCCGGAATATGAAAACAGCATGATGGTTCTGTATGTATGTTTGGAGATTAAGTACCTATCAAACTATTAAGTCTTCTTACATATTGTGTATAGGCGGCTGCGCTACAAATTGTATGAAGCAATGTCGTCACTACATTCAATTTTTATAAAAATTGTTAAAAAAAGTTTGAGATGTGCTAATACAATGTTTATATTTTTTATAGAAAATTGAATTATCTAGTTGGGGTGTTTCGGCTTTTTTCGATATTTTTGAAAAATTTAGAAATATATGCAGTTAAACTCATAAATTTATCATAAAAAAAATATTTTTCTTAATAAAAAATGTTTGAGAAACCCTGGAATTTTTTTGAAAAAAATAAATTTGAGATCTTATATTTGTCTATATTTGTACCAATTTTCAGCGTTCTAGCTTTTATGGTTTCTGAGATATATGGAAAAATAAAGTAAAAATTCAAAAGTTGATAACCCCTGACTGAAACAAAAATTCAAAATTCTGAGTATAAAAGTTTTGTAGGCCTATAACTGTTTATATATTCTGAAATTTTGGGCTCTGTAAATTGAGCGGATCAAAAGTAAGGGGGGGACGGACACACACACAGACACACACACACACACACAGACACACACACAGACACACACACAGACACACGAAATGTTCTACTCCGAATTCTGAGTAAATCCGTGTATGGAACATATATGCTGCGAAGCCTCTAAGTTGGTGTTTTTTGACTTCAAAGTTGGAAAAGCCGTGAAAAAAGTAGACCTCTCCATACAATTCTCGCGTATTCTGGCTTGATACATTGTCGATATGTTAAGAGAACAAAGTTCTCCTGAACAAATCGACAGTTGGATAATTATGAAAGTTATGAAATTTTCATCATTTTCATAATTATTCAAAATACGTCTAATTCATGAACTTTTTAAGAACGTTCCGGTCAAAATAGGTACGTTCCTATTCCATTTGATCAAAGTTGATATTTTATAACGCTTAAATAAAACCGTAAATCTAAAATCATCAATTTTAGTAAGTATGTTCCTTTATTTTAGTTATAATTGCTGTTACTGAATAGGGGGTAATATTATTAGGTGAATAATATGTACATTTGAGTTGGATATAGTAAAAGTGACGTGATGTAGGTTATGATCGCGGGGGATCCCAAAACGTAGAATCCGCCCTCTGGTCGCCATCTTACGGCGGTTTTCCGCATCATGAGTGTGCGAGGTGCGGGTAGCGGGCAGAACGGTTGGTCTCTCGTAACATAACATACATACACCGCACCGCATTCAAGTTTCGAGTCAGTGTTCTATGTACAGCGCGAGCGCTTAGCTCCGTTCAGTGTACAGTCGTCACTTCCTCGCGGTATGTTCTCTGAGTGGAATGTGTTTCCAGTGCCAGACCTATCACAGTCCAATACGGGAAGGTGGCTCACTCTTCCTTGACATTTGATTTAGTAGTGCAATCTTAGTTTCCTTCGCTCTATCTCTCTTATTGACTATACTCTACCATGTTCTCTCGTTGTAACTCTTTCAGAACACTCTCTTCGATGCGCGCCCTCGGAGGGCGGTATTCGTTCGAATGACGGGAGATCGGGCTTCATCGATTTGGCGCGAAAAAAGTCGGACGGGAGGCTTCGTAAGGGCGGAGGCGGGGGCGGGTAGGGAGCAAGGGCAAGGGCGGGGGCGGTCGAGGGCGGCGCGCGCAGCCGCCTATCGATCCGCGGCGGGCGCGAGCGGGTATAAATTAATAGTTCGGGCAGTAGAGCGAGCGAAGCCGGGCTGGCTAAACGGCGCGGGCCAAACGGCCTGATGGGGCCAGAGTGCGCGGTGCTCGGGTGAATGCCTTCGCGTCAATGGCGTCATGCGAGGAAGCGGCCACCGAGCCGACCCCCATAGATGATTGCCTCAAAGTACGAAAATGGTGGTGTTTTCTGCTCTCATCTATCATCACGTTCTTGGCTGGCCTGGCGGTAGTGGTGATCTGGCGAGCGTCCGCCTATGTCTGCTGTCATAAGGAGCCCGACCTCTCGCCCAATGATCCGAAGCAGAAGGAGCAGAAGGCGGCCCGGCAGGGCAAGCAGGAGTTTGAGGGGACTTTTATGACAGAGGCCAAGGATTGGGCTGGAGAACTTATCTCGGGACAGACCACCACTGGCCGGATACTGGTAAATTTACTTATTTATTCCTTCATATACCTACTTATCTGCCTGCTACTTGACCAACCCTTGGATTCATTATCTATCACTGATATCGTTTATATTATGAACTGAAATGCGTGAAAGTGTTTATTTCGTTATAACCACGCGCAGATCCTGAACCAATGTAACGAATTTTGTGAAAATAATTATTTATAATGCATTATGAGACTTGAGTGAGCGAAACAGTACTTCATACATCAAAATCTTCAAATGTCAAATTAATTGATCAATATTTCTACAATTCAAACACAATGTCAACATCAAACAAGTAAGTATATTGTTTTAGAAAACTTTCTTTTCAATTATTAATTACCTTATAAGACGTTTTTTTTTGTTTAAAACATTTATACTGATCTTTTTTATGTATTTTCGGTGTAACAATACCAAAATTCTGTATTTACATTGTTGATACGTCGAGATTACAAGGAATTAAAATATCAATGAATTATTTACATCGTAGTTGACAATTTATAATGAATTAATGTTCAAAATTTATAAACAATGATTAAATACATATTTACTGCAAATCTTTCTTCAGAATATATATAGGTACTTTATTTCAGAATTTCGGAGTATAAAACATTAGATAACAGTCATTCTATTGTTGCGTTATTTTGAAATTTTCTGTTGACATCGATCTAAATAATATATTTTAAGATTTTCACCTTATTTTAAAAATACGTGTTTTATATAAATCGAATACACATGAATGTATCCGATAGTCAATTGTGTTGTTTTCTAGTTAGGTGCAAAATTTACATTAATTACGTTGAATTACGTTTTTCAGGCGTGTCCGTTGTATCCTAGTACCATCTATGGTCTGAAAACGGAAGCTTACAAATATTTAAGTGAAACATGGAGTGGCTACGGCGGTACGTATTGGAGAAGATAAATATCCCCTTAGGTACTTGAGGTTTCTTTGTCTCGGAGAACTGAGAATGAACAGTGTTTGGTCTTTCGCGATATTACGTTTTGCACTTTTCGCAATCTCACTGAACACTCTGGGGTATATCTTATGTCTTTTTTTATTGATCGAAACTCCATGAAAACTTTTATGAATTCTTTTCTTTTGAATTCCGCCGAAGATTTTATACCTGTTTATATTAACAATTATACGTATCACTTTGTAAGTGTTAATATATAGTCACATAAAAAACAAATGGTCATCTTATTGACCTCTGGTCAGTAATATGTAGGTAATACTAAAACATCTCAACAGCGCTTTAGACACTTTTGTTCGCAATACTGTTTGTTTTCAAAAATATCTTCAATTCTTCTTCTTCTGGGTCAAAATCCTAGGATTGGTCTGCACCAAACACTCGGTCTTTCCACTTATCTCTAATATTGTCCGCCAGTCTCTTCATCTCTTTGTAACTGCTATAACAGCGCACGTCACCGATTATTATTCTTCAATTATATTCTAATATTATGTATTTGCATTTCTTTAACATCTGAAGGATAAAAAATATTTTGATTCGATAATACTATGTATGTATGGAAACAATGGTTAGTTGGAAGAAATGCCATATGGCAATAAACTCGCCACTTGCGCACGGTGCAAGGAAATGTAAGTGTATTAACAACGTACCGATACACAAATTAAAATTAAAAATAGCGTATGTACCTACTTGATTAAGTGATCGAAATCAATTCCTGGTGATATATTTCTTGTGTGATACATGACATATGTAGAATAGTCTTAATTCCTGATATTATACCTATAGACATCTCATTAAACATATTGAAAAATAGGCTAAATCAAAATATCTATCTGATAATACCTGATTTCTTCTTCCTCTCCGTATGCTTTTGTTTTCTCATCGTTGCTATGAAATGTTATCCAACTGTCGATTCCTTCAAGAATCGACAGTATATATTAATCTAAGTCCCATGTGAGAGAATTATATGCAGTAGTAGATTTTTTGCATGGTTTTTCCAACTTAGAAGTAAAAAAACACATAACAGCTTTATTAAATAATATGAACATAAAAAAATTGATCATGTTTTCACTTACCGAAATCTTCTTCGCTGGCCTAAGATACGTCAACGTCATAATATTCATTTACTT
This sequence comes from Molanna angustata, assembly GCA_963576475.1. Taxonomy (NCBI): domain Eukaryota; kingdom Metazoa; phylum Arthropoda; class Insecta; order Trichoptera; family Molannidae; genus Molanna; species Molanna angustata. Next base: position 12,796,930 of record OY754973.1, read on the forward strand.
TCTCTACTGTATAATTCAATTAACAACACAAATTCACCACAACATCTCAAGAATAAGGTTATTTTCTTGTCAAATCACGGTCTGTCTCTTCGATCTGCTGAACGTACCACACTAGCTATTCCCATTAATTCTACTGAATTTCTCAGTTCCTCTTTTGAAGTACAATCAGCAAGACTATGGAACACCTTAAGTATTGATACAACGACGTCTCAATCGATTCAACTTTTTAAAAAGAAACTAAAGCTGTTTTACCTATCTAATAATTCTTAACTGACACCCCATATCCATCCTCCCTTCCCTCCCTCAACCTCTATTTCCTTCCTTCCTTTGTTGCTGTGAATTTACTCTTTATATTCTTTTCGTTTGTTATATATATTTAATGTACCTACTTACCAATTTACTATTTATGACCTCACGTTACTTTGGTTGGTTGGAAGAAAATATTAATAATGAAGAGAAAATATTTTCAAAATTTACTATTATATTTAGTCTACTATAGACTCTTTACAAATAGCAGCAAATGACTTGAGTGTGTTACGCGGGGTGCGCAGAGCGCAAATTTTGTGTTTTTTATTATATACTTATGTGCAAACCGCGCCCCTCCACGACAAAAATTCTCAATTTATGTGCCGGAAATTATGTATAATTCTACGCCAATATTACTGCAACTGAGAAAAGTGCAAGGCAAGTCCCGTTCCATGGTAACCAGTATCGTGGTGATAACCCACGTTTTAATCATTTGTAGTAAAAGTATTCTACATAGAAATTAAATATCAAACCGAGGGTTTTCATTCCGCCGTTTAACTGAACTTGCCCCCCCCCCCCCCCCCCGAATGAGATAAACACAATGGATTCCTCTATTTATTTTATTTATTTTTACATAGTATTATTAGACATAAAACAGCGTACGTAACATAATAAGAATTATAACAACAAAATATATTAGTACATTAACAAAGCAGGTACAGTTTTTCATGTAAATTTGTCCGAGTTATACGCTGTATAGAAAATATTGACACGTTGGACGCCCAACTAGGTGAACCTGTTTTAGGACGTCCGATAGGAATAGTTACTATAGTAGCAATAACCAACACAACTCAACACACACATACAACAATGATTCTAAAAATAAGGTAAATTTAACAAATTTTCAGGTCCAATTAAGTTAGAAATGAAGTCAATTTATTATTTGATTCATCTATACCTGAAATGTATAGATGAATTAAATAATAAATTATACGTCCAATGTGGTATAGGTTGGTACTTACTAGTAAATTTGAATCGATTAGTAGCCAGCGTTGTATGCCAAAAATTGCCAGCGATAATTAAGTATAAGCTTATCGAGTTGAGGTTATAGATCAATAAATGATACCCACATACCGGTAACAAATATTTTACTATTCGCATGCCAATGATGAGCTGCGTATTTTTTACTCCACTAGTATAGTGAAGATTTATTATTCAAATATTGAATTATTAACTTTATGGTACATTTTAACCAAAAAAAAAAATACCTCCCTTATCACCTCCCCCAAACCTGCAATCCCAAAGTCTTCTTTTAAGCGCGACGTCACATTATGTATTGGTTCAAAATTTACCCGAAGAGAGAACGGTTAATTCGGAAACCGGTCCCATAAGTTCAATAAATAATGTGGTTTATTCAATGTTATCAAAATATGGTGAAAAGATTTTCTTTAAACTAGTTGCATGTAACACATGAGATCCAACTGTCGATGGCGATAGTATGTTAAGTTGAAGAATACCTACGTACCAAAGTATAAACCCATAAATCCAAATTATTGAATATTTCAAGATATTTTGTTTTCCATACAAAACATGTAGTTTTTTTTCTTTTTTTCTATTTGTATTTTTAACTGATAATGATATTCTTAACCTGTAACTGATTGTATTTATCATGGTGGTTGACTGGAAGAGATTGCCTGCGGGCAATAAGTCCGCCACGTTGTTTCATTCAATAAAAGTATTTTATTATTATTATTATCAGGTACATATGTATGTCAGGATAGGATAGTATGGAGGTCAGTCCTTTTTTCCTACCCAGAATATGAAAACAGCATGATGGTATGTATGTTTGAAGATTGAGTGTTAATTAAAAAAGTAGTACTTCTATAATGTATTTTTATAGAAAATTAAATTGTGTAGTTTGGGGGGTTTCGGCGTTTTTCGATATTTTAAACAAAAATGAAATATAGGCAGTTTAACACATAAACTTATCAGAAATAAATGTTTTTCTTAGTAAAAAATGTTTGAGTAGCTCTGGACCTTTTTGAAAAAATCAAATTTTAGATGCATTAATGCTTCAGGTTTAGTAAATAAACCTAAAAAACATTTATTCTCCATTCAGCGCCATTGCGATATAAAAGTTTTTTTGGTTTATTAACTCAACCTGATGCATTAATGCAACGTTACATCGCATTTTTCCAGATATTTTGATCTTCTTTAATTTATAAGAAAATATAATGCTCTATAGTCTATACCTTATAGTTTTTTTATAAATTTAAGATAAATGTTAAAATAGGGGGTATGCTTATTATTTTCCTACAAGAATATATAAAAAACATAATTAAAAAGTTAAGGTATATTTTCTTTATTAATATCCAAACTAACTAGGTTATTTTTTTTAAAATGATTCGTTTTGTAGTAATGATGCAAATTCAAATTGAAAAAATAGCTGCGTTGGCAGCAGTCACCCTCTTAATATTATTGTTCCCATTACGTCCAATAGGGAATTCTACTACTATCTATGTATACATACGTATCTGCTCAGAATGGTTAGATTGATATCCTCATTGTAAATGGATAATTCAATTGCATAATGAAAACTTCTATTTAAAACCATCATGCGTATTATTTGTATAAATTAATTGTCGTGCGTGTAAAGGTACATTAATGTGGTTTTGTACAGCATACAATGTCGGACATGATTATACATGAAAATATAATGTGATTATTGATTTAATATGCATTTATTAATTGATAACCCAATTACCTATTATAATAGAATCAATAATTAGATAGTATTCATTTAGAAATCAATTAAACCGGAACCTTTTATATATTTATATGTGTTGGCCTATCTATATTTTAAAATAAGTTCATATATAATAAGGCTTTTATTTATATTAATGTTTATGAAATATTGAGTAGTTTTTTTTTCATTTTGTATACATTCTTTAAATACTAGTTGCATGTAACACATGAGATCCAACTGTCGATAGCGATAGTATGTATAGTTGAAGAATATGTACCAAACTATAAACCCATAAATAAAAATTATTGAATATTATCAGATATTTTGTTTTCTATACAACATATATTATGTAGGTATGTATGTCAAGATAGGATAGTTTGGAGGAAGTTCCTTTTTTCCTACCCAGAATATGCAAATAGCATGATGGTATGTATGTATGTTTGGAGATGAAGTATCAAACTATTAAGTCTTCTTACATATTGTGTATAGGCGACTGCCATACAAAATGTATGAAGCGATGTCGTCACTAAATTCAATTTTTAAAAAAATTGTTAAAAAAAAATTGAGATCTCCTACAACAATGTTAATATTTTTTATAGAAAATTAAATTATCTAGTTGGGGTGTTTCGGCTTTTTTTGATAATTGTAAAAGTTTTGGAAATATAGGCAGTTAAACTCATAAATTTATCATAAAAAAAATATTTTTCTTAATAAAAAATGTTTGAGAAACCCTGGAATTTTTTTGAAAAAACTCATTTGAGATTTTGTATTTGTCTATGTTTGTACCAATTTTCAGCGTTCTAGCGTTTATGGTTTCTGAGATATATGGAAAAATAAAATAAAAATTCAAAAGTTGATAACCCCTGACTGAAACAAAAATTCAAAATTCCGAGTATAAAAGTTTTGTAGGCCTGTAACTGTTTATATATTCTGAAATTTTAGGCTCTGTAAATTGAGCGGATCAAAAGTTATAAGGGGGGGACGGACACACAGACACACACACAGACACACACACAGACACACACACAGACACACACACAGACACACACACAGACACACACACACACAGACACACGAAATGTTCTACTCCGAATTCTGAGTAAATCCGTGTATGGAACATATATGCTGCGAAGCTTCTAAGTTGGTGTTTTTTGACTTCAAAGTTGGAAAAGCCGTGAAAAAAGTAGACCTCTCCATACAATTCTCGCGTATTCTGGCTTGATACATTGTCGATATGTTAAGAGAACAAAGTTCTCCTGAACAAATCGACAGTTGGAATACGTATCCTACGGTATCGACAGTACCTGATAAATGCCTTATATTTTGTTACCTATATACATAAAATTCTAATGAAGATTTATATAACTTTTTTTATAGATTCCTAATAATTTGGTGACGATTATAATTTTCTGTCTTACGAATTAATATCACTAGTTGCATGTAACACATGAGATCCAACTGTCGATAGCGATAGTATGTATAGTTGAAGAATATGTACCAAACTATAAACCCATAAATACAAATTATTGAATATTGTCAGATATTTTGTTTTCTATACAACATACGTAGGTTTGTATGTCAAGATAGGATAGTATGGAGGAAGGTCCTTTTTTCCTACCCAGAATATGAAAATAGCATGATGGTATGTATGTATGTTTGGAGATGAAGTATCAAACTATTAAGTCTTTTTACATATTGTGTATAGGCGACTGCCATACAAAATGTATGAAGCGATGTCGTCACTAAATTCAATTTTTAAAAAAATTGTTAAAAAAAAATCGAGATCTTCTACTACAATGTTAATATTTTTTATAGAAAATTAAATTATCTAGTTGGGGTGTTTCGGCTTTTTTCGATAATTGTAAAAGTTTTGGAAATATAGGCAGTTAAACTCATAAATTTATCATAAAAAAAATATTTTTCTTAATAAAAAATGTTTGAGAAACCCTGGAATTTTTTTGAAAAAACTAATTTGAGATTTTGTATTTGTCTATGTTTGTACCAATTTTCAGCGTTCTACCGTTTATGGTTTCTGAGATATATGGAAAAATAAAATAAAAATTCAAAAGTTGATAACCCCTGACTGAAACAAAAATTCAAAATTCCGAGTATAAAAGTTTTGTAGGCCTGTAACTGTTTATATATTCTGAAATTTTAGGCTCTGTAAATTGAGTGGATCAAAAGTTATAAGGGGGGGACGGACACACAGACACACACACAGACACACACACAGACACACACACAGACACACACACAGACACACACACAGACACACACACACACAGACACACGAAATGTTCTACTCCGAATTCTGAGTAAATCCGTGTATGGAACATATATGCTGCGAAGCCTCTAAGTTGGTGTTTTTTGACTTCAAAGTTGGAAAAGCCGTGAAAAAAGTAGACCTCTCCATACAATTCTCGCGTATTCTGGCTTGATACATTGTCGATATGTTAAGAGAACAAAGTTCTCCTGAACAAATCGACAGTTGGATAAAGTCATTTTTTAACAGATTTTTAATTATCTCAATAGAGACGAAGTTGGAATATTTATTGTAGGAGAACCGGGAAATCAAGGCACCTACAGGGCTTACGACCTGTCATTGTTTGGTTTACGTGATCACTTTATGCGCTTGCGCAACGTTCACCAATTATGCCTTTTTAATGAGATCCCTATCAATTCAATTTTGAAAGTTCTATATATTGTAATACTGAAATTCTTTTCGCTTGAAAATAAGGAATTTTTACTACAGCCATCTATGGGTGAAATTATGAACAACAATCTTATTATTTTTTTTTTTTTGTTGTAACGCCATCTATTGAGAGAATTGGTTTTTTTGTAAATAATGAAAGCTACAATTCTTATATCTGAGGTGACAATGCATTTTTTTTCCAACTTCGTCTCTATTGAGATAATTAAAAATCTGTTGAAAAATATCTTTAACTCCCGACAGGGAAAAAAATCCAATGTTTGCGCATATGCAATAATAAAAATATTCGATCATAAAGTCAGTTCTGTTATAGCAAATATTTCTTCTAACAAACGTATTTCAAGATTTTTTTTCTACGATTGCCAGAAACAAACCACAGAAATTAGTGTAAAATGTATTATTTATTCTTTTAGTTCTGGTGCTCTGTCAGGAAACCCCAACGTTGGCGATCTGTCCTATGTTATTTGGTTTATTTCAATTATTTAAAGAAGTGAAACTTGTTTCGTGATTTTAAGTAATAATGTAACATGACCTTGCAAAAGAATTAAAAAAACGCATAAACTCTTGCAATGAACGATCTTTTTGTTAATATTTATAGACGTAGATATAGGTATTACCTACCTACATATTTAAAATTATAAGGTATCTTGTTTTCTTATATTTTTTTGTATTTCTGTTAATTTTTTAGAACCTTGTTTTTTTGCGTAATTTGCATTCTTTTAAACAATTTTCAAGTCCAAAACTCAGTTATGGCTATCACTGGATAATATATATTATAATATATTCAAACAAGAACCCGTCTCAGTTACGTATCCAGAACAGGTTTTCCTAGTGAGACGCGTAACGAAAAATTTCATTGTTATTATGTTTTTTGAGTAATAAACGCCGGGTTGCAAATTATTTTCTATTTAGATTCTTTTATAACACTGAGACTCTTCTGTACTAAAATATGTATGTAGATATATATGAACTTATTTACAAATTTTCTTTTTTGAAAGGGCTTAAAGAATTTACTGAAAACTGTCGTTTGGCGAGAATCACAAGTCATAGTTAATGGTTGAACAACTTTGCATACCTAGAGTTTTTTTTTAACATAAAGAAACCCAGACAAAGACACGTATGATATATAACTACCATTCTAGACCTTAGTAGTTCATGACGATAATATATTATAAATTACTGACCCATAATGGATTACCCCTAGGGGTAGGAGATATCTGTTGGGTTTGCGCATTAGGTATTGCTCAGCTCAGTAATGGAAATATATTATTTGTCATCATATTATATTGAGTGTAAAATGTTGTTAGATTTTCTTATATCTATTAAAGTAGTCTATATATATTGACATGCTTTTGAAGCTGGAAATATTAAACAGGTTCTTAGATATAATGCTTATTGATTGGCCTCATTTTATTGTAGGTTCATTCGGGAAAAAGAACTTGTTATTAATTAAAGGAGCTCGTTTTGAAAGGAGAATCGATGGTTCCGGAATTCTAGAAATTAGAGACTATAATTAAAAATATATTTTTCAAAAATTGTACAGATTATTCAAAAACATTGATAGTAAATATGATTTTGATCCCAGTTTTCACACACTGAGAATTTTTTTTTCGCAAATCAAAAATGTGTTTTTCCAATAAGGATTTTAGATATTTTTTTCTTTTTCTGGATCACTTGTTAACCATCTCCAGAGAAAACCGAGTTTTTCAGAGTCAATAAGAAATATGAAACTATTATTTTAAACATACCTTCTTAAGGTTAGTTTATGATTAGTGCGACTCGCGAGAACATGTTGCATTACTATTAAAAGGATTCCATTTTTATTATTATTATCTACCATAAGAATACAATGTTTGTAGGTAATAGATGACTTAATTAAAATAGATTAAAATAAAAATATTCTAAGTATACAATGTATCCATTTGACTTCGATTAACACGAAGTAAATTATTAATGAACATGTCCTTACTGCAAAACTTTCAATTATTGTGGTGATATCATTTATTTTCAAAAGCTAATAATATAAATAAGAACAATAGTTAGTATCGTAAATTGTACAGTAAAATTCCTATTCGGTAGCTATAAATTAATTAAAACTTCCACTGGCAGATCTGCATTAATTCATTTAATAAAATGATGCAATCATCTTAAATTATGTACCTACCTACCTACCTACATATATAGATACTTACTTAATCGTTGAATATTTCAAAGAAGCGCTTTATTATACATATATTCCTTACATTTAATATTTTAATAATTAAATCTAGAATGACTATGTTATACACAATCAACATACAATTATGACATATCCCATAATGTCAGGTTACCAGCGACAGGTATGATATATACCAGAAAAGAGTGGATGCACTATCCTAATTTAAGCCGGTGCCACACATGTTATTATGTCAATGATATATGAAAAAAAAACTGGATACCTATTGCATATGTGAAATATAGGAACTTACCAACTATGTTTCATATTTATTTATTTATTTATTGCAAAATAATATATTGGACCGTGACAACGTAGACCGTGAAAAACTTTGGAACGTGCTATCAGTGTATGGAGCGGGGAGCAGGCTTATAGGGGCAATATCATCTCTGTATGAGGAAAGCCTAGCCTGTGTGAGAATTGAAAACTCTCTCACAGGATGGTTCTCCATTAATATGGGAGTGAAGCAAGGGTGCGTACTATCATCGTGGCTCTTTAATCTATACATTGACTACTGTGTGAGAGCACTAAAGAATGAGAACATTGGGCTGAAACTGGAAGGTGTGACTGTAGGTGATCGAATGTATGCGGATGACAAAGTATTAATGGCTGAAAGCGTGGAAGACTTGGAATGTTTGGTTAAAACAGTATTCGATGGATACATGCAAAATGGATTGAGAATGAATGCAACTAAATCTAAAGTGATGGTATTTGAGAAGAGCGAAAGACGAACAAAATGCGAGATACGAGTGGAGAATGTACAATTAGAACAAGTGGATGAATATTTATACTTAGGAAGCATGTTTCAGCGTGATGGAAGATTGGAAAAAGATATTGAAAGGAGAGTAACGGCAGGTAATAGAGTGAATGGTGCATTAAGAACGGTAATGGCTGACCCAATTATTTCGAGGTAAGCAAAGCTCGAGGTACACAATGGTATCGTCGCACCGACTCTAATATATGCTAGTGAGACATGGGCATGAGGAAGACGCATGAAAGTAGAATTAACGCGGTTGAAATGAGGTCACTAAGACGAATGTGTGGTAAAACGATGTATGATAGAATAAGAAACGAGGATATTAGACGAGAATGTATGATTGAAAGAAATATCGTAAGTAAGATGAAAATAAATGCCCTTAGGTGGTTCGGCCACATAGAAAGAATGAGTGATGACCGTCTGACAAAAAAAGTGTACAAGGCTGATAAAAGAGGAACGAAAAGTAGAGGTCGGCCAAGAAAAAGTTGGCACGATCACATAAATGGGATTTTGAAAGATGGTGATGTTAGAAGTAAGAATAATAGAAGAGCGTGTATGAGACGATGTATGGACGTGAATGAAGCGAGGAATGTGTGTCAAGAGAGAGGAGTCTGGCGTTCGGTTCTCTCTGCCTACCCCAAATAGGGAAATGGCGTGATGGTATGGTATGGTAATATATTGGTACAAAGGTATATAATATTTCTTATAATTAATACATTTATATTATACGTATTACTCCATATAAATCAATACGAATTAGCAATATATATCAATGCAAATTAGCAATATTTGTGTTATTTTTATGAAACACGAATATTTCTTAATATTAATGCCTCGCGTTATTTAATTTTAACTATAACGGACACTAGACATGCAACAATAAAAAAATATAATTAGTATTTTACTTAGGTGATTTTATAGTTTATTTAAAATACACGATTTTGCTTGGAAAAAGATTTTAATTAATTATTATAGGTACTCAGACAAAATTCATAGATCTACCAAAAGAGGAAGAACCAGATAATTTTAAAGATTCATTGATACCTAAGTATACCTATATATTTTGAAATTAGAAATAACCGTATGTATGAAAACCTACTTTATTTCAAAACAGGTGTAAGTATCTTTTCGTAAAGAAATTATAAACACTTTTTTGTATCTACCTATTGTAAAAAAATCCTTGCACACTTCACAAGTGGCGTGTTAAATTCCGAATGGTAACTTAATTTACCAATGTTTCCTGCCTAGAAAAATGCAATAATTTATTATCAACTATGCCTGTGATAGCAATCGAACTTTAGCCGTTATCTCTATGAATTTTATAGAATTTTACAGTACTTTTATGATTTGCACATTTTGGCAGTAAATTTATTTATTTGTATAAATTTTGAATCTGTATTTTTCATAATTATGATTAAGTATACTAGAATTAAAAAAAATATACACTGAAATTTGAATGGCGGATTTTATTTTTTAACAGTAACCACTTACTCAATTGTTATTAGGTTTTTTTATATGTAGTCAATAAGTATCTAATAATAATAAACGATATTAGAATTTCTACTTTAACTAACGTGAACCTTGTATTACAAAACACTCGAGAATTATAATTATAATTTTTATATTCTTACTGGTTTTCACCTTGGTCTAATGATGGCAACTATTTTCAGCCCTTCGTATTATATGTAAATACTTAAATAGTGATAAACACATGTACAACTCTTCCTGTTAATGTATTCATGGCTTGTAATCATTATATTTATTATACAATTCATTTATTATTCAGATTACATATATCTCGATGTAAATCAAGACTTCTTTATATTGTATCTTGCCAATTTATTACTGAATTCAGAGGGTTCCATTTATGTCAGCGTTCATTAATATGCCTCTGTGATATGATGGATCTAATTTTAATATAGGCACATTGTGATTATGCAAGTTTGTTGATTATTGATCTAGAAATTCGTGTTGATTGTTGATCTAGAAAAAAATGAGAATTAATTCATTATACTTACTTTAAAAACCTTACTTGGGAATTTAAACTATTTATGTGATTAGAAAAATAATATTATCATTAATTTAGTTATTTTTGTCAAAGATTTTGATCTTAAAAATTCAAAACATATAAGTTGTCTATATTTGGAAATATAAAGGTACTTAATTCAAATGCACGCTATTGGATAGTGGTTTGACTTCTGAAAATCGGTTGATTTATTGCAATCAATTTATATGCTTGCGCAACTTCTATAAATTGGATTGGGTTAACATGAGAATCCGATCGTGAGTTTAACCAATCATTATTTTTTTTATTATTCCTTTGTTTAATATATATTAAGAATTATAATATAATTTGCCTAATCCCAAATATAATTTTTATTTGTTTTACAAGTTGTCACATTCTGAAGACTAACGATATTTACCGTCTCACAGATCCAGACTGAAAACAAAATTAAACAAAACCAAAGCAAACGGGATCGAACCCGGGACCCTTGGCTCAGTAGTCAGATATGCAACCAACTGAGCTGCGAAGGCCTTTAAATAAATTAATAAATTTATTTTATTTTATCAATCAACGCCCAGTAGGGCCGTTGTAAAAATATTTGCAAAAAAATGTACAGAAAAAAACAACAAACAGGCATTCAAAAAGAAGATGGATACAAAAAAAACATGGACAGCCAAGACTCAAATTTTTATTAAATGAAACAATAAACTTTTATATGCTCCATAACCTACTGCAAGGACATCGGCATGTTTATTTTCGGCATATAGTTTGACACAATAAACAATAAAAAATATTATTAAGTGTTTGTTTCAGACATATGAGCTAATAGGTAATAACGGAGCTCCTTTTTCAAAATAGTTATATATATTTATTTTTTATTTAAATAGAAATACAAGTCCATGTCTTTGGAATTATTACTTTGTTTTTTCCTAATATGATACTTTTTTAATTGGAATTCATTAAAGTCAACAAATAACATGCTCGATATTAATTTTGTGATGAACTTCAAAATGTGCATAGTAATATTTTGTGGGAGTTTTTACTTTTCATATATCCTTAAATGACATCTGCATGTAAGTATTTCTACCAAATGACATAACAATATATCTTTTGTTTCATGAAACAGGATCTCAAAAAATGACGCCTACCATATTAATTTATTATCTAGTTTTATATTTAGGAGTGTCAGTATGAAGTGTACATGACTAAATAACCAATTTTTAAATCAATTTAACAACACTTTATTTTTACCTATTCGCTTGTATATTGTGACTCAACTGTTTATTAATAGGTACCTAATAATATTTTTGGGTGCTCCCTGCAAAAATAATAAACCCATTCTTAAGGTTGAGTATCTATCGTTTTCAAATAACATTCACAAACTATCAAAATATTCGCTCAGAATTCGCCACTGTACAGATGCCCTACCACATAATACATAATATAATAATTTGGATAGGATCAGGTCCGTGGACATATTCTATATAATATGTCCAGGACCCTTTTCAGGAGCCACATTAGACAGGAATAATTCATTGTTTTGTTACCAGCAGTGATACATGTACCTAACATGAAATCAAAGGTGGACTAATTGAGTTACAATATTACTTATGTTATTCTTATTAATTATATTTTGATTTTGATATCTATTTTCCTAATTCCTGCCCATCGAACTGTCCAAAACTTCCTAGCTTTTATGCATTTATTAGTTTAATTGATGTTCATTGTTTCTTTTATGTATCCATATTTTTCTATATTTGGTAATTTTGTGTATCATTTTCTTTTCGTTTACTCTGTAGCGGGTCTACATCCTCGCTGACAACCCCAAGTGTGATACCAATGCAACTCAATAAGAAATGTTGTTACGGCTTTGGTTATTAAGTATGTTTCTAAATTTGACGTTAATTATGTAAAATAGTAATCGATCAAAGGACATCTATTATAAAATACATTGTGTATTTATTTAGGGATTCCTACAAAGTTTTCTATTCACGTATTGAAAAGTGGGTTTTGTTTCACAGTAGATTAAATACATTTCTTTAAGATTATCTCTGTTTGAATTTATCTTTATCTGTTATCATAAAACAACTATGTACGTTTGACATAACGTATTTGGCGTTGGCACTATGAAAGTAAATAATATTTGTAACACATACCTATTTGTAACACATAATTTTTAGCTTATATACCGCACTCCTCCATACAAACTTTTAAAAGGAGTCCAAAGTTAACGCTCTAATATATAGATAATATATAGAAAAACAAAATAAAGTATGAATAAATAGGTATGGATAACATCAGGGGGGCAAGTCTTGTCCAACCGGCGAAATCAAAACCTTCACGATTACCCATATCATGGATATAATAATTATAGGTATGCAGTTTTATAATATCTTTTTTTATATTATGATAATTATATCCATGATATGGGTAATCAAGAGGGTTTTGATTTCGCCGGTTGGACCAGACTTGCCCCCCCCAGTTATCCGCATTGCTCAAAGCAAAAGCACTTTTTTCCAAAGGTCTGCAACAGATTGGTTGCGCAAAGAAGCACATTACTAGACTATTAGCGGCCTTGAAATGATTTTTTGCTTCTTTTTTTTCTGCTTTATTCCATTTTAGGTAGGGTCGGCTCGTCTAGTCCTGAATCTAAACATTATTAACTAGTGTTGATTCATGTTATGTGGTGCATGTGTCAATAATTTCCTAACGATATGATCATAGTCAAACGGTATGGCGAAAACATCTCTGTCAGATTTCATTCAAAGATGCAACGCTTCCTTAGTGCAAATTCTTCACTTTTGTCAAAGCAAGTCATTAGCGTCGGGACGCCGACGTCGTAGTCTGCCGGCCCAACAAAGTGTATTTTGACCGACGCTCGTCTCGGCCGTGCGCCGCGTGACAATCTATTTTTGGACCTGTCTCTTCTCTTCTGCTAGCCACGTCCCCCTCCCCTCCCCTGGCCACCCCCCGCCCGACCTCAAACTAAATAAATATTTATATCAGAGTATACCTACACTACTTCTTCCCGTTTCTAAATTTGTGACCCATTTTATTTCTGTTTTTTTTATTAATGCTATTTTAATTTAATGTGTATAGGCTGTCATCGCATCGCTAAAACGTAATGCAAGAGTCATCTATGACACAAAATCCTCGTCTTGAACATTATTTTATTTAAACGTTTCTTTAATACATACATATAAAGAATGAAACGAAAAATTTGAAAAAGATCACAAAATCATATGCCGCGTATTTTTCAGATATGTAAGTAGATTACATTGTAATGTTTGAATGTATTAACGATGTAAAAATATTTTAGAATTCTATCTGAGGGTTATAAAAAACACAAATCACTAATTTCATTTTTGTTATACCCGGAGATACATTTTCTTTAGTTATTTATTTATTTATTGAGACATTCATGGCTTAAAGCCCTTTACAAAAAAATATTAAATGACAAAGCATAAACTTAACCAAAGAAATACAATTTATAAACGTTCATAACATCTATACATATCAACGTTAGCAGATAATATAAAAAATAAAAAAAACATATAAGAAAGGTATATTAAACACATAAGAAAGGTAAGTAAAGCATAAACACAAGAATATTACTAACTGAATAATGATGAATGGTGTGAATAACTACCTAGATTTTGTTGGAAATAATAATTATGACGTAGATATTAATAATTATTTAACGAAGATTATTCTGAAAACTGATGAAATAAACGCATCAAATAGTATTACCAATTTATGTATCTAAGTTTAGTTTGTCTAAGTTTAGTTTGTCTAAGTTTAGTTTGTCTAAGTTTAGTTTGTCTAAGTTTAGTTTGTCGATCGACAATTCTTGATAGAACTCCATTGTACGTTGATATGTTATAAAAATATAAAAATACTTGGTTAAAGTTCTATTATATTTATTGGATTATTGACGCGTTTCGTGCAAAGCACATCGTCAGAATAATGCTCTACAAGACTGAGACTAGTGGTTATATACAAAATTTACATGACAGGTGTATAAAAATGTTGGTTTTTGAACGGTTGAAAAGAAGTTATATAATGCAAATGAATCTATACAAATCTACGTTTTAATACAATGAAAGTAGTTGGGTCACTGGTTGTAGTCCCCTGTGTCCATTAGGTCTGTAACAAAAGAAAACGACAGCAGTAAAATTCGAAAGGTAAATAATATTGTATTTATTGGTTTATTGTTATCTTTTAAGTGTGGTTAAAACCAATGTATTTCATAGATATTTGGTAGTTATAATTATGAACAGCTTAATTTTAATCTTAATGCATTTAACAACAAAGGAAGGTATATGTCTGTCTAACCCATCGGTTTCAATAATGGTGAATATATATGATCAATTTGTTTATTGATGAGTAATTTTTGTGGATCATTTTTTACTCTGTTTATTTCTAATATTTCTCCCTTTTATTCCCCGATGTATTATATTTATATTATGGTCACTATTAAATTGGTGGTTGTTTTCGTTTATATGTTCTGCAAAATTTGAGGTGTCTTTCTTTAATCTAATGCATGCCATGTGTTCTTTAATTCTTGTTTTAAAGGCACGGCCTGTTTGTCCAATATATGTTCAACCAACCAACCAACCAACATTTTTATACACCTGTCATGTG